>ML778861.1:588119-616231 GCA_009831015.1 Picea engelmannii | reverse complement strand
AATGATCCCAAGATATCTGGAAAGTCAGTATTTTGCCAACCATTCGAAAGCCAACTCACCCTTCTAGAAGATTCCTTCTAGAAGGATCGAGAACTTATCTATTTTCCTCTTTTAAAAACATGTTCTCACTCTAACCATTGACATAGTACGAGAAGTTCGCAGTCAAGCTGAATGCAGCCTGCGGGAATTAAGGATTCTCGCAGGAGAGTATATATGCAGACTGGGAACTATTTTCAAAATATGATTTTGAGAAAATGACAAGTGTAACCTTCTTCAGGAAAATGTTCTTAATGAAGAGTTTGATCTTCCATCATCATGACATGATCATAATATCATCTTGATAACCAAAAAATGTGGATAACAACCTTAGACATAGATTCGAGGCATATCTTGATGATATAGCATCATGCTCTCGCAAGAGATCTGATTATCCTTAACACCTTCGACTAGTATTTGAATGATGTCGCTATTATTGGATGCACTTGAATCCTAATAACTCCAGTTTCTATGTGACATCAGGTCATCTCTTAGGTTTTATTGTTTCGACAACAGGGATCATGGTTGATCCTCTCAAGGTGGAGGCAATAGTTCAATTGCCTCCCCTGTGCAAAATACCCCAACTTCATATATTACAGGGGAAAGTGAACTTTCTTCAGTGTTTTGTCGCAAAGTACACCGAAATCACTAAAGGGTTTATGAGTATTTTGTAAAAGGGAGTCTCATTTTTTTGGGACGAAGCCTCTCAATGCTCTTTTGAAGAATTGAAATGTGCCCTTATGTATTCCCCTCTGCTCTGACCTCTTGATTATAACAGATATTTCTTGTTGCACTTTGTCACTACATATTCGACCATTGACATGGTCTTGGTTCAAGAGGATGATATTCTCGAATAACATGTTATTTATTAACTTGGCCGAGACCTGGTTGGGCCAAAACTCAACTATTCCCATGTTGAGAAGATTTCTTTGGCAGAAGTGCATGTTGTCCAACGATTTTGTCATTACATTTTTCTTCGCAAGACTACCCTCATTGTCGTGGTGAACCCTTTCTAGGAATTTGACTTGGATTTTGTTTCCGCGAAATCCAAAAATTCATTGGTCTTTGCCGAACTTATTTTGAAACTTTCGGTTGATTCTAGTGATTTCATGCCCGAAGAATTTCCTATCAAAGGAGATCTTTTTCTAATCGCATATTCAGACCCCTAGTATGGAGATATACTAGTCTATCTCCATACTTTGAAGTTCCCCACTTCTGATTCCCATGATGAGCGTCAATGAATTCACCATCAAGCACAAAACTATCTCATACTCAATGATACTTTGTATCATCGAGGTGTAGATTGCATTCTTTTATAGTTCCATACCCACGAAGAAGAAGAGTTTTTTCTAAACAAATAACACACTCGAGCATGTGGTGTTCATTTGTCTTGGTTTGAAGAAACCCAAAATATTCTACATGTCGGTTACTTCTGGCCTTCATTAATCAAGGATTTCGTTGAGGCGGTCAAGTAGTGCTACCCATGTCAAATCTTCTCTTGGAAGATATGGGCACATCCTTCTCTTATGTTTCCTATAATTGTTCTTGGTCCTTTCACCAAGTGGGGGATTGATTTAACTACATGTCACCCGGCCTCAGCTAGGGGCATCATTACATCATTGTAGCGGTAGAGTACTTCACAAAGTGGGTCGAGGCTATGCGAATGTTTAACAATGATGGTGAAATAGAAACTATTTTCATTTTTAACCAGATAGTAGCAAGTTTTGGCATCCTGAAGGATATTGTCACTGACCATCGAAGTCACTTCCAAAACAAAATGATGTTCGAGTTAACATTAAATCTTGGGTTGAGATAAGAAAATTCATCACCTTACTACCCACAAGTGAATGGTCAGGTTCAAGCTATGAATAAGTCTCTCAAGACTATTCTTCAGTGGACGATCAATTCTACCAAGTCAAATTGGCATGTGATGTTGTACTCGACATTGTGGTCCTACCGAACGTCTATGAAGACTGTCACCGGTTTCTCACCTTTTCAACTCGTATACGTGATGGAAGCATTCTTTCCTATTGAGTTCTAGATCATTTCTTTAAAGTTGGCATTGGAATTACTGGCGGACACTTCACTACTTGAGGAATGCCTACTATATCGCGAGCAGTGTCATGATGCAGCCTCAGCCAATGAGGCTCATAAGCAATGAGTCAAGTGTCAGTACGATTGGTTGTTCGTCCTCATATTTTCTTAGAAGCTGATCTTGTCCTAGTTTATGATCAATACAAGGATCCCTTGGGGGAAGGCAAGCTCATACCCATGTGGTTTAGACCATTCATTGTGAAATAAGTCTTGAGGAAGGGTGCTTACCACCTAGTTTAATTTGAAGGAAATGCCTTGGCGGAGCCTAGAAATGGGCTCTACCTCAAGAAGTATTACTCTTAAGGTGGTCACCTGGGTGACTTCTTGTATAGATGTATAGTTCTTATACACTTTTTTGTCTTTTTGTTTTTTGGACGTGTAGTTATTAATGTCTTATTTTTCACTATGGAAGATTTCAAGTCAATCAGAGGTGTATTTTGGGTTCGCGGATGATGTTAGATGACACACTTGGAGGCTTGCTTCTGCAGCTTGGTCGATTTTCACGCCTGAAGGCTAGTTGCTATCTTCTAGAGGTATTTGTCTAGGTGACTCCACAAACAATGTCGTCGAGTACAACACACTGATAGAGTTTCTTCGTGATGCTTTATCACATGTCATTTCTCATCTTTGAGTCTAATTATATGCTCAACTAGTTATGTCCCAGTTAAATGGATTTTATCGTGTTTATGATCCTACTTTACACCAACATTTCCTTAGGGTATGTCTCTTAGAACATTACTTTGATTACATTACGTAAATCAATGTTCCTAGTATATTTAATTATATGACAGATACTCTAGCTAATCAAGTATTAGATTGGCATGTTGCACACACATAGAAAGAGAAGCACACACATACACATGTACATACATTTGTAAAAAATGTGATCCATAAGACAAATAAGATGTAAATATATATATATATATATATATATATATATATAAAGTGTTACGAGTACATAGGTGGGAGAAAACACCTAAAAAATAAGGTTCGATATACATCATTGGGATTATTCCCTAAAACAAATATACAATGGTTCCCTCGGCACATAAAAGTCTATCTTATCTAAGCTCGGGGCCTGTTGGCCCTTCCATAATGAACAACAACATTGGATAAACAATGGAATAGTTGGACCCAAGTCCATAGAATTCCCACTACATGAGGCTTCATAGATGATGGGAGATCCTTGATCTCGACCATGGGTATAATGCGAGTGAGCATAGGGAGGTTGCGCTTCACCCGTCTCAAAAATCTCTCAGCCTCTCTGGTTGGAGGTCCCCCTGTGGCTGTTGTTCCGCCGACTGCTACTAGTCCTATTGTTGGCACATGGGAAAACCTAGGGTTCAATGCTCAAGAGCACACCAACAAAGCCCTAACTACCGACCCTTTCGACAACACCTATGAAGCAGATGAAGTCTCACCCAAGGTAGAGGTAGGGGTGGTTGCAAGACTCAGGTGTCTACAACCTTAATTGGGACACATATCTGTGATTATATCCTTTACATAGCACTTAGCATCGTTCATTCATCACTTATTCACCCTTATTGTGCTTTGAAGATAAGACAAAACATCTCATTACTTTCTTAGATATAAGATATTTCAGTGCTTAGAAACAACAAAACATATTAGATCCTGTAGATCAGCACTAAACATCCTCATACACATTAGATATACTATTCATATACATGTAGTGAATCGCAAAGCATAAACAAATCTATCTAATCATGGCATAGAACTTAGAAAGATAGTGAAAACATAAGGAAGCAACAACACAAAGCATGACACATAGGTTTACGTGGTTCACCCCCACCCTTGGGCTACGTCCACAAAGTCTTCTTCTTCTTTATTAGCTTTGGTCAATCTGATTACAACACATAGCTTAACTATATTACACATAGGACATGAGATCTGCACGCACCTCACAGATCCTCCTTCCCCAAGTAGATCTAGCATAGAGCCTCCTTACAATCCATGCACTCATCACTTACAACACTTTCAGTTAGTTCTACAAGCCTCTTACAATCATGCACAGAGCATTTACATTCGATCACACAGATCTAATTACTAGAATTAAACCATCGACACTTCTTACATTGCCTAGCTACTTATTTATACTTTACACCATAGGCCTAAGACATGGGTAAAACCATGGGCTAACATCCCTTTCCCATTACATTAAACCAAAACCCTAAAAGGGCCCCAAAAGTGGGCCAAGATCCCGTGATATCTACTTCACCTGGCACTCCATCTTTGACAAGGTGTCAATGTCCAAAAATGGTAAAATATGACCAATTGTTCCTCAAAACTTGGTCAAGGGCCAACAAGCCCCCAACACTCACTTGTGACTCATCTTGAGTCACTCTAGTTTGATCATCTCCACTTCGAATGTCTCAATCTTTCCCTGAGCTACTTTGACCTACTGCAGTGCGACAACCTCTTGCTCAGTGAACTCTTGGATCACTATGTCATTTACTGGTCCTTCCATGCACTGTTCTACAGTGATGATAACCTATTCAAGCTCGATTGCCTGGCTCTCAACTTTAGTGAACAGTTGGCATGCTTTCTCTTGGAGTGGTTGAAGTCATTGAGAGACTTCCATCACTTTACTTTGCAACATGTGTATCTGTTGTTGGGTGGTGCGTTGTTTTGGAAATCGCTTCATTCTTTCAACAAGGGTCAAGGCCTTTAGTTGCGCCTGTAGTGTATATGCATGTTTCTTTGGTTCTTGGATTTTTGCTTCTAATGTATACAATTTTGGGTTCTATGTAAGGTTCTCATAAGTCTGGGTGCTTCTAGTGCTCAATTTCTTACATTCTGAAGCTAAGGTTTTTAATCGACCAACTGCACTGCGGGCAGTTGCCTCTCTTAGGTCTCTTACTTCTTGTGGAGTCTCGGGCATGGTACGAAGTTCCAGATCTGTGATGCGCTGCTAAAGTTGATGGATTACTTATTCAAGTTATGCTACCTATTGTGGGACACGTTCTTCAATTTTCACTTCAATGACTGTCACAAAGCGAAGTGCTCGGTGAACTCTTTCCTGTACTTCAAGTTGCTCTGCTAGCAATTGGTCCTTGCTCTACTGTAATTGTGGTTTTTCCTCCTCCCACATCGCTTCCAGGGTAATATTTTCTTGTTCTTCCTTCCTCTGTTTTACTATATGTGTGATCTTTACTTGTGCCAAATCCTGGGTGGCTTGCGCTGTGTCTTCTTGAGCTCGTCGAAGGCGAGCTTCAACTTTCTCAATGATCTAGAATAATTGGGTGGGCTCATCAGTTGTTCCTGTTGTTTCAATTTTCAAGGGTGTCATAGAAACTGATCTGCTAGACTGGAGTGCCTGCTGCACTTCTTGAAGTTCACCCTTGATTCATTTGAACACCTCCTCCTGCTTTGCTTATTACTTTTCTGCGATCTCCAGTGAAGCATCATTCAGCTGAGCGATCAAGAAGTCAAAGTCGTCTTGTGTAAGGGTAGACTTGAAAATAGTCCAGGTGGCCTTAGTTTTCTTTTGGGACAAGGGTTTTGGTGGGGTAATATTCCTTTTCTTAGAGGGATCCTCCTCCTCTCCAGGCAGAGTAACCTCACCTTTGTTTTGCTCAACTTTTGTGCCACCTAGTTCTTCACCATCACCTTCCTTCATAGGTGATATCGATGTAGTCTTCATGGATGTGCTATGGATATATTGAACTTCCACATCCTTCTTAGTATTGCGTGGTCTAGGTGTATCCAGCATGGCTTCAGGGATATCCACATCAGACTTCTCTATGGGGTCTGCTGCAATAAGGAGGTCTGCCGACCATTCCTTGGTAATCTGCTCCAAGTCTTCTTTTGTCAACTTATAGTACAATTGGAGTTGTTATTTGTTCTCATCAACGCACGTTGTGATATAAGTGAAGTGGCGATCTACGCTGAATTTGATAAAAGGTCTAAACCTATGAAGTGTGTTTGGTGTGAGGCGCGGTGTATAATGGATTTCATTCTTTAATTGGTTCTAATAAGCGTGGAAGATGGCATTGGACTTCCACTGCTTGTTCATGTTGTTGGAGTACCACAATGTATAGAACTTCATGGCCAGTGGTTCGAAGGGTTCGATCTCCAAAAAAGTGGCACCTTCTGGTAGCTCCCAAGTGATGAAAGCGATGAGTATGAGCAACCAACTAAAGTGGAATTCATACCCTTGGTATTGTTCTTGTTTGCAGTCAAGATCTAGTTGATTTACAAGGTACTTTGCCCAGTTCATTTGTAGTCCCTTCGAGCACTTCCCTGTGAGGTCAACTACAAATCTAGTTACCTGTGTGGGTCTTTTCTTGTGGACTAACTTCCCTGCGATTAGCTAGAAACCAAGGTGCACTGTTGCATTCTCAATGGAGGCTACCTTGTAACCTCGCGTACCCTTCTCTACATCACGTGTGGTCTTTCTAGGGTAAAACTTGTGTGGGTCAGGGCCCTGCATGCTTAGCCCTATGATCTGATTGATCAGAATCATATCCATAGTGATGCGGAGTTCCAACCATAAGTATCCTTCGTGGTAGCTAGACAATAACAATCTGATGCATGCATTCACTTCCTGATGCCTACCGAAATGAGGAATCTTCATTACATTGAGGAGGGTTGACTACGCGAGGTTATGGGTCCATTGCTGAGGGACAATCTTTGGGTTCCTTCCTTTTGTGATAGTTAAGTACTTGTGTGGGTCTAGCATATTGTAAACCTTGTGATATCCAAGGTTAAAATCACTAAATTTCAGCGCTGTGAGATTATCCTGGTCAACAAAAACTACGCGCACCCCTTTCAGGAGGTACGCAGTGACCACAACATAGTCAAAGTCTCTGGGTATAGTGTCTCTATTCACTGTACCTCTTAGTGGTGGGCTATAATTAGGCAAGATACTTTGGATCATCTTCACAGTGGTAAAGTCATTTTCGATCTTAGATCGTCTTTCCGAAGGCAGTCAGGATGGTCCTACTCAAGCAGTGGAGGGGGAAGCTAGAAATGCTCTCGAGGACGATGCATGTACACCTATAGAAATTCCTCGCTCCGACATGACTCTCTCATCCATTAAGTCAATTAAAACTTATTCAATGATTTTCTTAGTAGCGTTGAGCTTGTCTAACATACAAGCTTGGGTCAGCTAGCTCGGGTGCAAAAGGAATTCCAAGACTATAGTGAATGGTATAGGAATAAGGTAATGATCTCAGGGTGAGTTAATCTCAGGTTTCATGCTCAAATTATCACTTATCAAAAAGTATTCTCAGTGTGTGGTGCAATGGACTAAGTAGGGAAACTTAGTAGCGGTCTGCTGGCAATGGTTATAATCCTTAATTAACTCTTTTTCGACCCGTTATGGCACTTTTCAACGGTTGGATGATGAACTTTTATTTCTTTTCTGCCTGTTCAGAGTGGAAGTTGAACGGATATATTGTCCCCAACGGCTATATTTCTTTGTCATGGAAAAGTACTCTATGTCATTGTTTTGACATCTCGACAAAGTTCCAATTTTGCAATTTTTCTGTCTGCAAAGTATCCTCTAGAACCTCTTCTAACCTTACAGTATTATCCCTTTATTTTCTTAACTTTCTAGCCTTCTTCCCAATGAATTTCATCTCAGTAATTCTTTTACCATTCTGATGCTTATATTTTGTGATCTTAGTTACTTCGCGATGTTGAAAGTCTTCCCTAGGGTTCCTGGATAATACTTCTTATGTATAAAAAATAGGTAACTCAATCTTCTATGGATCCTCTAGTATTCTCTTATCCTCGACATCGGAGTTGATAGTATTAAATATTTGTGATCTTCCCTTTTGTTCTTCAATCAAGTGCATGATCCTTCTCATCATAAAGTGTTTTAACTCTTGTTTCTTTTATTCCAAAACTTCTTCTTCCTGTTTTCGTCTGGCTTGTTCTCTATCAATCCAAGGTTTTCCTATGAGCATGGTAAATGGGGTGTTGTCTTCAACAAATTTAATAATCTCAAATTCTTCCTATGTTGAAGTTCCATTGACAATCATAGGTATCCAGGCGAGCCTTCCACATAGGTTTACTAGCTTTCTTCTGAATAAACTTTTCTCTCCCAGGGAAGGGATCATGGCAGGCTTTCCTATAGCTTCCCAAGTTCTTTTTGGCATAATGTTCACTTGTGTTTCTTCATCAAGAATACAGTCAATGTCGAAGTCCCCTATTCTCGCTTCGACTTGCTCCTTTTCTTTGAATATCTCTGATAACCTAACGTGTCGGTGATCATTTAAGGTGTCTTTCATCTGTAGAAATATATTTTCTGATTCCTTCTAAGTTTCTACTATTTCTGGATCTGCCTTAGGTTTTTCTTCATTCAGATTCATTCTTTCAATCTTAACAATCATTCTAATGCAACCCAACACTTCATGGTCCAAAGCTTTGCAACAGAGACAACTAGGTATTCCACTCGGGCATTCCTTAGAAAGATGTCTCGGTTTTCTGCAACTGTAACAGAGGGTTAACCCTCTCTTTCGTTTAAATGTTCCCCAACTTCTTTTGTACTATGCACTAGGATCATGGTAGCTAGCCTGCACAAAAATCTTTCTAGGATCTTCCATCCACTTGTTAGTCCAGATGTTCTTTCTATGCATAGGTATAACTTATCTATCATTATACTTATCAAATCTATCCATATCAAACTTTCTTTCATCTATTAATTCCCTAGTTTTGAAGCTAGGACAGAATCTATCAAGCATACCTAGATACATGCTTTAGAAACAAAAAATTTCACTTATCCTACTTCTACAAGCATAAAGCTTTCAGATCTAAAAACTTATGACTATTCTTACCTTTATCAAATCACAGAGCTTGCAGATCTTACCTCTTTTCTACAGATCAAACTTCTTTCTTTCATAAATTTCCACTTTTACTTTTCTTGGCATAGAGTGTTCAAATATTGCTTCTTTTCTTCAGATCTGATCTTCCTTTCTTCAGATCTGACCTTATTCCTGGCACAAAGCTTCACAGGTCGAGTAAAAAGTTGTGCCCTAGGGAAACAGATCTATGCACAGAGCTTCCTTTTCCACAAAGTTTCTTCTTCCTCAGTTCCTAGCAATCATAGCTTCATGTCCCAACAACTAAACCATTTGTTGGCACAAGGGTAGACCCAGGGTTCAATGCTCAAGAGCCCACCAACAAAGCCCTAACTACTGACCCTTTTAGAAACACCTGCGAAGCAGATGAAGTCTCACCTGAGGTAGAGGCAGGGGTGGTTGCAAGACTCAGGTGTCTACAACCTTAGTTGGGACACTGTTGTTGGGAAAAACACCCTACGGACTAGCAAACTAGGGTCAGACTTGCATGCATATTTTGACCGAATAGAAACTACTTTTTTACCTACAACCCAAGATTTAAACCCCTTTTTCACAGTAAATGCATGGAAAAGGACCACCAACCTTATTATCGACATTCAATGTAGATCCTCCATTTCTCTTCGATTACTTGCTTGCGTTGCTCCTTCCACAGATGACCTACACTCAAGACAAGCAACAACTATGCATGCATGCTACTTCTATACTCAAGGGTTAGAAATCAAGCATAAATTAACCAAACCATAGACAATTCATGCCTTGGGATGGGAAAAGTATTCTTTTTATTACTGAAAGTGAATCAACTTACAAAAAATCTAAGACTGACCACCACTCCTTGAACCTAATCCTGGGCTCCTCCTCTTTTGTACTCCAACTGCTTTGCGTTAAATCTACTTTGGAATGAGGAAAGGATAAAGGTTTGGGACAATGGATTACGTAAATGGGTATAGTTTCTTCGCTATATTTTTTCCTCCTCCAAATGGTACCCCTACCCTTTTTATTATAGGATAGAAGAAGCTAGGGTTTTGGATGAACCCTCGGCCATGCATGGTCGAGAGTTTCAGTTAACTGACCCATAGCTTTTTTGTTCCGTCATAAAATTTCCTTTTTTCGTGCTTTGTTAGGTACACGCAGGTTGTTGTGAGTCAGCCAGCATGCACACGTGTGCAGTAATGGGTTAGGGCATGTGGGCCTTGACACACGAGGATTTTCAAAGAGTTGTTCAACAGAGTTTTGGAAAGAAAGGGATATGAGTTGTCCTGATGCTAGGTAAACATGTGTGGTGCAATTTAGGGTTATAACAGATGCCCCCTAATGTGTGAGGTCAGAAGAGCATCTGATGGCCAAAATACATTACTAATATTTACTGATGTGCTAAACGATTGAGCCCAAGGATCAGGAACCAGGAGGTGCCATCTGCAAAATAAAAAATGTCTCACCGAGGCGGGCGTACCCATACTCAAGATGAAATAGAACCATGGATACCAATCAAATACACTGTAGATCCATGTCAAATAACTATAAAGAGTAGCCATGAATAATACACAATGAAGCTACATCTTAAAATCAGAAAGATATACATATAGAGTATCCATCTTCCAGAAGCTGATTCGGCCTGATGGCTATACTCCAGAGCTCGAGCAACAACTTCAAAATATTCTAAAACTTGGGTAGGAGTGTAATATGAGTGTACAAATGCACTACCCAGAGGTCTTCGATGGCTCGTCGGTTATGGACTTGATAATCTTGATGATCGGAATGAAGGCTTCAGTGATTTTGAACAAGGACTTGATTGGACGTTCAGGATGGTCGGGTATGCGGACAAGAGACATATTGCAGAGGGGATGACTCAGGCTTAGTGACAAACTTCCCTTGGAAAATAGCACGACAAGTGATAAGACTCAGGCAACATATATGTTAATCATATGTCTACGAAGCAGAAGGCAACGCAAACTCTCCATATGTTTGGAAGAATAACCAAACGGTGGAGGACACAACTCTATATAGTGAGAAAATATTCCTAAGGTCGTACTACATACCATAGTCTAATGATCAAATGGACAGATGTTCTTTATCCAAGGGCGACTCATTATGCTGCCAATAAAGAAAATACTTTTCCCATCCTCTTTTTGGGGTATATTTGATTTTTTTGTTCTTTTCAATAATTTTGGAAAAAGAATAAAGGAATATTACGTTACAATGGAGGAATGAGTACTGCAAACATACAATCTCAAGGCACAAGGACAAGACTGATGTTCTGGTAAAATGATACTTGGGAAAAATCCTCCGGCAGCCAAAGGTGTTAAGACGTAGAAGAAAACTGTCACAAGGCTGGTGGATAAGGTAAGCAAATGTGGTTGATAGAACACACAATGGTAACGTCCTTCAATGTAAATTTAACAAGCCCAGAGAAGGTAAGCTTGGTGGTTTTTCATATTTAGAGAGTCTGAAAAAGAATAAAAGTAGACTCCGTTGGGGTGCCTTTTTTTGACAATAGTCTAGTCGGTTCGAAAAAGGGATAAACTAGCATCGATTAGACGTCAATTCAAAACCATTTTAATGAGTGTGACAAGGACAAGATCACTCGACTATTTTTTCACTTTTAAGGAGTTTGAAAAAAGCTCCACTATGGACTCCGTCAGGAATATTCTTCTAGACCAATTTAACGAGTGTGAAAGAATAAGGTCACTCGGTGATCTTTTCAATTTTAGGGAGTCTAAAAAGAGCTTAACTATGGACTCCAAGGGGGTTTCTTTTTCGTAAATTTAGTCCCTCATGCCCGAAAAAGGAATAAAATTATACCTGAGTGTACTCTTCTAAAGAATGAGAATTTGATAGAGTATACCTTTGTTCATACAGTTGACCGTCTGGACCGAAAAAGGGGTAAACTACTGCCAGACAGATGTGACTTCAAATTTCAGTTTAACGAGTGTGAAAGGCCAGAAGATCGCTCGACAATCTTTTCATTTTTAGAGGGTCTGAAAAGGGCTTAAAAGGAGACCCGTTATTTTTTGGGAGTCTTGAGGGTGATACAAAGAGTGAAAAAGACTCATGCAAATGAGGCTCAAACTCATATTTAGGAAAGACTATACGGACTCCCAAGCCTACAGTGTTTTTAGAAACAACATGGACACCATAATGCAACTAGGACCTACCTAGGGCATCCATGTTCTGGTAAGCTCTACCACCAAGTTACGACACTTCTAGAGAAGATATGATGGTTCCATGTCACAACCTGATGGGATTGATCCTATAGCAGAAGAAAAAGACAACGAGATGCAAAAGTTGGGGTGGTAACCTAACCTATATGTTCAAGTTGATTTTTTTGAAAATAAAATAAAATTATGGACTGTCAATATTTTCTCAAAACTCAAAAAAAAATTCGTCTCAATACCTGATCAAATCCCTCCCATATAACTCCTGGATCACTCTAAATGGTTTTTGGTATAAAGAAACTAATAAGGGAGGCCAAAAAATTGACAAAAAGAGGCCAAAAAGTCTATAAATAGAAGCTGGCAGTTCATTATCACCATTGTTGATTTGGAAATTGACTCTGGAGCCAAAAGACCCCCTTTGCCAAAAATAGTGGTTCTGGGAGCTACAGTGGATGAAACGAACTTCTGTTTGGATGAAGTAAGTACAAGCTCCCTTATCTAGTTATTTAATACTTCAAATTTTGTTATTTAGATTATTTTTTGGGTGGGCGTCGACCTTAAAAAGGTTGGTCCTAGGTACACGCGGGTTGTCTTTGGACAGACCGCGTGTACATTCGGGCAGAGTAAAGTCTATCTGCATGTACACGCGACTGTCACCTCCATAGCCCGCGTGTACCCTCTTTTATGATGAAAAATCAAACTAAAAGGAAGTACTGACCCTCCTTTACCTTGTTATGTTGGCAGGATGTATGTCTAATGGAGGGAAAGGGAGCATGAGGCAATAAGTGAGTTGGTTGCTGCAGATATGAATGTTGTGGTCATGTTAATGCAATGCGGTTTACTCAAATTATTTCTATGTCCATTTATGCATGCACAACCAAGGCTACTGAATGCCTTGATTGACTACTGGCACCCTGATGCAGAGGCATTTATGATAGAGGGGCAATCACTGGTGCCCACCACCAAGGATATCTACTTTCTGACTGGACTCTCAAGGAGAGGGGAACCAGTCAACTTCCATACTTTTCCTGTGGGGCTGAGCAATATCTCGGAATTGATAGCTGAGTATTGTGAGGCTGGGACTGACTGTGTGGGCTCCCAAGTACCCATTAGCAAGATTACTAACTTAGCATTGCAGACTATATTGTTAATGATTGAGCGGATTACTGGCTCAACAGCTATGCATCAAGATTCACGTTCACAGATGAACTGTGCCATCCAGTGCATGAATGCACACATTTTTGACTGGAGTACCACACTGCTTGAATTCATGAAGAGGCAGTTGACAGATTGCCGACAGCGGACACAGAGGAACTTTGGGTTCGGGACCATCTTGTGTTCATTTTTTTCTTAGAGAGTTTTGAGTTTCAGTCCTCGAGTTGTAGTACGATCACATCAGGCCTCTTTCCCTGCAGTGTGTAGATGGGAAATCTTACTGACGCGATAGGGTGGTGGAAGGATCATTCAGTCCTTCGACGATGATTTCTTTGCTTGGCTGTCACGACAGATCCTTGTGATTGAGGACTACCCGTATGCAGGGATAGATTTCTCTAGAGATCCTAAGATACCTGTGCCTCCTGGTGAGGAGCGAGGGGAGATGGGTAAGTCTCCACCTTTGTAGTTTTTTTTTTAGTTTGCATATGTAATTTTTATGTCTTTTTGTTATATATATCATTTTTTTTTATTCCAGAGTATTTGACGGGTAAACGTTTGTTTCATGCAGATGTGGGACCCGTGCGACCTGCCAATTGTGCTCGGAATAGACATCGTCCATGGCCAGAAGTCGCGGCTGCTGCACCTAGGGGAGCAGTAGTAGTAGGGAACCTCCCATCTGGAGAGGCCGAGAGGGTCCTTAGATGAGTTGAGCGGAACTTCACTGCGCTCACTCGCACAGTCCCGATGGCAGAGATAGAGGACCTGCCGCCATCCATGTAGCCTCATGTTGTGGGAGCACCTCGGACATGGGTCCGATTGTTTAGGCATTTAGCCCATGTTGTGGATGATTATAACAGGGCCCATAGGCCCTAAAAAGACTTATACTTTTTATGTGCCACGAGAACCTACTTGTATATATTTTTTGAGGGCAAAAGCCCGATGACTTGTTACTATTCCCATTTTTGAGGCGCTTGTGTCCATCTATGTACTCTGGTTATTTTATGATGTTTATATATGGCTTTTATCCTTTTGTGTATTATGTATTCTGTGTGCAAAAATGTATTTACATGTTTATGTCCATGTTCTTTTATATGTGGGCAAGATGCCAATCTAAAATTTGATTAGCTAGAGTATCTGTAAGTTGGTTTAATATCCTAGGAACATGAAAATATGTAATATAATCAAAGTTTCATTATAAGAGATGTACCCTAAGGAATCATCGGTGTAAAGTTGGATTATGAACCTGGTATACTCTGTTTAGCTGCGACACAACCAATTGAGTGTCGAGATAGACCCGGAGATGAGAGATACCCAATGAAAAGGTGTCACGAAGCAACTCAATAACTGCACTATACTCGGAGACATTATTTGTGGTGTCACCTAAGAATATACCTCCAGAAGATAACAACTGACCCTGAGGTGTAAATATTACCCAAGCTGTGGAGGAAATCCTCCGCGTGTTTTGAATAGCACCGTGTGCATACCCAACGAACACCTCAGACTCACTTGACATTTGCCATATTGATGAAAGATAACATCAATGACATGTCCATAACACTTTAAAAGAAACTTAAAAAGTAATAGTACAAATACTATACATATGTTACAAAAAGTTACCCACATTGACCTGTCTATGAGTAATACTTCTTGAGGTAGAGCCCATTTCTAGGCTCCGCCAAAGCATTCCCTTCAAAATCAACCAAACGATAAGCGCCCTTTTTTAATACCTCTTTGATAATGAAGGGTCCGAACCACATGGGTTTAAACTTTCCTGCCCCCAGGGGGTCCTTGTCTTGGTCATAGACCAGGACAAGGTCACCTTCAGAGAAAATCCGAGGACGAATGGACCTATCATATTGACACTTGACCTTATGTTTGTGAGCCTCATTGGCCAGGGCCGCATCACAACACTGTTCATCAAGATTCTCAAGGTGTACTAACCGTTCTTCAAGTAGAGAAGTGTCTGGCAATAACTGTACTGCCAATTTTAGAGATGGGATTTGACATTCGATGGGAAAGACTGCCTCCATCCCATAAATGAGTTGAAAAGGTGAGAAATTGGTTGCAGTCTTAATAGATGTTCGATAAGCCCATAATGCCGAGTATAACATCAAATGCCAATTTGACTTGCCTAAGTTGATAGTTCTTTGTAGAATAGTCTTAAGAGTTTTGTTTACAGCTTCCACCTGCCCATTGGCTTGGGGGTAGTAAGGTGACGAATGTTTCTGCCGTAACCCAAGATTTGATGTTAATTCAGTCATCATTTGGTTATGAAAGTGACTGCCATGGTCAGTGACAATCTCTCGCGGGACTCCGAACCTTGCTATGAACTGGTTGAATAAGAAGAGAGTTGCAGTCTCTCCATCATCTTTAAACATTGCCATAGCTTCGACCCACTTAGTGAAGTAGTTGACAACTACGATGATATGGTGATGCCCCCTTGATGATGGGGGATTTCATGTAGTGTAATTAATCCCCCACTTAGTGAAGGGACCAACTGTGATGATAGAAAACATAGGAGCCGGATGTGCCCTCATCTTCCAAGAGAAGATTTGGCACGAATGAAACTTCTTGACCAATTCGATACAATCTTTGATAAGTGTGGTCCAGAAGTAACCTGCTCGTAGAATATTTTAGGCTGTTGCCAACCCAGATAAATGACCACCACAAGCTCCAGTATGGTAATCGTTGAGCACTATGATGGCCTCCTCATGAGTGAGACATCGACGCAAGATGCAGTCTACACCTCTCCGATACAACGTATCATCGAGTATGAGATAATTCTTAGCCTAATGATGTATCTGTTGATGCTCATCATGAGAAGCAGAGGTGGGGCACTTCAAAGTCTGGAGATAGATAAGTATATCTCTATAGGGTCTGAAGATTCAATAAAAAATGTATTCTCTCGGATAGGCGATTCCTTAGGCACAACGTCACCTAACTCAATCGGAAGTTTCGAAATAATCTCTACGAAGACCAACGACTTCTTGGAGTTTTATAAAACAAAGTCTAATTCAAATTCTTGGAGGATGACTATCCATCTACTGATTTTTCTTCCTATAACTCATCATGTCAACATGTACTGGAATGGATTCACAACAACAATGAAGGTGTTCTTGAAAAACAGAACATAGTGACGGAACCATTGAATAGCATGAACTGTTGCCAATGCAAGTTTTTCGATATGAGAATAATTGAGTTCCGGTCCTACGAGGCGTCATCTCAAGTAATAGATCACGTATTCTGAAAACGAATCGTCTTCCTGAACTAAAACCATGCCTATGGTTGACTCTGCAGCAGCCAGATATAATAAGAAATCTTTGTTATAGTTAGGTGGTCGTAGCAGAGGTGCGGTTGTGAGGGTGTGTTTCAATGCGTCGAAAGAGCATTGAGTTGCTTCGTCCCAGAAAAAAGGAACGTCTTTCTTTAGTAAATTCATAAAGCCCTTGGTGATTTCGGCATAGTTGGCAATGAAGTGTCGTAAGAAGTTCGCCTTGCCTTGTAGACTCTGAAGTTGTAAGATTGTGCGTGGGGGGGGCAACTGGATTATTGCCTCCACCTTAAGAGGATCGATCATGATCCCTGTTGTTGATACGATGAAACCAAACAAATGTCCTGTTGTTACACAGAAGTTGCACTTATTTGGATTCAAGCGAATCCTGAAGTAGCGACAGCGTTCGAAGATTAGTCTAAGGTGCATGGGATGATCCGTTCGCTTGCGAGAGCGTGATGCTAAATCATCTAAATAGACCTCGACTATATGTTTGAGGTCATGAAAAGAAAAAGACATGTCCCGCTGGGATGTGACTCCATCATTTTTAAGGCCAAAAGGTATCTTACGATATGTGAATGTACCCCACAGACAAATGAATGTCATTTTGTGTTGGTCTTCAGGTTTGATTTGGATTTGATTATATCCTGAAAAACCATCCATGAATGAAAAGGCTTCACAACCGGCACATTCATCAATGATTTGGTCAATGAATGGTGTTGGAAAATTATCTTTGGGTCATGCCTTGTTCAAATCACGGAAATTGGTACATACACGAATCGTGCCTTGTTTTTTATTAACCGGCACAGGGTTTGACACCCATTGAGTCAAATGGATAGGATAAATAAAACCCGCCTTTAGCAATTTCTCAACCTCAATCTTGATGGTTGATTCTTTCTCAGGATTGACCAGACGAATTTTTTTTCGAATAGGCTTGGCATTAGGATACGTTGTGATTTCATGTTCAACTATTTTTGGATCGATACCTGGCATTTCCTCATAAGACTAGGCAAAAACGTCGCAGAATTCTTTGAAAAGATTCGTGTAAATTTGAATCTCTTCGGGGGAGAAATATGCTCCGACAAAGAAATTCTCCATGATGCCAGGGTTTCGGGAGATGTTGATGGGTATAATTTTAGTGATAGTCACCATATTACCCTCAGCATAAATTTCCTATGTAGCTAAGAGATTAATAGGACATGGTTGATCTCCCATCATGGTAACGATGAATTCTCCTTCTTCGATTCGGCTTAACGTTGGGAGAAAGTATGATCTGTGATGAATATATTCCCAAGGTTTGTCCGGACTAGTCATTGCTTTGATTACTGCTTCGTCAGAAGGAAATACTAAGTCTAACGAATCGACGTTAGCGAGAGAACCCTGAGCCCAAATAGGCTCTAGAAGTGGATCTAACTCTTGTGTGGGAGTCAGATCAAGGTTAGATGAAGCTTGCTAGACTAAAGAGTATGCTACTTCAGTGGCCAACAAGGGCATGGACATGCCTGAGTGCCCTGTCTCATCCATCATGGCTGATGGGGATGGAAGAATCCAAGGATCCTCAAAGTACGTAGTGCGGAACAACAAAACTTGAAAAATCTCAACATTATGGTGATTAGATATAAATTTGACATTGTTTTCAAGAGGTGGGTAATCGAAGGTACCCATGAAGGACATGCACAAACCAACTCCTATGTTAATGACACCTTCTTGAGGATTATCTATCCTTGGGACCATGGATGCCCCCAAAGTTGGGTCAGGCCTGGAGAAAGACAGTTGATCGATGGTCACTATCCAACCCTCATGTGGAAACAACAAGACTTGGAAAACTGTAGCAACCACTGTTTGCATAGCATAAGTCCAACTCCATCCTAACAAGAGGTTATAGTCGAGGGGAGCATCGACTACCTCTACTTCGACACACATGGCTTTCCCTCCTAACTGCACAGGGAAAGAAGGAACGATGCCATGTGGTCGAAAATAATGACCGTTGAAAGTAGTAAGGAGAGTAGGTGATGGAGACAAAGCGGGCCGGCCAATGGCCTTCCAACATGCTAACGACATAACTCATGTCGAGGCGCCCTCATCGACCACCGTGCAGAAGATATTCTTTGTAAAAATTTTCGTGGGATGAGCCACTACTATCTAAAACGCTACATGGTAAGGAAGATGAGGTTTTAAGTTGGTTGTATCTAACATGATGGTACCCGGATTACAAGTCTCAGTAGAGCCCAAAGCGGTTAACAAGGCTTTCCTCTGAGCAGGGCAGATTTGGAGGACCTCCAAAGCATACATCACACAAGGGGTTTGTGATAAATCTTCCACCACAGAGTAATTATGGGTGGCCCTTGTGTTTGGTGATGCAGGAGCATCTCTCCACGTCAGCCAGCCATGCCAGCGAATTCAAATCACACTCTAAGAGAGAGGCACAGCCTCATTTAAATATGAATTCAATGTAACTTAAATGTTTAAGCTGTTGAGCTGGGAAGCCGTGCCTTTGTGCAGGCGTAGAGTAGATCGGCCTTTAATGTTTGTATGGATGAGATCTAGATCCGATTCTGGACTAGACAACCCATTCAATGTAATTGAATAGGGTAGGTAGGTTGGAGGGAAGATCTCGAAGAGCCCCCTCAGGTAAAAGAGATTTTTCATATCTCATTTTGGTAAGTTGTTGTAGTTGTAGAGTGTTAGATGAGTAGGATTATGAGAAGAGTCGGAGAGAGATCGAGAACACCTTGTAATTACAGGCATTTGCCATTTTAATATAAACAGAAGCAGTTTTTCCTACATGTATTTATGTGTTATGTGGATGTCTGTAAGTGTTCTTCATATGTTGTGAATGTATGTAGTAGGTGTGCATTTGCAGGAGTTCTTGATTTCAGGTGAAGGTATTTGAGGCTTCACACCAGGAGGGTGTGACAGAATGCTACAGGTTCTGATAGTCGTGCATAGAGGATGCACTTCTGAACACTACGGGTTCAGAAAAAGATGTGTTGCGGCACAAGAACCGAAGTCAACAACTCAAGGAAGACCTAAAGGTTGCTGAATACTTTGGAGGAAAGGCTATGTATGAGAGACACAGTTGAAAACATAATTCTGCCATGGATTCTGTAAAGCTCTTCCAGGTGGGCATTTGAGCACAAGCACAGGGTGCTGAAGAAGAACTCTGCTGTGAGTTTAGAGAGGAGAACCAGAATCACTAAGGATTCTGTGAGGCTCTGCTAGGTGGGCATTGAGCAGGTGCAAGGAGTGCACAGAGGAAGAACTCTACTGTGAGTTTAGAAGAAACAGAATCATTGAGGATTCTGAGAGCTCTGCCAGGTGGGCATTGAGCAAGTGCATAAGTGCATAGGGGAGACAAAACTATTGAACGTTCTGTGAAAGGAAGACACTCTACCAGGTGGGCATTTGAGTCAGTGTGCAGATAGGCACAGGAAGAAGAGAACTCTTTGAGTTTTGTAATTTGAAGGAAGTATCCACTGAGGGATCTTCACATGGTTGTTGAACACCCTGAAAGGCTCAGCAATAGGTTGCTTGAGTAGAAGGATAGCCAGGAGGGCATCCAATTTCTCCATCTGAGGGAGAAGGGAAGAAAGATAAAATCCCTTAGGGGTCTGAATGTTTGCAGAAGCTCAAGAGAGATAGCACCTGCATGTGTGTGTGAAGACTCTGCAAAGTGCAGTAGTCAAAGAATCCTTTGAGGATTCAAAAGAAAATCTCAGGAGGAGCCAACGGTTTTATTACGCGCAGCGAAGCTCAAAGTCATGGAGTTAACAGAGGAGAAATAAGAAAAAGGTTGAGGCCTTTGGGATCTGGATATTCTTCCAAGTCTCGAAAGAAAGTACGCAAGCTCAGGAGGGAGAAACAACAACCGTCAGATCAGATAGGAATTAGATCTGGATCGTTGGTGTTCGCATCTAGGGAGCAGCCGAAGGAGCACACAGGAAGAAATGATATGCATCGTCAGATCTGGGAGGAAAATCCCGTCAGCCATCAGATTTAGCGAGAAGAGAGGAGGTTAGGACTGGGTTTCCAAGGTGCAAGCCCAGGATATTAGGGGACCGTTGGATGTTCCCATAGATACCCGTTAGCCATTGGATCGGGTGAATGTGCGTAGAGTTTATCCTCTAGAGGAGTGTCAAGGAGAATGGATCTGGGTTGTCAGATCTTGAGCAGATACCCGTCAACTATCAGATTAGACAGGAGTTGCACGAGGTTTACCATCGAGACTTCATCCATCGGCATATCAGGAGTCACGAGGACAAGAAAGTCGAGACACTTCAAGTCTCTAAACGTCGAGAAGATCTGGACCGTCCGTTTGTGGTGACACGTGGTGAAGATCGAGGCATTGGGAGTCGGGATATCAGCATTCCCATGGACAAGAGATTGGGTATGTCCACTTGGAAAACCATGGTATAGTCTGAGTCATCCGTTTAGAGAGACAGGTGTCAGAAATCTGCAGAGAGTCGGTATATTGGCTATCGAGAAATCGGATTTCCTGAGGTCGAAAGAGTTGGGACATCATAAGTCTCAAAATCCCAGAGAAATTGGGACCATCCATTAGGGGAGGACGCGTGGAAGCAATCAGAGCCATTAGGGAAAGGCCCGATGAGGAAGTCGTCTATTGGTGTTTGGGTCATCAGGATATCGGGGATTCTGGTGACAAGGTGTTTATGCAATTTGGAATCGCAAAATGCGATACCCCGACAAAGGGAACATCTCTATTGTGGGGGTCAGTTGTCAACACGTCGTCATATCGAATCCATTGGAGAATCAAGAATCGTAGGGACGAGGAGTCGATACATTGTGGAACTCCGAAGTTCGAAACCCCGACGAGAGGTAAGGTTGTGGTCACGGGGACATTGGTCGCATGGACCAGGAGTTTATCCTGGAGGGCTAACGAGAAAAGAGCTCATTGGGATTTTGAAGCCTAAAACCCCGACGGAAGGAACATAAGGCTGTGGTCTTATGAGAACTAGTCACATGGACTAGAGAGTCTATCCAGGAGGGGCTAAGGCCGGATGGGAGCTCATCGAAGATATGGAGTACGAGAGTACAGGAACTCTTGACAGCAGAAAGGATGAAACTCCGAAACCCGATATTGAGTCGGGGAAGATCACGGTTAAGTGCAGAAGACTGTGAGGAAAAGGGAAAGGACCTATGGATCAGGTTTTAGCAGAGATTTCGTTTGGGGATATAAAGAGCCGCTTCGGCTTAGAAAGAAGGTAAAGGAGAATGATCATGTGAGCAGGTGTCAGAGGGGGAGATCACGCCTGCATTAGGTGGTATCAGAGCTTTGTTCTTGTCTGTATATTTTAGGAAGGAAGAGGCAGTAAGAGGCAAAGAGCACTCTGATACATGTCAAGTGGTATCAGAGCAGGAAATTCATCTTTATATTTCAGGTGAAAGAAGACAGAGTTGTTGAGGACTCTGTAAGGATTGTTTGCAGGTAGGCAACAATCGAGAAGGCAGTCAGGGAGACTGTAAGTGAAGCTGGAAACACTTGGGATGCAGAGTGACAACAGGTTTTCTAGGAAAGTAGGCAATGATAGCACCATGGTTACTGAAGACCATAGGCATGCTGAGAGGAAGAACAAGGTAGAAAATATTGCAGGGATGGATAGAGAGCTCGTTGATATAAGAGTGGAGATGAAATGGAATGCGTTGAAGATGTAGCTGAACAAGAGGATAGATGAGCTCGAATTGAAGCTGCGGCAGGATAAGAAGCCAAGATGGGTATATGAATGGCCCATGAGGAAGCCGAAGGAAAAATGACTAGTCAAGGAGTTGATGGTCAGAGGGCAGCGTAGTCTGTTAAAGAGATGGTTGAGGTATGCTGAAAACCTCAAGGCCACAGAGGAAAAGATGATTTATATCTGTGAGCCAGAGACTGGGAGAGGTCTCGATGATTTTGAAAATGAATTGGGATCAGATGAGGATCTCAAGCACTGCCAATAGGGTAGAGAAGAAATTCCATATTTCCAGGTGGGCAATGAGATGAGATCATTGCGGGATCTCAGAGACTGTCATGAGGACAGCCAGGGAATTTCACATTACCAGCTGGGCAATGGTATGAGGTCACTGTGGTATCTCGAAGACTACCAGGAGGGAAGCGAAAGGTTTCCATATTGTTGGCTGGGCAAGGAAACAAAGTTGGAATTAGTTGATTCCATGGACTTCCAGGAGGGCAGCGGAAGCATCTCAGTTTTCCAGGTGGGCAGAGATGAAGATTCGAGACTGTATGAAGGTCTCATGGAATCGAAGGTGAGTTCAATTCAACAAGTATTGCTGATGAAGATGGGATCGATTGATCTCATAGTCTGCCAGGAGAGCAGCGGAAGCATCCCATATTTCCAAGTGGGCAGGGATGAGGAGATGAGACTATCTGTGGGTCTCATAAACTCAGAGGTGAGTTGGAATCATCCTGAGGAGCTGACAAAGTAGATGAGACTATCAGAGAATCTCATAAACTTAGAGGCGATTTTGGATCAGTAGGTGCAGCTGACAAAGAAGGAAGATATGAGAGATCTTCTGATGATTGGGGGAATTGGAGTATTCCTACCACTTACCCAAAAGGAGGCAAAAATTTGTGTTGCAGATGGTGCAGCAACAGCAGAAGAACAGTCGGTTGAGACTGTCAGGGAGGAATTGGAGCAGGTGTTTGAGACTGCCCAAGCAGAAGAAACAGATGAAGAAAATGAGCATTCTGAGGAGTGTCTCAACGCTTTCAGCTAGAAAGTTGAGGAAGCTGTAGCATTGAAGCTGACAACAGAAGAAGAAGGAGAGGAGAATGAGCGTTCTGAGGAATGGCTCAATAATTTCGGCCAGGGAGATGAAAGGAAAGAAGTTGTAGCACTGAAGCTAGCAGCAAAGAAAGCCAAAGAGTAGGCAGGCAAATTTACTACTCCATGGGAGATGGAGCTAGAGATGCTGGAGGATTGGCTGAACAATCTAGGGCTAGCAAGAGAACTGACAGAAGTTGAGCTGTCAGGGAAGGTAACTGAAAAACAACTCAGTCAAAGGGAGACTACAGGACAAAAGTCTGCAATAGAGTGGCAACTTGAGGCCACAGATGAAGATGAAGAGGATGGCATGGGAGATCATGATGATCTGCCCATGTGCCAAAAATTTTTGCAGCTAAGGAGACTGCATGAACAGAGCCAGCCACTCAAGTAGATGGATGAAGTAATAGAAGATATCAGAAGGCTGATGTTGAGGTCAGCAGAGACTACCAGCGAGGAGAGGCTGAGCAGAAGAGAAGCAATAGTAGCATAGAAGCAGCAACAGAATGGAGCAGATGGACAACTCCAGATATTTGTTTGGGATCTAGGAGGATTTTCAACAACTGAGAGGGGAAGCTCATGAGAAGGAGCTCATGAATTTTACAACTGAGGAGTATGATGCAGGAGCATCTCTCCACATCATCCAGCCACACCAGTGAATTCAAATCACACACTAAGAGAGAGGCGCAACCTCATTTAAATATGAATTCAATGTAACTTAAATGTTTAAGTTGTTGAGCTGGAAAGCCATGCCTTTGTGCAGGCATAGAGTAGATCTGCCTTTAATGTTTGTATGGCTGAGATCTAGATCCGATTCTGGACTAGACAACCCATTCAATGTAATTGAATAGGGTAGGTAGGTTGGAGGGAAGATCTTGAAGAGCCCCCTCAGGTAAAAGAGATTTTTCATGTCTCATTTTGGTAAGTTATTTTAGTTATAGAGTGTTAGATGAGTAGGAGTCCGAGAAGAGCCGGAGAGAGCTTGAGAACACCTTGTAATTACAAGCATTTTCCATTTTAATATAAACAAAAGCAATTTTTCTTACATGTATTTCTGTGTTATGTGGATTTCTGTAAGTGTTCTTCATATGTTGTGAATGTATGTTGTAGGTGTGCATTTGCAGGAGTTCTTGATTTCAGATGAAGGTCTTTGAGGCTTCACACCAAGAGGGTGTGACAAAACGCTGTGGGTTCTGATAGCTTTGCACAGAGGATGCACTTCTAAACACTGTGGGTTCAGACAAAGATGTGTTGCGGCACAAGAACCAAAGTCAACAACTCAGGGAAGACCTCAAGGTTGTTGAATACCTTGGAGGCAAGGCTGTGTATGAGAGACACAGATTCAGATAAAATTCTACAATGGATTCTGTGAATATTTGCCAGGTGGGAATTTGAGCACAGGCATAGGGTGTTGAAGAAGAACTTTGCTGTGAGTTCAGAGAGGAGAACCAAAATCACTAAGGATTCTGTGAGGCTCTGCTAGGTGGGCATTGAGCAGGTGAAAGGAGTGCACAGAGGAAGAACTCTACTGTGAGTTCAGAAGAAACAGAATCACTAAGGATTCTGAGAGCTCTGCCAGGTGGGCATTGAGCAAGTGCATAAGTGCACAGGGGAGACATAACTGTTGAATGTTCTGTGAAAGGAAGACACTCTTCTAGGTGGGAATTTGAGTCAGTGTGCATATAGGCATAGGAAGAAGAGAACTCTTTGAGTTCTATAATTTGAAGGAAGAATCCACTGAGGGATCTTCATAGGGTTGCTGAACACCCTGAAAGGCTCAGCAATAGGTTTCTTGAGTAGAAGGATAGCCAGGAGGGCATCCAATTTATCCATATGAGGGAGAAGGGAAGAAAGATAAAATCCCTTAGGGGTCTGAGTGTTTGCAGAAGCTCAGGAGAAATAGCACCTACATGTGCATGTGAAGACTCTGCAAAGTGCAGTAGTCAAAGAATCCTTTGAGGATTCATAAGCCAAGCTTAGGAGGAGCCAGCGGTTTTATTATGCACGTCGAAGCTTAGAGTCATGGAGTTCACAGAGGAGAAAGAAGAAAAAGGTTGAGGCCTTTGATATCTGGAGATTCTTCCAAGTCTCGGAAGAAAGTACGCAAGCTCAGGAGGGAGAAACAGTAGCCGTCAAATTGGCTGGGAATTAGATCTAGACCATTGGTGTTCGCATCCAGGGAGCAGCTGGAGGAGCACATGGAAAGAAACAATCTGCACCATTAGATCTAGGAGGAAAATCCCATCAGTCGTCAGATTTGGCGAGAAGTGAGGAGGTTACGACTGGGTTTCCAAGGTGCAAGCCCAGGAGAATGGGGGACTATTGGATGTTCCCATAGATACCCGTCAGCCGTTGGATCGGGTGAAGGCGTGCAGAGTTTAGCCTCTGGAGGAGCATCGAGGAGAACGGATATGGGCCATCAGATCTTGAGAAGATACCCATCAACCGTCGGATCAGACAAGAGTTGCACGAGGTTTACCATCAGGACTTCAGCCATTGGCATATCGGGATTCATGAGGACAAGAAAGTCGAGACACTTCAAGTATCGAAATGCTGGGAAGATGTGGACCGTCCGTTTGTGGTGACATGTGGAATATATTGAGGCATCAGGAGTCAGGATATCGACATTCCCATGGACAAGATATTGGGTAAGTCCACTTGGAAAAACCTAGTATAGTCTGAGCCATTTGTTTGGAGAGATAGGTGTCAGAAATCCATAGAGAGTTGGTATATTGGCTATTGGAAAATCGGAGTTCCTGATATCGAAAGAGTTGGGACATCATAAGTCTCAAAATCCTAGAGAAATCAGGACCGTCCATCAGGGGAGGATGCGTGGTAGCAATCGAAGCCATCGGGGAAAGGCCCGACGAGGAAGTCGTCTATCGGTGTTTGGGTCATTGGGATATCGGGGATCCTAGTGACAAGGTGTTTATGCAATTTTGAATCGCGAAACGTGATACCCCGACAAAGGGAATAGCTCTATTGTGGGGGCCAGCTGTCAGCACATCCACATATCAAGTCCATCGAAGAATCTGGAATCGTAGGGATGAGGAGTCCATACATTGTGGAACTCTAAATTCTGAAACCTTGACGAGAGGTAAGGTTGTGGTCACGGGGACATTGGTTGTGTGTACTAGGATTTTATCCTGGAGGGATAACAGGAAAAGAGCTCATCAAGATTTTGAAGCCCAAAACCCCGATGAAAGGAACATAAGGTTACTGTCTTATGAGAACTAGTCACATGGACTAGAGAGTCTAG
This sequence comes from Picea engelmannii, assembly GCA_009831015.1. NCBI lineage: Eukaryota > Viridiplantae > Streptophyta > Pinopsida > Pinales > Pinaceae > Picea > Picea engelmannii. Next base: position 589,661 of record ML778861.1, on the reverse strand, counting down.
ACAGGAGGGGCTAAGACCGGATGGGAGCTCATCAGAGATCGGGAGTTCGAGAGAACAAGAACTCTTGACAGCGGAAAGGACAAAACCTCGAAACCTGATATTGAGTTGAGGAAGATCACGGTTAAGTGTAGAAGACTGTGAGGCAAAGGGAAAGGACCTGTGGATTGGGTTTTAGCAGAGATTCCATTTGGGGATCTAAAGAGCCTCTTTGGCTCAGAAAGAAGGTAAAGGAGAATGATCCTGTGAGTAGGTGTCGGAGGGGGAGCTCACGCCTGCATCATTTGGGTTGTGAGAAGATTTTTTAAATGCACCCTTTGGAATGTGTGTCATTGTTTCTCCCAACGTCTTCTCAATCTGTAGAGGAAGAGATGGGAGATCATATTCTTTACCCTTCTCAGAAGTGCTTGGTTTACTATAGTCATGTGCTCTAGTCATTATGAAAGCATCACCCCTAGCCATATATACATTCGCGGATGAGGGACTGTTTGGAGGAGGGCAGGTCTCTTGGCTGCCCCCTTCTGTGCTTGTAGAGGATTGAGTTAAATTTTGCCCATGTTGAAAGGGATTAGTCAACACTGCTTGTTGTTTTCGTGTGACAAATGTTTGGGCCTCTGCAAGTCGAGGACAAAGATGGGTCGGGTGGTCTTCCGCACACAAGTTGCATGGATACGTCACCTTCCATTTTTCTGTGGTGTCCCCACCAGCATTATCAGTGGGTTTTTTATCCCCCTTACCTTTCTTTCATTGTTTTTTCTTTCCTTCAAGCTGTTGGGTGGCCTTTGGGTTAGTCGATTGCACGGTGTGTACTTTCGATGTTTGGGTAGGGGGAGCAGCCAAAGCAGTAGTTTGGCTAGCCGTTGTGTGTTGTATGGATAACTTTTGCAACTATTTTGTCAATTGCTCAGCGGGCTTAGTTTGTGTTGAACCAACAATACCATCAACATATAGTCCAACTCTCTGTCTAGTTTTATCTAGTATCGAACGTGGCACATCTAGCAAGATGTTGTATAATAAACTAGACTGAGAATAGATGAGATCAAACTGTTGAGCCCTCATGATGGCATCTTCTTTGGAGAAAACTCTAGAAGTCATGACGTCTTTGGATAACTATGGGACCAAAGACTTAATTAACCACTCAAGCAAGAATGCTGGTGGGACTGGTACTTTGATTAGACTCTTCCGGCATCTCCATTCTTGGATATGATCAGAGATATGGTCTCTTGTTGTCTGTTTGAAATTGGCGAGCTTCTCTGTACCAGCGTCATATCTCATAGGTAACTAGAAATGGTTAAGGAAGGCCATCTCCGGTTCACTAAAAGAAGAGTATCTTGAGGTATCAAACTCGATGTACCATTTCGTGGCACTCCCGATAAGAGTACGTTGAAACAATCACAACTGTATGGAGTGTTATCACTGAAATTTCGTCCGCACAGGGCGACAAGAACTCCGCATCATCAACACAGAAAAACAGTCATTCATGGCACAAGGATTAACTCCACAGCACAACAAAAGGGCCAAAACTATACAAAATTGGCTAAAAAA
>ML778861.1:550267-578485 GCA_009831015.1 Picea engelmannii | reverse complement strand
TAATCAGATCAGCCTATCTATTGGTGACATTAGTCCACTTTCATTTGTTTTTATTTTTATTTCCATGCTCATGTTTTTATTTAGTTTTTATTTAATTCTTGTTAAATAGCTTTGCTGTTTCTTTTCTAACCTTTTACCATACAACTGTCATGCCTAGCAGAGCCCAAATAGGCATGTAAGCACTCACTTTTTGCTCACACATCGACGAAAAGAGTGCAAACATGGAGTCATCTTTCAATGAGTTAGATGAACACCAAAGATGGAAGGTAGTCACATGATCACCTGGATCTTCATTAGGCTTGGCCTCAAACTTTGGAATGTCCGAAGGAAACTTCGTTGGCATAGGAGGCTAACGTGGATCGTGAAAAATAGGATCATTTAACAACCTTGTCAAATCTAGCAAGTGTAAAGTCACCAAGAATGGTAGTTTGGGTTGTTGCTGATAACCTGGGAAAAAGGGTCCTGGAGTTTGACTGGCACCAGGTTGCCAGGAAAAGTTTGGCTGCTGGCCCAGATTCTGGTAGAAACCATGGCCTTAACCAACGTAAGGATTTTGCATCTGTGGAGACATCATCGACTGATTTCCCATAAAGGACATAGAGTGTTGGGCATGCATCGTGTTTGAAGGACTTTGGGAAGGAATACCCCATGACGATCTTGATGGGAGAGGAATAGTAGTCTATCCAGGGTTCCATTGACTATGGAAAGAATTACCCTAGAATGGAATTCTAGAGGAGGGAATGGATCTTTGTCCTGAATTCCAAGGTCCTGCTATATGTGCCCCCTGCACAGGAATAGTACCCTGCGCAGGAGTAGATTGTCCAAAAATGGGATTGCCCCCAGACGGGAAAGTGGTTGATGAGAAAGTGTTGTTACCAAACATCGCGTTCCAAGAAAATGGTGTCGAATCTACCAACATATTGTGCGCATGTGTTCCTTGACTCCCTGCTCCAAATAAACTAGTGTGTGTAGGCTGACCGACAGATTGTTGATGTGGACCACCAAGCGAAGGGGACGAAGGAGGGATATGACCTCCGGTGTAAGGAAAAGTGTTAAAAGGGATAGGAGTGCCCCCAAGTTGACCTTGCAGAGGAGCGTTAGAGCTCCCTACCCCCAGACCCAAAGTCTGTAAAGTGGAGTAGGTTAGTGCAGGACTTGTACGTAAACTAGGCATACTGTATGAGAACGGAGGGCCTGTCGCACTAGGTGTGAAGGGGGTTGTGGCTGCCACCATAGACAGGTTCAGTCCACTATGTGACTTAGTTGCGACTGAGACCATGGTGGCTTGGACCGACGACAGTAAGTGAGGAGATGAATCTCCTATGGTAGCAACTATGGTGGGAATTGAAGAATTCCCAGAAGAAGTAACAACATTTGTTTCCATAGTTGTGTGAGGTACTATCTGGCGTTCGTGAAATTTGATTGGTACAACAAACAGTGCCAAGATATCAGTGGCTGGGGTTTCAACCAAGCCAATATTGGTGGTTTATTCCTCTGGGATTTGTTCAAGCACAAAGGTTTGTAACCCAGTCACTTCAAAAGACCCTTGTTGGTGTAGCTTCTACCTTAATGGTGGCGAGGGTGGCTCCAGTGTAACTGGCGGCAGGCCAAGAAGCCTTCATGACCGGCGAAGCTCGGGATCCTCCACTATGTGAGAAGATCCAAGACATGCTAAGGTATTCTAAACATTCAAAAGTAACACACACTAAAAAGAATCCCCTAAGAGATAAGTCAAGCAATCACTAAACTATTTGGAAGAACAGTTACAACAACCAACACTAGAGCAACTTACTGGTGCAAGTGAAACTCGAAAACGGAAGCACCATCCAAGTATACTTTGCAAAGCATTGCCCGATGTCTGTCCTAGGTACCGCGGTATACCCCCGGAGTCACCTGTGTATGTCCCTAAAAGATTGGCAACTAGGTTGCTATCAGGCGAACAGTCACCAGGAGGGTACAGTCGAAAGTCAGGTAAACCACAATGAGCAGGGTATCAAGTCCGAAACCTATCAATGGTATCGAGAGAAAATGGTCTGGAAGACAACTGAGGACCTCGAATGGATTCGAGACCCACGAATCCCCATGGCAAATGAAAACGACGAAATCCCAAAACAAGCCCTCTATATGTGTTCTCCACTATGATTGGTCCAGCTTTGGAGGGGTTATCTCCACTACCTTTCCGCACGTGACCTCATGTTTATCCCCTGTGTTAGAGGGGGGTCCCGGATAACTTCCACGAAACTAGACTTAGACACTCCCTATCTCAGAATCTAATGTTTGGTTTTGAATGGCCTTGAAGAGTTTCCTCTCCAACCTAATTCAAGGCCCTAGTCTTGAACTAGTTTGTGAACCCTACAAACATAAAAGTCTAGTAGATTTTAAAATTAGTGTTGCTTTTATGGATTTTTCTTACGTCAAGGGGTATGAGGGTGAAACTGATGATGTGTATAGAAAAAAGAAAAAACGAATGAAAAAAGCTGGAAACAAAAGACTTTCACTAAATGCAAAATTTCAACAACTTTTCACAAAGAAAGATTTTTTTTTCTTCCTTTTTTAATTTTTTCTAAGATTTTATACAACAAACTTAAAGGAATTTCGCTCGACTACGAGCTACTTATGATCTAAGTGGACTGCAAAAACTTATGAAACAAAAGAATTTTCCCTAGCTAATGATGCAGAAACACAACTTTCAACCAAAGAAGAAAATGAAAAGAGATTTTTTTTTTTTTATTCAAGTGCTAGTAAAGCAACAAAGGGAAAATACCAACAAGCAAAAAACCATGAAAAACAAATTCTGGCTTAAAGCGAAGATCGCAAAGAATCAGAGTAAAGAATCACACAATGGAAAAGAAAACAAAAACTCTCATGCTTGTCTAAAAACCATAAAAAAAAAAAAAAAATCTGTCAACTATTAACTGAGAAAAAGCAGGCTAAGGGTAAGATGGCCTAACCTACTGACTGTTCAAACCTAGACTCAAACACCTGAGAGGAATAATTCTTCTCAAAGGATGGGATGACTGCCCCACCCTAAACAAAAAGTAGCCTGTTAAGCACACGACTGTCACTAAAACAGAACATGTGTTGAACAAAGACAAAAGGCGTGTACACAAGGGCTGACCTTGTACAGGCCACGTGTATATCTAAATTCTAAGGAAAAAAATGAAAACAGGCAGTCCAGACCAGGAAGAGGCCTATGGTATTGATAACCAGGGTCCCTTGAAGGCTTGGATACTATTTCTAATAGAAAATACAAATAATGCAAGGAATAATAAGGCGAAAAAAGGCAATCTGAGATAGGACTGTGAACCAGTGAGACTCAGACAGGATTCCAAAAAACCCCCTGAGAATGTATAATTCTGACAGGGAAGAGGAGGATTGCCTCTAAGGTTCTCTGAGCTCCTACACACTACTGCTATCTCTACATCTATCATTCACATGTGGGTTGTCAGAGGATAGGGCGCGGGTACACGTGTGCATGCCTTCTGCAAGTCGTGTGTACCTCTGTGTGTCCCCAAAAACTACAGTCAGGCAAAAGTCAGGGAAAGATAGTATGGAAAACCAGACTCCCCGCTAGCTCAGACCTTACAGAAAAATACAGGCAAAGAAAAATAGAAAACCTAATCTTTAAACTACCCAAAAACTTAAATAAATCCATAAACCCTAAAGAGTATTCTCCCCAGTATGGCCGCCAATTCTGTTGTTGGGAGAAACACCCTACAAACTAGCAAACTAGGGTCAGACTTGCATGCAGATTTTGACCGAATAGAAACTACCTTTTTACCTACAACCCAAGATTTAAACCCCTTTTTCACAGTAAATGCATGGAAAAGGACCACCAACCTTATTAACGACGTTCGATGTAGATCCTCCATTGCTCTTCGATTACTTGCTTGTGTTTCTCCTTCCATAGATGACCTGCACTGAAGACAAACAACAACTATGCATGCATGCTACTTCTATACTCAAGGGTTAGAAATAAAGCATAAATTAACCAAACCATAGACAATTCATGCATTGGGATGGGAAAAGTATTATTTTTATTACTGAAATTGAATCAACTTACAAAAAAACTGAGACAGGACACCGCTCCTTGAACCTGATCCTGGGCTCCTCCTCTTCTGTCCTCCAACTGCTTTGCATTAAATCTCCTTTGGCATGAGGAAAGTCTAAAGGGTTGGGACAATGGATTACGTAAATGGGCAAAGTTTCTTCGCTATATTTTTTTCTCCTCCAAATGGTACCCCTACCCCTTCTTTTATAGGCTAGAAGGAGCTAGGGTTTTGGACGAACCCTTGGCCATGCATGGCTGGGAGTTTCAGTTAACTGACCCATATCTTTTTTTTCCATTGGCAACTTTCCTTTTTTCATGATTTTTTAGGTACACGCGAGTTGTTGTGAGTCATCCAGCGTGCACACGCGTGCAGTAATGGGTTAGGGCATGTGGGCCTTGACACAAGAGTATTTTCAAAGAGTTGTTCAGCAGAGTTTTGGCAATAAAGGGATATGAGTTGGCCTGATGCCAGGTAAGCATGTGTGGTGCAATTTAGGGTTATAAAAAACATAGATCTATGATTATATCCTTTACTGATCACTTAGCATCATTCATTCATCACTTATTCACCCTTATTGTACTTCACAGATAGGACAAAACATCACAATACTTGCTCAGATATAAGATATTTCAATGCTTAGCAACATCAAAACATATTAGATCCTATAGATCAACACTAAGCATCCTCATACACATCAGATATACTATTCACATACATCTAGTGAATCACAAAGCATAAGCAAATCTATCTAATCATGGGATAACACTTAGCAAGATAGTGAAAACACAAGGAAGCAACAACACAAAGCATGACACACAGTTTTACGGGGTTCACCCCCACCCTGGGGCTACGCCCACAGAGTCTTCTTCTTCTTTATTATCTTTGGTCAATCTAATTACAACACAGAGCTTAGCTGTACTCCTCATAGGACAGGATATTTGTGCACACCTCGCCAGATCCTCCTTCCCCGAGTAGATATAGCACAGAGCCTACTTACAATCCATGCACTCAACAGTTACAACACTTTCACTCAACTCTGCTAGCCTCTTACAATCATGCACAAAACATTTACATTCGATCACATAGATCTAATTACTAGCACTAAGCCATCAACACTTCTTACATTGTCTAGCTACTTATTTATACTTTACAACATAGGCCTAAAACATGGGTAAACCCATGGGTTGACATTACTTTCCCATTACATTAACCCAAAACCCTAAAAGGGCCCCAAAAGTGGGTTAAGATCCCATGATATCTGCTTTTCCTGGTGCTCCATCTTTGACAAGGTGTTGATGTCCAAAAACAGTCAAAAATGACCAAGTGTTCCTCAAAACTTCGTCAAGGGCCAACATCTACCTCTGGTCGAGGATGTCGACAAGTCCTCACAAAGTATATCGGACGCATTGGTCCCACATCTGTACATAATAGATACATGAAATTCAGTACTCTAATACACACATAAAAATGATATATATTAAAAACAATGAAAAAATTAAATAATATTAAAAACATGTTACCTATCTTTCCTCGCTCCTCTCTGGGAGGCATGGGCATGTACAGATCCCTGGAGAAGTTGATATCGGCATAGGGATATTCATCGATCACCAGAATATGTCATGTCTACCAGTCAAAAAACTTGTCGTCGAAGTCCTCTATGGTCCTCCCGCCCCCCTGTCATGGAAACAATGCTGCCCATATGCATATCACTGGGAAGGAGGCCACATGCCATTGCACCGTCTCTCTAGGACTAAGACTGGGTACTCTCAAAGAATAAGAACGAGCATAGAATAGTACCAAACCCAAAGTTCTTGTTTCTATGTTCCTGACGCTCTATTAGATGGCTCTTCATGCATGTGAGCATGGTCGTACTCTAGTCAAATATATGTGCCTCCTGGCATTGAATAGCACAATGCATATGCACTCGAGAATCCTGTTGAAGGGTCATGGATCCAGTGATCCACCCAATCAATAGAAAGATCACTCGCAAAGTAAGACTCATGATCTTGTGAATAGGCACCTGAGAACCTACCTTCTCAGTGCCAGCCTCACAATACATCTGAATGTATTCCTTGATGTTAAAAGGCCCAGGGGGAAATGTTTGAATATTGACTGGTTCCCCTCTCCTAGAGAGATTAGTCAGAAATTAGATATCCTTAGTCATTAGAGTCAACGACTGTCCCTATATGATGAATTCCTCTGCATCTGGATGCCAGTAATCAACTAGGGTGTTCAATAGTCTGAGTTGTGCCCTCATAAAAGGACACTGGAAGAACTTCCATAACCTTCAATGTTTTAGTGCGGCAATGGCTGTAGGGTCCTCTTCGACCAAGATATCTATATCCTTGTGTTCCCTCTCAAGTACAAAGCAGTGGTGCACTTATAAGAATATAAGATGGTGAGAGGAGTAGTAGTGTGTTGTTTGGACAAAATGATTGTGTACAAAGTGGTAGTGTGCATATTGGACCAAGAGGTAAAGCACAAATTTTTAGTGCACGAGTGGGCCTAGGAGACAAAGCACACATTTTTTTTGTATAGTTAGGACATGAAGGTAGGGCATAGAGTGACATTGCACAAAACAAATAGGAATATGGAGGATACCATAGTGGAGGGGGAGACTGATTGATAATAATAGATGGCCTTGCATGGCTAGAAGTAGATAACACTTTGGGTCACCTCATGAGAAGTTTCATAAGTAGATGCACTTAACCCCCCTTTGTACCACCTCCCTTGCAAATTTTTAATCAAGAATAATGCACAACAAATAGTGAAGAGATTGGAGTATAAGAAAGAGAAGAATAAGAGAGAAGTGATGACATGAGTGAAGAAGAAGGTGAAGTCAACAATCCCTTACCCAAAGCAATGGTGGTGTGGAAAAGTATATCCAATAACAATTAGAGAAGATGAACTAGCTTAAGTTTGAAGACGGTGAATCAAGAAAATACACTGAGGTTTCTCGTGTTCCATGGAATGGGTAAGGACGATTTAGAGAAACACTCATTTACCTATGAAGCAATCTGTTCTATAAAACAAATTACAAATGAAGAAACTAAAATCATGCAATTAGAGACCATGTTTAGGGATAGAGCCCTGACGTGGTACATGACGTATAAGGATATTCTACCAGCAAGACATGAAACATCCCTGGTCTAATTAAGTAGTATATACTTAGGGGTTTTTAGAATCCTAATTCAAAATACAAATGCATTGCAAAAACCAAGGAGAGGAAACAGAAGGAAGGAGAATTTTTTTGGGACTATGACCAGTGGTATAAAATCTTGTTAGATAGGATGATGGTCCAAACAGGGGACATGCAACATAGAGAATGGTTCATTATGGGGTTCCTCCCTCATATTAGAGTCTCTCTCATTATAAAAAATGAGACGACTTAGAGGTATTTGGAATAATCCATGATTTGCGAAGAGGTACACTAGACGATGTAGAGGTCGCTAGATAAAGTTCACATTCTTGAAGAATTATAGCACACCACAAATATATTTGGAGGACGCTCGCATGCACGAATAAATAAAGTGCATGACTCAAAGATTGATATATGAATCTCACGTATAGATTGAGCTACGACTCCCTAAGAAAAAATAATATAAAGAACAACTCTAGAAGGAGTTACAATGCATAGCACACACATAATACTTTTGTGACTTAGGTTGCATGGAAAAGGCCGAAGATCAGGTCAACGCCTTCTTACATTGATGTTTACCATTTCTTAAAGATCCAAAATCTACAAGTAAGTTGACCCATATGCTAGCTACCTGCATGAAAGAACAAGGAGAGGAGACGACCATATCCTCTCCACTACTAGAAAGGGATGTATGCCAGTTCAACAAGAAAAAGTGCACTAGCTGAGAATTTAATATGATAGCATATATTGGTGGGTACAACGTGGATGGAATCATGTTGGATATGGGATCCAATATGAATATTTTATCGAACAAATATTGGGAGGTGATGGGTAAGCCTATGTTGGTCTGGTTTCCCATCCAGCTTTGATTGGCCAACCAATATAGGATCTACCCCATAGGCTAACTAGATAAAGTGGAAGAAAAAAAAGTCATAATTTGAATTCATCTAGATAATGGATGATTATGAACCATATCCTAGATTATTGGGTATTGATTGGACCTTTGACAATAATGCAATGTTAAATTTGAAAAAGTGGCAGATGTCCTTTGAAATTGACACCATGTGCATGGTTTTTCTACTAGATCTCATTCTTGTAGAGCATATAATTCATGTCATGGCTGCAGTGGTTCAAGGGACCCTTAATTAGTGGTGGGATACCCACTTCTCTAATATTCAAATTTGGGTGCAGGTAGTAGAGTTCATAAAGGTCTGATTCTATCTTATCGTTGACTTCGATTTGGCCAACCGATATAAGGGAACTGAGGATCCTCATGAATACATTTCATTATGTTAATAGTGTTGGATATCTCAGAACATCTATTAATATCAATGGGTCCATAATTGTTTCCACACAATGGACATGGTCCCTAGAAGTAGGTATATTCAAGAATGTTATGTACCCATCCACCCACAGGTCGTGCATGCTACCTAAAAAATCACTTCCAAAATAATTTTGGATTATGATACCATTTAATTATTAAAGAATCATGAAGGAAACATGATAACATCACATGCAATAATAAATATCCATGATGCAGTATAAAAGAATATTTAAACATGCCATGCATAGCAATAACCAACAAGCATGTGTGTTATAAAATACACATATAAGAGATATTAATTAATACACTACAAAAATAAATATACAACATAAAAACACATGACAAAGATAACTTATCTTTAACAAAATGGTTCACCAACTAGTTGTAGACCAAGGATGTTCCACCCAAACGTAGACACTATTGTTCCAAGTCTCAACATCAGGTCACCCCCGACCGAGGGCCATGAATCCATAAGGATGGTTTTAGGGTGTCACTCAGCTTCCCAAACTAGTCATCACTCAATCTCTCATAGGTTCTTCAACACACACCAATTCAAAGTACACCAACTCTCTTCTCTCCATCATTCACAACCCAATAGAATGGATCCCCTTCCCTACCACATAGTCCTGCAAGTTATCCACCTCCTTCTAGGGATCCAATGAATATGGTCAAGAATCTCCATGCTAGGACTTTCAGGATTCACACCTGTAAATAAAATTTATCACATGTCAATGCATCTCAAGAATGCAAGCACAAATTCATGGACAGAATACACCAGTCATCACTACAATCATCCAACAATGGATTATGTCCAAGAAATTCGTTTTTCCTTTCCCAAACAAGACCAAGGATGAATGACAAAAAATGAATGAAAATGTGAATGTGTGTATGGAGAATAACCCCCAATCAACCCACAAGATGGGTTTATATAATTACCTGGAAATCAATAACCACATGACCTTCCCTAAGAATCTCATGTAATCACTTCTCTCGATTAAAACAATTATGAGTAAATAAAATATGATAAAATGACTTATTCCCTTAATCCCCCTCTCTCGTGGAATCATATCCCCCTATAAATCTTGTCCTTGTCTATCTAGTAGTCAGTGATGTATTTTATTATTTAACAATGATAAAAACATTGCATTTCCTAGGCATGTTGGCCTATTTAATTGTTTGGGAACTCTGACCTTTCATCAAATAAAAAAAATACATTATTTAATATGGGGACATAAAACTAGGGTATCACATTCCCCTCCCCCTTATTTTGGCACCGTTCTCACCGTTCTCAGTGCATATAGAAAACATAAATCAAAATTTCATATTTTATGTAAAAAGTCATGAGTACTCTACATGCATGGCATCTTCATGCTCCCTAGTAGCATCTTTAGGATCCTAGCAGGTCCATTGGAAAATTACCATCTCTATAACTCGATTTTGAATCATTTTGACTTTTCTTTCCAATATGTGCACTAGTTGGACATGAAAATATGCCTATGTCTCTACCTGAATAAAATGATAATCAATAACATGGTTAGGGTCATGTACATACTTTTTTAGAAAAGTGACATGAAATACATTATGCACATTCATGGAAGTAGGAAATGCAAGAATGTGTGCAACTGGACCTATTATGTCCAATATCTCAAATGGACCACAGAATATGGTTGCTAGATTTGTACAAGTTCCCAACATTATTGAGCTCTTCTTAGGATTCACTTTTAAAAGAACATGCTCCCCCGCATTAAATTCTCTAGTTCTCTTGTTCTTATTTTCATAAATTTGTTGTCAATATTGAGCTGGCTTTAAATTATTCTTAATTCTAACCATTTGTTCTTCCATATCCTTGAGAAATTCTGGCCCATGTACCACTTTGTCTATTGGGTTGTCCCAACTCATTGGAGTGTCACATTTCCTACCATACAAAGCTTCAAATTGGTTCATATTCAATGAATATTGATACCCATTATTATAGGAAAACTCAACCAAGTGCAAGTAATATTTCGACTTAGATGGTTTATCCATCACATACATTCTCAACATGTATTCAATCACTTGGTTGACTCTTTTGTCTACCAATCTAACTGTGGATGGTATGTTGTGTTAAAATTCAGATTTTTACCAAATATGTTAAATAAACCCCTCTAGAAATTTGAAGTAAACTATGTGTCTCTGTCTGAAACAATTTCCTTAGGTATCCCATGTAACCTGGCAATTTCCTTAATGCAAATTTCTGAAATACTAGTTGTTGTATGAGTCATTTTCATAGGAACAAAATGATCATCCTTTGTCAATTTTTCCATAACTACCATTATGGAATCATGGTTCCTTGTTGTCCTAGGTAATTTAGTTATAAAATCAATGGTTATCACTTCCGATTTCTTCTCTAGAATTGGCAATGGTTGAAGAAAACCCGTTGGGTGTGTATGCTCAACTTTTACTCTCTGGCATTCCATACATCTGGCAATGTAATCAACAAAACCCTTCTTCATTCATGGCCAAAGTAATTGGCTTCTAACTGCTACAATTATTTTCTAGTAACCAGGATGTCCGACATATGGAACATTATGCATTTATTTTAATACCAAATGAATAAGTTCTTTGGAAATAAGAACATAAATTCTATTATTATGCATAGGTAATCCATATTCCTTAATCTCATACTCTTTAATTTTCTACTGTACATTTTATGGCTGTAAAATTTATTTTACCTATAGGTATTGTTGATTTGTAACAACAAAATATAAAATTTTTCTCTTTAAATTTGATTGATGCATATTTTTATCACACAAGTTGTAGTTTGGGAAACTCCTGACCCAACCACCAAGTGGAGACAACATAAGGGACATTGTACCCAATGTCACCTCGATATAGTTCCCACACTTCAAGGGCGACTAGGTCACTCTAAGGAGATGATCTCCGTGACCATGGGGGGATTGAGACATATGGAATGGAAGGAATATAAGTTTCCCCCTAAAGGTAAATAAGGAAAGAGGAAAGTGGATTTGATGACTCATTTCTATAATTTTTTAAGACTACCAAGTCTTTGGGTACCTGCAAAAGTGATTATACTTGCTCGAGACACAAGAAAAGACAAGGTTGCATAAAATATGTTAGGTGGAAAAGAAATTTAATATTTTTGTCCCTAATTTTCATTTATCAAACAATATTGATTATAATTAATGTAACGATAACAAAGGATGCAAGAAAATCTACAACAAGTTCTTTTAAATATGCAATAGGTAAACCAACAATGACTAGTCTAGCTTGCACAAATAGTATGAAACTTGAGCAGTCAACCAAGGCTTTAATTAAAAAATAATTGTACAGAATTTATCATCCTTATGGATGTAACATATAATGCATCACAACATCAAAATTACCCAATGAAACTTTCCCAAAAGTTGATCAAAAGTGCACTGCAACAAGTAAAATAAGAGGGAAAAATTCTAGCTTAAGTCTAGGGTTATTTTATGTGATATTAGGGTTATAAAGGTTAGGGTTTCTTCATCCTTATGGATGCAGGGTTAGTTTGTTAATAGAAGAAAAAAAAATTGGAGAAGGAGGATGCCTCAAGGAGGCAAGGATGCTCGTAGAATCAAGTATACAATACAGTTGAGAGAGCATGAAAAAGTGAAATTGTCATGTTTACCAATGCTAAGATTTTATATCTCCAATGCAAACTTGAAGAATATTAGTTCCTTACTATTTGGTTTATGGGGTCAATGGAAGAGATGTCTTGGATAATAACTTGTGGGTGTACTCCCTTGTAATTCACAAGTGTAGCTAAGTCAATCTAAGAGATGCCAAGAGGGTGTATGCCCTTGTAATTCTCTTTGAACAACCTTGAAAAATATTTGACCATGAGAAGTGAAACTTGGATGAAAATGTTTGATCCACAAATCCCTAGTGTTGTAAGCCATTTTACTCCCTAGGGTTTGTAAAACAAACCAATGTTACCTTGGAAGGTGTGCACTCCCGTAGTTCTCCAAGACACCTTGTGAAAATTGACCTTTATTGAACAAGTAAACAAACCTTGGAGAGGGTGTATGCCCTTGTACTCCTCCAAGGGTTTTAATCAACAATAATTATGGAAAGAGCAATACAAAAGACAATAAATGTATATTTTTCCCTTACCAATTCCACAATAAGCTAGATCAAACCCTAATTTTCCAAGTTAAGTCCATCCACATGCATAAGAAAGAGTATCAAATAATAGATCATAAATTTTCACCATCAATAGCAAGAACAAACCATAACAATAAGAAAAAGAGAGAAAATCCTCCAATTCTAGAGAAAATTTCATTCCAAGGCCTCTCCAAATGGGAGATATACGATGATTAAAATGAGATCTTATTATCTCTATTTATACAAAATGTCACTAAGATAGTTTTTCCACATAATTTTAGGGTAAATCTAAATACTATGGGTCAACACCCTAATGTTTCCCCTTTTACAAAATAATATTAAACAATTCACTTAAAATTCGTTTTTCCAAAAAAACAAACCATAATTTAGAGAGGCATCACCCCTTTAGGGGATGTTTTGGCACTAGGAGCAAGTCATTGGTGTTGGAGGAGTGTAGTTATGCTTCCCAAAGCCACATTTAAAGAATCCAAGTCACATTCTTCATGGGAAAATCCCAATTCTCCTCAAAATATGCATGTGCCAATGAGTGGTAATCTCACCGCCAAACCCTAGCCCCCATAGATGGTGTCATTCTCCTAAAAATGATGTTTTTCCTCTCCTAGGAAAAACGTTTACCATGTAGGGGTTATGTTTTTTTTTCTAAGTCATATTATAGGCCTCTAAAGTTTCATCTCTCTCATCTAGCATGCAAGCCCTTGGCAATGGCATCCGCCTATGGGCTTAAATCCCCATGGAATCCCAGGATAGGCTTGTTCCTCTGAAACTGTCCACCAACTTGGTCTTGGAAAGAAAAATAAGCATGCTCTCCAAGGATCTCAAGTAAAAATATCATGATAAGTAAATCAATTCAATAAATGAGCCACCTAAGAATGTGCATCAAATATAACCATGTCAAACAATTAAGTGATCAAAGACATTATGTGACTTTACAAGCTTGGATATGGGAGGGTTGACGAGGTTTCCTATTGGGTAGGTCTTTCCCTAGGTCAAGGAGAGTTTCCAATAGATCCCTCTCTAATCTATTTAAATTGGATGAAGTGGTTAAGGGTAAAGACTCAATGGGCATGGGGTTCATGACATAAAACATGTTGTAGTGTCTCATTCATGGGTGCCTTTGTAGAGGGTGTTTGGCACCTTTGCTTGCAATGAAATTTTTCCAAGCCCATCATTTTTCCTTTTTTTTTTTCTTTCCTATTTTAAGGACAAGTTGAAGGCCATTGTCCTATCATGGTGTCTAGATGATGACAGTGGCACTCACAAACACCTAGTGTAAATGAGAATGATGGATTGTGATAAAACCCCCTTTCTTTCAACCATGCAACTAAGAGCCCTTACCCTAGCTTGGTGATCAGATGATGGAAATTTCATACCACTAGATATATATGAACATGATAGGATGACTCGGGATGATACCTCCTATCCTAAAACTAACATTTTAAGAATTCTTAATCATTATTCTTGTGGGTCCCCTTCTCTTTACAGATAATAATTTCATTTCTTTCTAAAGGGGATCCTTGGGTGAAGCATCTAAAAGGTTTATATATAGGATTTTAAATTTTATCCAACATCAATCCCTCTAGGCCTTCATCCCCTTCTTCCCATATAATGAGGGACAACCCCTTCTTGGGTTAATACACCCTAAAAATTCGAAGAGATAAGGAAATGGGGGGGAATTAGTGATGGAAAGTGGTAAGTAATGGTCGATAATGGTACCTGGATCTTAAACGGAGTTCTTAGTATCAAACATATACCCAAGTAAGACCAATTACTAGGGCACAATGTTAACCACCAAGGTGAAATAGGGAAAAAGGCATAACATCCAAGCATATATGATGAAATTTAAAGTAGTCTAAGATACAACATAATACCTAACTTGTACCTCACAGAACAAGGCCCATTGCATCTCGGAAGCCATATGTTGTGGTGTATGCCATATTAAAATCTATGACCTCAATGGTGGTGAGAAGGGTCTCCATCTATGAAAAAGGATACTGCTAGTCATGTAGTCTCTCGGCACTCCATATTTGCAACCTGAGATACTCGAGACATAATCTTCTTATATATCCCACAAAATGGGGATAACACATACTAACAGTTGTAGAATTCCTGAGGTGTACTCTTCTACTGAGTGCATTGACAACTTTATTTTGATTTCCCTTGATATGATTGATGCCAAAGTCATACTCACTTAAAAATTCTAACCATATTGTTTCCTGGCATTCAAAATTGGCTATTCAAAAATATATTTCAGACCAATATGGTCCATCCTTAATTCAAATATCTTTCCCGTGAGATAATATCTCCACATATCTAATGCATGAACTATGGAAGCAGGCTCAAAATCATGTGTGGTATAATTACTCTCATGTTATTTGAGTTTTCTGGACTCATAACCAATGATATGTCCATTTTGAGTGAGGAATCCAACAAGTCCTTCCTTGCATGCATCTTTACATACCACAAAATTCTCATTTGGGTCAGCAATCTTTAAATAGGTGCACTAGAAAGCAATTATTTCAACAAATTTATGTTCTTTTCACGCTCAGTTGTCCATTGAAATTTGATTCCCTTGTTTTTTAAAGAAGTGATGGGATGAGAAATCTTAGAGAACCCTACTATTAACCTCCTATAGTATTCGTATAATCCCATAAAAATATATGACTTCTAAAACATTCCTGGGTGTTAGCCATCCTCTAATGGCTTCAATATTTTTTGGATTTACCACTATAACTTGCTCTGAAATAATATTCCCCAAATAATATATTTTTTCTTGGTAAACATAACACTTATTAAGGTTGGCATACAATTGATTTTACCTCAACACTTGCAAAACCAACCTCAAGTGATGTTCATTCTCTTACTCGGACTTAGAATAAATAAGTATGTCATCCAAGAACACAATGAAAAACTTATCCATATCATTTTTTAATATTCCATTCATTAAAAACATAAAGATAGTTGGTTCACTGGTCATTCCAAATCAAACCACTACAAATTCATAATGTCCATACCTGGTTCTAAACGTTTTCTTATTGATGTCTTCTTCCTTGATTCTTACTTGGTGGTATCCATATCTCAAGTCTATCTTTGAAAATATATTTTCCCCTCTTAGTTGATCAAAGAAGTCATCAATTTTGGGTAGAGGGTATTTGTTCTTTACCATGTCTTCCTTCATCTATCTAAAGTCAACACACAACCTCAATGGTCCATCATTATTTTCACAAAGAGTATTGGTTCTCCCCAAGGTGAAACACTTCGGCATGTGTACCCTTTCCTCAATAATTCTTCTAGCTACATTTGTAATTCTTTCAATTAAAGTGTACTCATTTTTTAAGGTGTTTTTGATACTAGGGCAGCTCCTAGTACTAAATCAATAGCGAAATCTATCTCTCTCTTCAGTGGCAATCCTTATATTTCTTGGAATACATCTTCAAACTCTTGCAGTACCAAAAAATCTTCAAGGCTTGGCCCTTTTTTATTTTTTGGTTCTTCCACATGAACTTCATATAATTGACATCCTTTCCTAAAACATTTCTTCAACTATAAGGATGAAATCTCCCTTATAGAATTTGGTCTTGGAATTCGTTTCTTAGTTCTCTGTTTTTCTTCTTCATCAAGACATGTAAAGGTCTTGTTATGACAATCTAGGACAACATGGTGTTGTTCCAACCAATCCATTTTTATTAGGATATCATAAGATCCTAACGGTATGATATTCATATCAACATTAATACTCACTTCATTCATATTTATTAGACAACCCCAAACAACCTCATCGATCCTTCTTTTGGTTCCAATGTCTAGCTGAACCAAACTTGACTTTTCAAGATTACTTTTCTCCAAATCTAATCTATCTAGTACTATTTTAGGATCAATGTAACAATGAATTTCTCTTGAATAAATTAAAATAGCAATAAGATGATTAATGATATTACCTTCCACTTCGATCATATTTGATTGGTACTCTACTTGCCAATATTATAAGGTTCCATATATCTTTCCCATGTCCTCCATTGTTGTAGTCTCTTGGATGTTATGCATGGTATTTTCTTTATCTCCTCTATGAGGGAAGTCCTTGTATAGGTGATTTTATTTGCACCACCAACATTGGATTGGTGGTCTTCCTCTTTTCCCAAAGGAATATTATTTCTTGCATTCATCCTTAGAAAAATGATCTTGTTGATTTTTATTAGGGATATTTCTATTGAAAGGAGGTTTGAACCCCTTCCTCCTCTAATAAGATATCTCCTTCTTCTTATCCTTCCAAGATTTTTGCATGGATTCTCTTCCCTTTCCTTTCTCATAGAGGTACTTATCCTTCCTGATGGTTTCTGTCAGAGTCTTAAGATCACCATATTGAATCTTTTCCTTATAAAATGATGGTAGTCCACTTAAAAACCTATGTATATTCACTTTTTCATCTTTGATAAATCCTACGTACTTCAAAAATCCCGAGAACTTCTTTTCATATTTTGTCATGGTCATGCTTCCCAACCTTAATTCAAAGAAATGTTGCATATTATTTTCATAGAAATTCTCCAAAAGGTACTCTTGGAAATATCGCTTGAACTTCTTCCAAGTGATATTGCTCTCATTAATGTTCTCAACTTGCTTCAGAAGATACCACCACATAGCAAATTTTCCATGTAAATGGTATGTGGCAATTCTAGCTTCTAGGTTTGATGAGTATTTATGCAATTGAAAATACCTCCTAAGTCCAAGAACCCATGCTTGAAAATCACAGTCCCTTTATCTTTTACCATAAAAGGATGGTGGCATAAGCTTCCTTAACTCTCCTTGCAAAATTTCCAATTCATTTCTTCTTCTTTGGTGCCTAACAGGAGACACCTCTATACTACTCATGGAATCTTCAGATGCATAAAATTTACTCGTTGAGTAAGGTGGAGACCAATGTGTATAAATTTTGTTAGCACTTCTCAAATGAACAACTCTTTTTTAGTTAACCCTTTTTATTATTTAGGTTGGTTTTCATTGATGTAAACCCTTGAAGAAAGTCTGGTAGTGAATTCCAGTAGCACAAAGGTTTGGGTAATGGAATCAAGTTTGTTTTATGTATAATGGTATGATTTTTAATATATTTTAAGGTAATACTATTCTATATGAATAGTACATGTCATTCCATTTTATATGGTAAGTGGAACATCACATAACTCCTCACGGTTAGAGAGTTACGGCTATGTGAAAATGGAGAACCCTCATGAGTCATCTAGAACCCCCAAAAGGTCAAAGTAGTCAGAGTGGTTGAAAAGAAGAAATTGTTTAAATAATAAAGTGAAGTGATGAGTGTACTATAATTCAAACTGGACACAAAATAAATTATTTAAATAATAAATTTAATGGAGAAATTACTAAGTGGACAAGTGGTTAGAAGTGGGTTAGCCCTAAAATAAGGAAAGTGGTTTAAGAGATTTTAGAAGGTAAATAATAAAGTGAAGTGATGAGTGTACTATAAGTCAAAGTGGATAAAAAGATATTATTTAAATAATAATGTTAATGGAGAAATTACTAAGTGGACAAGTGGTTAGAAGTGGGTTATCCCTTAAAAAATGAAAGTGGGTTAAGATGATTAAAAGGTAACCCCTTGAGGAAGATACATAAAAGTATAAATAAGAGGCAAAGGTCTCTCATTTTAATCACACTTAAGCATATTGAATATATACAAGTGACTGAGGTAACCAAAGGATATCTAAGACAAATTTTATAGGGAAGGTGAAGTAAAGAAGGCCGAAATTCAAGGGAGGATAAATTCTTTTGATGATGTTTTCTAAGGTATGTTATTTATAGGTCATCTCACCATTTTCAATATATATATATATTTTTAAAATGATTCAAAACAGGAAATTGGGAGGCTATTGAGGAAACATATCCAATTAGTTGTGATAAAAATGTGAGCTTGTGAGTCATTGTATTTTGGAGTTACACTCCATGGAAAATAGGGTTTGTGGCTATTCCCGAAACTAGTCTAAATTAGGTGTTTTGGGTAAAAACGTCATAACTTCTTCATAACAGATCAAAATTAAGTAAGACTAAATGTATTGGTTAGAGTACAACATTTAGAATGTTTTTTACTATTTTCAGATCTATACAATAAATATTCTGTGTGAGTAATTCTCTACAAGTTCGATCTCTAGAATAAGCCATAATTCAACAAGGTATGCCATCTTTTCTATAACTACTTTTCTAAGTGCTTCCAAGTAGTGAAATATAGAGGAACTGCATAAAAGAAACCAAAGAAAATTGTGTACCATTTTCAAATATCTATTCATTACATGTACATATTTATGATTATTTACAGTTAGGGTTTTTGATTAATCCAAAATTAGTCATGTGAGACTAAAGTAAAGTTTGATAAAATGCTTGTCTCTTTTTGTTAAAGTTAAGGAAGGTTTGCAGGTATGTGATCATATACACTAGGTCTATTACAGAGTTACAAATCAGATTTGGATGATGAAATTGATGAGGGATTTTGGTTGAGGTATGTTACAGATAGAGGTTGTATAATATTGAGGTTGTGGCACATGGTTTGATGTAATGATTTATGGTATTTGGTTATGGATAGTGTGATGTAATTATAGACAAATTTTGATGGTTATATTGGTATATGTATTTGGTATATGGTTGAGGTACATGTTGGGTACATGGTTGAGACAAGTAGTTGATGAGTTGGCACACACATGAGGTGTATAGTTGATGATGTTGGTACATATTTATGAGTCATAGTTTATGTGTATTTGATTCATGATTGATACATATTTGGTGCATGGTTGATGCACTCGTTGATGGTAAAGGTTGAGGTATAGGTTGGTGCAGGGTTGATGCACTTTTTTATGGTACAATATTATTACAGGTTGAGGTATGGGTTGGTGCATTGTTGATGCACTTGTTTATGGTACAGAATGATTACAGGTTGTTTGGTACAGGTTGGTGCATTGTTGATGAAATTGGTAGAGGTTTACAATAGTATATCTCACAGTGATAGTGTGACAGTGGTTCCATCATTCTACTTTTATTTCAGGGGGGTTGGACGAGGCAAGGACATGTGGTTGTATCCACCTTTTAGTTGTAGCTAGAGAACATAGGGGGTTGGATCATCCTTCTGGTTGTAGCTAGATAATTGGGGAGTTGGAGCTTCCTTTAGTTTGTAACCTAAGAAACTAGGGGGTTGGATACTCCTTCTGGTTGGAGCCAGAGAATTGGGGATTTGGAACTTTCTTCAGGTTGTAGCCTGGAAACTAGTGGGTTGGAGCCTCCTTCTGGTTGTAGCCAAAGAATTGGGGAGTTGGAGATTCCCTCAGGTTGTATCCTAAGAAACTAGGGGGTTGGAGTCTCCTTCCAGTTTCAGATGGAAAGAAAAGGAAGTTGGTGCTTCCAATGAATGTAATTCTTAAAGACATATAAGAAAAAGCATTAGGTGGTTTTCTCCCACTTTGGGTTTCCATGTAAAACATGGTGTAACGTGTATGTGTATGATTTCTCATTTGTTCATTGTTTACTTACTCTACAACTATTGGATGATAATGCTACATTTATATAATACACACATGTTTTGGTGAAAAATGATTATATTTCTCTATTACTGGTTCACCCTGCCTCTCAGTAATCCAACAATTTGTATCAAAGCAGGTTCCTTCAGGAAACAATTTAACCACTAGAAGGAGATCATGGATTATTCTGAGAATGGAGTACCAATGTTTAATGGTAAGAATTGTTTAAAGTATGAGATGTGGAGTAGAAGGATGAAAGTATTTTTATAGGAAAAGGGGCATTATATTTGGCTATCATTTTTTAAAGGATATGTTAGTTCAAAAAGGGAAAATACTGCAGCCAAGAAGGAATTGAAGAAGAATAAAAAAATAGAAATGGATTTCATCCCGGAAGGATTACCTAATACGATAAGAGAAAAAGTTGGTAAATGTTCATCAGCCAAATAACTTTGGGATAAGTTATATGACATATATTCTTCACCCATCATAGATTCAGAAAATTCCAACGAAGATGCAGATATAGATCAAGAAGAATTGTGTTCACCATGTTAAACAGATTCAAAAGGTGAAGAGTACATAATCACCAGAGGTATGTTGTTTTTCTTTAATTGTGAAAAACACAAACATCTTGAAATATAATTCCATGAAGGAAATGAGACATAAAAACTAATTGAAAAGGAAGACAATTATGAAGCAGAATTGATTAGTTCTTTAGATGAACTAAGAGAAGAAAATAAGTCACTCAAGAAAGAATTGATGAAACAAAAGGAAAGTGTTCACATTTTTGAAGAATCCCAAGAGATCATCAAGAACTGAAGAACTTAGCTAGAAGAAGCCATAAATATCGAAGAAAATCTTGAATATCAAAAGAAGTATTTGGAAGCCAACATAGCAACACAGAAGGAAGAAGCAGAAATGAGAGAGAAGATATTTACAGATCATATTAAGGAAATAACTAATGATTTAAACCATATTGAGGAAGAGTTTGGTAAAGAAGAGAAAGGACTTGAACAAGAAATAATCACATTAAAAATCCAGTTTGAAGAAGTGAAAATAACATAATAATTCATGAAGTCTCAGATAATGAATAAAGCATAAGAGGTTGAGAATCTTGAAGAACAGGTTGTCACATTGAGAAGTAAAATCATCAAGATAAACAAGAATGTTGAAGAGACAAAAGCATCCACATCAATCACAGAGAATGAAGAGAAACACTCTAGGTTGCTATAAAAGAAGAATGAAGAAAATAGAAAGAGTTATGCAAAAGTACTCAAAGGAAACAATCGTGGTCAACCATAATCTAATAAAACTATTGAAGATACATCTTCAAGAAGACCCTCAATGGTCAAGCCACAAATGAGCTTCAATCATGATCATGATCAGTCAAGGAAGAAATTTAGAAGGACTACACCACAAAGAATATCATTCACTCCTAGGTATGAAAATTTATTTTATGGTCATTTTTTTATTGTACTAATTTTGGACATAAGGTTGCAAATTGCAGGGATTATAAAAGAAATGTTCAAGCAATAAATGCCTATGTGCCCCCCCATAACATTGAATGTTACAAATGTCATAACTATGGACACATAGTTAGTGATTGTAGAAGCATGATCATTACTTCCATGAAAGAGAACACTGATATCATATATAAGAAAGTATGGATAAGAAAACACGAAGAACAGGTGAAAAAAGACCAGGTCCCGGAGATTGCAAGATTGGAAATAAAACGAGATGAAGAAAATTCTATAGATAAAAAGAAAGATCTCATATATAGAAAGGTTTGGAAAATAACTAAAAGAAAAGAAGGATAGGTAAATGAGGAACAATTTCAAGAGATTGTACTTTTAGGAATTGTAGTGAAAAATGAATCCATAGACAAAAATAAATAAGTCAAAGCTCAGAGAGATGATGAATCTACCAATGAAGATGATGATGAGTACACATCAGATCATGAATTCTTCTTACCCATCCAGCTTAGAGACTCCCAGGTAATACGAATATTAGATAGGGGGAGTCTATGCGATAACTATGACAAACCAAAGAACCATCATTCGAACAACTTGCAGAGTTTTAGAAGACAACTCCAGAGCAATCAGTTATAAAAAGTACAATCAGTTGTAGTAGTGAAGAATTCATGATAGTATAGTGATAAATGGGTTAGCATTATGGAAAGTTGTGTAGTAGAGACTTGGAAAATATGAACATATATGGATTTGTAAGAACACTTAGAAGGTTTGGACAAGTATATGATAGTGGACGAGAGCATGGATTCAGTGATTGGTTTAGAGAGTGGTTCAGAGACAAAGTAACATTATCATAATGGATGATATTTATACAGGAAATGGATCGAAAAAAACTAATGGATTCCAAATTGATAGATATTCTTTGGACACATGCAGTGCATACAATAGTTCACATTCATAATAGAGTAATGTTCACAAAAAAAAATGACAAAACTCCCTACGAGCTATGGAAAGGAAAACTAGCAAATGTGAAGTACTTTAGAGTATTTGGAAGAAGCTGCTACATCAAAAGAGAAGATGGAAGAATGGGAAAGTTTGACTCTCGTGTGGACAAAGGAATACTTGTTGGTTAATCAAGTAAAAGGAAAGAATACAAGTGTTAGAATCTGAGGTTGAAGAAATTTGTAGAAAGCATCAATGTAACAATTGATGAAACATGTAGATAAGAATTAAAGGAAGAAGAAAATGAATCAATGGAACAACTTTATGAAGAATAATAAGAAGATGAAGAAGAAGTAGAAGGTGAAGATAAATAGGATCAGAAAGAAGTAGAAGAGAAAGTTCAGCAAGTGCCTCCAAAGACACCTAGAAAACGAGTACATAAGAACCATCCTTCATATCAGATTATCAGAAACAAAGATGCATGAGTTGAGACTAGAAGAAGAATTCGTTCACTAGAACAAATGCACCTAGCACTCTCATCTACGATTGAACCGAACAATTTTGAAGAGGCCAGCAAGGATGAATTTTGGATTAAGGCCATGGATGAAGAATTGGATCAAATAGAGAAGAATGACACTTGGGAATTGGTTCCAAGACCAAAGAATAAGAATGTGATTAGGACAAAATGGGTATTCTAAAATAATTTGAATGAAGATGGACATGTTACAAGGAACAAAGCTAGATTGGTATGTAAAGGATACACACAGGTTGAAGGAATCAACTTTGAAGAGACATTTTTCCTAGTTGCCAGAATGGAAGCAATCCGATTACTTTTATCTTATGCATCCTCCAATAATATTAAAGTGTATCAGATGGACATGAAATCATCTTTTCTGAATGGGGGACTTGAAGAAGAAGTCTACATTGAACAACTAGAAGGATTTCAGTTGTCATAAAATGCGGATTATGTGTGTAAATTGAAGAAGGCCTTGTATGGTCTAAAACAAGATCCTAGAGAATGGTATTCTAGACTGGATAAATATTTAAAGCAGGAAAGGTTCAGAAAAGGAAGTGCAGACAACAAACTCTACATCAAGGTAACTCAAGATAGTATTTTATTAATAGAAGTTTATGTTGATGATATTATTTTTGGAAGTGATGATAATAGGTTAAGCTGGAAATTTGCAAAGGATATGCAAAATGAATTCAAAATTTCATTACTCAGAGAACTATCCTTCTTTATGGGTATTTAGATACATCAAAGAAACCAAGAAATTTTTATTTCTCAAACTATGTATATCAAAGAAATGATAAAGAGGTTCATAATGGAAGAGTGAAAACTAGTTACCACTCTGCAAACTAGTTGCAAGTTGAGAAAATATGATTATTCAAAGTCTATATAATGGAGGAAATACAAGTTTGTTGGAACAGGGGTAGACCAAAGGTTCAAATCTAACAATGCACAAACAAACCCTAACTACTGGCCCTTACAACAACACCTACAAAGAAGATGAAGTCTCAGTCGAAGTAGTAATAGGGGGGTTGCAGGAAACAAGTGTCTACAACAAGAGGAAATGCAATATTATTCCAAAACGATGATGCAAAATAGTCCAGATATTCTTAACAATATTATTCTTAACATCGATAGAAAAAACAAAAGTACAATAAAAGGTAGTAAATAACAAAGCATCAACCACATGGAACAACAAGATTTTACGTGATTCACCCTCTCCCTAGGGATATGTCCACATAACTGTGTATATTGATAGAATATATGAAGATATATAGTTCTATATTCTCACTCAGTTGCATATACTTCCCTCTTTTCCTCTTTATTTCCTATCCCTGCGCACCCAGTTGCAGGGTCGATCTTCACATCTAGCTGAAAACCCAAAATACAAGAATACCTTAAAAATAACACTTTTACATCTTGACATCACTATCGTCGCTCTTTTCAACTCTTCTAGACCTCTATTTATACATTCCATGACTCTTAGAAAACCATGGAATGAAGCCCAGGTGCCAAAATCCTAGGTCCACATAACTCGCATTTTAAGGACTTTGCTGACCTGTTCTTCCGTCTTCTCCATGAGGTGCTCCAAAGCACCCATTAGTGTATTATTCCTCTTGGTTACTTGTCCACGATATATATTCTTTGTTTATTTATGTTCCTTGATCTTCTCTTTCAATGGATTTCTTTCCTTTACTTCGTTCCTTCTTTTATGCTTCTTTAACCATTTTGACCATTCCTCGATTTGTGTGCCTTCCGCAAACTTCTTACTTTGTCTTTACTCTTGCTTAATATTTGCTTTCTTCCTTAATACATGACCAAGGGCCAACAGGCCCCCAACACTCACATGTGACTTGTCCGAAGTCATTGCAAGGTTTAGCCTTTTGTATTACTTTGATTGTAGACTGCACGGAGCATCCTATGTTTTATTCTTCGTCCCTCCCTATCATGTGTAGAATGTCTTTTATATTTATGGTACCCAATTTCAAATGAACCTGGTACCCAGACCCTTCTTCCTTTGATTTTACTAAGAGATGCAAGGCAACTGGTTGTCACAATACAGCTTCAACTGGCTTGCATTTACTAAACCATCCTTCCATTCTCCATTAAGAGTCTTCAACTGCACAACTCCACCTTATGTAACATATAAAACCTCGAATGACCCAAGCCAATGTACCATGAAATTTCCTAGATACTTCATGAACTTGTTGTCATATAAAATTACCATATCTTCCTATTTAAATGGTTTCTTCTTGATATGTTTGTCATGGTAATCCTTTTCTTGTTCTTTTTGTACCTGCTGATGAAATCCTGCAATGAACCTGTCTTCCCCTAGTTCCATCAACTACACGAGCCTATCTTGAACAACACTGGTGTCATCCATACCTGTAAATGATGCAATTCTTAAACTAGGAGCCAAATATTCCATAGGTACCACTGCTTCCTGGCCATAAACTAACTTGAAGGGATTTTGCATTGTTAACTTTTTGCAAGTAGTTCGATAATCCTGTTAGGACCCTATAATAGGGAAATAATTATTATGACTAATATTTATCTATTTCAGGCATAAAGCAGATTTTCCATAACATTATTGCTCATGACGCATAGTGAAGGCGGTAGAAAGCACTTGACTCTGACCAAGCATAAGCCAAGTACCTTATGTTGGGGTCCTATAATTATAGGTGAATCGATTGTTCGACTGTTGATTTAGCGTCTCTCCCGTGATGACGAAGTATGGCTCAGGTGATTCCTCTTCCTCCCTCCATTCTTGTCGCTCAATCCCCTATCACCCTATTGCATCCTTCATCCATGCTGCACCCTCACTCCCTTGTCCTGTTGCCCCATCGATTACTTTTCCCGCCTTCCATCCCTGCATAAATGGACTTAGGATGAACAAAAAGAACAATAGGTTAGTTAGATTAAAATAATAATAAGTGTTGATATAGTTAGTATAGGTAATAATTGAGTAATAAACAACTAATTTAATAATTGATTAATTATTAATTAAGTTAAAAAACTAGGTTAGTAATTAGTTAGTAACTAGGTTAGTTTTAATTAAATAAAACAAAACAAAAAATTAAATAAACTCAAAATATTAAAAAAAAAAAAACATTAAAAAACAAAAAGTAATAAAATATATATAAAATACAAAACAAATAAAATAAAACAAAATAATATAAAACATAATAATAAAAACATAATATAAATAAACAAAAATGTAAACATATTAAATAAAAAAAGAAATAATAATAAAAAACAAAATATCACATACAAAGCATAATACGTAAGCCTATAATACAACACATGACATAAAATTTAAAAATTAAAAAATAAAACACAACAAAATGAATTATCCTAAGTCCTCTACCCCATACACCCCCTCCCTACGTCACCTCCACCTCATACTCCACTCATGTCCCCCCTCCCTCACGTCACCTCCTCCTCTCCCACATCACCTTCCACTTATGTCCCCCCACCTCACGTCACCCTCACTTCACCATCCACTCACCCTTCACACTCCCGTGCACCTTCCATACCCTCGCCCCCCATCCACCATACCACAAAAATAATCAACGCACCAAATAAATTCCGGAGCCCCCCTCACCTTTCGAGCTTTAACGAGGGGGGGGGTGGGGGGGGGGTGTCCGGAATAGTAAATAACCCTCATACCAATCTGAACGGCCCAGATTTGAACAACGAAATCAATGACCCTGATTAAATTCTGGACCCCCCTGAGCATTCTACATTTAACGAGGGGGGGGGGTCTGGAATACCGCTTACCACGCAAAAAACCACTTTCCTAAAAAAATTACCATTTTTGCCTGTTTTACCACGTCCTCTTCCGGATCAATTTTTGGGCAAACGAAGATGGATTTTAAAAATATGCAAGAGGTTTTTTCTCAAAACGGGCTGAAGAACAAAAACCTCTTTCATTTTTTTCAACGGAGCTACGATCCGGGAGAATCAAAGTCATCTTTGAGGCCTATTTTTCCATATTTTCAATTTTCCGTTACAGTCCCGATCTTACAGGAGCTGTCACGGCCAGCTGGGGACGAATTTGGCGAAACCGAAGGACATTTTTGTCCAGCACATGTCCATATACAATAACCTCTTTCATTTTTCACCCAAGTGTCATCATTGAAAAGAAAATCACGTCTGTTAGGACCCCTTTTTAGCAGAAAACCGGTCCATTTTTCATGGCAGAAAGCTCCAAATTTGGTGGGAGTGGTGACTATTTTTGGCCGAGGCGGTTAAAACGACTTCCAAAAATTGTTGGGATGGTATATCCTATTTATCTAGATGATTTTAATGTAAAATGGTTGGACCTGTGAGGTTCCAGGAACATGGGCTATGTATGACCAGAGAATATTTGTTGTAATATTTAAATGATCTATCAGTGATGGGCCTGTTTCTTTTACAGGATTCTTGTGTGGTGATATTGGTGGAGTTTATTATTTGTTAATGTATTTCCTGTCTTCTTCACAATTTGTTTTCAGTTCTTATCATCAGAAGGAGAGTAGTAGAAGCAGAATTTATCAGCAGATACTTTGTTTCTCAGCTTCTGATAATCTTTATGTTGATCTTCTAAAAGGCTAGTTTAGGAATTTTTAGTTGCTCCTTTGCCTATCTTTTTCCTCACCTATTCCTAACTCAAACAAACGCCATCAACGCTTAATTTGATCCAATATTTCCGCTACCTTTCCCTATGAAAGAGCTTTGTCCATATCTGAGAGTAAATCTCTTTGTTTAAAGCACAAACTCCATTTGCCCAATGGCCCTCCTTCCTGTTCCAAATCAATCATTTAAAAAACCCAACCCATGTTCTTCATAACTAGACTAATACCTCTTCAAACAAAGCTATATCAGACAGAGAGATCCCTCTCTAAGTCTTGGAGGGCTAGATCCAAGACTCGAAGTGGTTTTGATGTTGCCTCTGTGTCTGCCTCTGTTAAGAACCAAACATCAATATAGCATACAAAAACCTCTAGAAAAGTACTCAACGCCTTGACAAAGAGATAATATCAGATAATAAGCCTCTTCGAGGGGGCAACCTCCTTTTACCCCACTTAAATGTTCAAGTACAAGATGATTCAAAATGAAAATGTCTCCTTGGTATATATAGGAGACTAG
>ML778861.1:509021-545181 GCA_009831015.1 Picea engelmannii | reverse complement strand
TTCACCTTCATCAAGAGTCCAATTAGGATTTTTTGGAGGCTTATTTGGTGTAGGAGGTCCCTTTTTGGGTGGCATGTTGGCCAAATATCACTTTTGAGTCTTGATTTTGAGGTGGTTCTGCTAGACAATATTTATTCTGTTATGTCTCCCGAGTTTCGGACCTTCTGGGTATGAAAATTTCCTTTAGATAGTTCTCTAATATTTCTTCTCTGCAATGCCACAGGTCTGATCAAAATTGGATGTGCCAAGTGGAATTTACGGTAACTTCCTCACAACTTGCCGATTTTTGGACTTTCCATGAGATCTCACTTGTATAGAATGCCCCGCACAAAGTAATTGATATAAAATTCTAAAACTCGCACCCAAAATACTAAATATTGTCCACGATCCAATGCAACCAGTCCCACCCAATTTGGATACTCTAGGAAGAAGTTATGATTGTTTTACCTGGAACACCTTCTTGAGACTGGCCAATAGGACTAGTCAGATACCCTATCTTACACAAGGTGTATATACAAATTTATGATGACCCAGAAGCTGAAATTTTTACCACAGATAAAAAATTAATTTATGTGAATGGTATATAGAGGGAAGGTCTTGAAACATTACAGAAAAGTGTTTATAGCAAAAATGCCTCAATGACTCATTTCAGGATGATTCCATAACCCTATATTGGATAGGCTTTATCTCCGAAATTATAAGGCCTCAGGCGCTGAATTTTGAACCCAACGTACCTTGATCCGTCTACTAAAAACCCTTTAAGCGGTTCCTTCTGAAACATTGTATAAAAAAAGTTATAGCAAAAATTCCACGGTGTCTCAGATGTAGCAGTGAAACCCCAAGACCTTGAGCTCTGATACCATATGTTAAGAACCAAACATCAATATAGCATACAAAAACATCTAGAAAAGTACTCAACGCCTTGACAAAGAGATAATATCAGATAATAAGCCTCTTCGAGGGGGAAACCTCCTTTTACCCCACTTAAATGTTCAAGTACAAGATGATTCAAAATGAAAATGTCTCCTTGGTATATATAGGAGACTAGGAGGTATAATTACAAATAATGGCCTAAAGACGACATAATTAAAATAACATTACTAATATAAATTACAACTAATGGCCTAAGACGACATAAATAAAATAGCATTACTAATCTAATATGTCACAATTAGGGGGTAATGAGCCAATATTAGGGCTTAACAGCCTCACAGCCTTGGGCAAATTACAGAGTGCTAACACCTTACACACGAACTTCAAAGCAAGTTAAAATTCTGGTGCATTTTAGGCACAGAATTATGAATAGTTGGTTTTTATGGAAAAAAAGTGATATATGGAAAAGTTTTTGGTTTTGGTTTTAACCTAAACTTTGGATTTATTAGTCTAATTTGGCCTTTTTAAGTCAAAATTGGTTCTCGGCCTTATCACAGGTTTTGGTTTGGTTTTATTAAAATTTTGATAAAAAATTATTGGCCTAAGGCCAAGCTCAACACCGAGAGCTATTCTTCATATCTTGAAAGCCACACACCATTAGTCATCAACAACACAAGTCATTTACCAAAGAAACAACATATAAGCCAATGCCCATGAGCCAGTGCCAAACACAAGTGATAGCCTTTGGCTCACATCATTGATTTTATATTGTAATCATGTGTATATTTAAACTCTAAAGAATTTTTTTCCTTCGTTGATGTGGGACTAATCTCCAAGATATAAAAAATATATAAAACACAACTTCTAAACCCTATGCCAGGTGCCTGAACCAGATTCAAGGTGTCAAATGCAAGGAAAGCATGCATGCATAAAGGGTAATTAGGTGCCAAGGCGAATGTACAGGTTTCCAAAAGATGTGATCTTGTTTCTGTTAGTTCTAAAACTCAGGCTGCATATGCCCATGATAGAAAATCAAAGAAATATGGCCCTAAAATGCCATTTGTCCAAATGTATGTCCGCCAAGAATCTTGTTGTCGTCAATAGAAGTTGTTGTTTTAGGATATTTGATTATCTGCTCGATCTGGCAAGATGCCTTCGTAATGAAGGAATATATGTGAGCATGCTCTGAAATCATAAAAAATCATTTGAAGAGTGCGTAGATGGGAAACTCAACTTGACGTTGTTATGAGTTTTCATATTCAGTACTCTTCACCTTCGCATGTTTTATCGCGCACTGCACATACTCGGTTGGAAGTAGTATTAAGTGCATCAGGGCCTAGATATTGTTGGGGAACTATTCCCAGTCTCTGTGTTTTGTCAATTCCAAAATCCATGCTTCCATTCTTGCCAGGTGCCAAGAGTTGATGCGTAGGTGTAACATTGAGCTGTAAGCTCTCCTGATCAGTATTTGCAGTCGAACTTCACAATATCCAAATCAATCTAGAAATAAAAAGAAGGAGCCGATGAATAGGTTCTTGTAGTTTTAGAACTATATCACAAAATATATGAAGAATTTCTGGCAGTTCTTGTTATTAAAAAATGAGGTGGAAAAGTTTGTTGGTTTCTTTTACACAACTACTCTAGGGGTGTTTATTCCCAAGACATGACGCAGTATACAAGGTGCTACTTCGCATTGTCTTGGACAGAGCTTTGGAAATATGTTTGAGATTATTTTTGCGAATGAGAGAGGAGATTCAAGGCATTTCTTATACTCTGTTTAAGACCACAAATGTTGCTAATATTCCCATAACGAAGAATCACTTCAAGCTAAGAGATCAAGATCTTAGATTATGTAAGGAACGACCTGATTCACCTCAAGGATCACATGTAGTTTCCACTCCAGGTTCATGGTCTAAAATGAACCCAATAACTGATAGGCCAAATGGAAAACGTCCTGCTGAGGCAGGACTGTCAAACCTTTCAGCAAAAAGAAGTCAATAATTTCTCCTTCATATCAAGGTACTAAGGCAAGAAAAATGGATGGATGTCTTGTCAAAGTGATAGGTGCAACAACCATGCACAAGGCTAAGAAATATGATAATGAACATGCCAATAATGTAAAGCTACGACAGTCTAAAAGGCCAACAGTTGTAGCACATTTCAATCATACTAATGGTATGAGTCATTTTATTTTTTTTCAGGGCACATCATCTTGTCATGGAGGATTAAATTAGTGTCAGGAGGAAAATGTGGTTATAGTCTTTAGTGCTCCAAACTACTACTACTAATCTGGGAACATGGAAGCCATCATAGAGGTTACAAGTCCTCCTTTGCACTGTCATATGTGATGTGTTGAAAGAGGGAAAAAGATAAAAACATGTAGTCACAGTTTCCTCAAATCTTGAATCTTCAACAAACTTGTGCCTTCAAATCTCTCCAGTTGTGCCTTTAAAAGTCACGAGATTCATTTTTCAAGGAAAAATTGGTTATAATAGACATATATATCTTATATTTAGTGGAAGATATTTTAATCTATCCTAAATCCATTCAAAGACATAGTTGGCAATCAAAGGAAGTAATTTCAGGTATCAGATTTGTAGGGTACTTAGCACAAGGAAAGGGGGCAACTCGGGCTGCAAACCAGGAAGTAGTTGAACATTCAAAGGGTGTCCAACTTAGAAATTAGAAGAAACAATCTCGAGAGGATATTCCAAAAGAATTATAGCATTCAGTGAAGTCTTTTTCATCATTTCGAGGTAGAAAATTAGGCATTCAAGGGCATGTGGCAGTAATTCAATAAATGAAGATCATATCCAAATCCTCATATAAACCAATTATCCATCCTTTATAGGCACTGATAATCACTTTGACTAAGTTTCCTACATATCAACTGGTTATAGTTGGCTCTATAGAAAATCGCATCCCCATATTGAGTAATAAGGATAAGATTCTCTAGCATATTTATGATTACATCAAGATATTATTGGCTCGAAATCCACCAGGTTCCAAGTCAATGATGACATTATCAAGAGGAGAGAAGATTGGCATATCAAATCGAGTTGTAAGGTACTTTTTGGAGCATCAGTCATAGATATCAGGGAGGATCTACCATATGGAAACCATATGACAATCATTTGCTGGAGACAATTTTCATGATAAATATTGTCATGTTTTGTAAATTTGTGATGTAATTATTAGCTCCAAGTTTCATAATTGAAATCTTTCATGTAATAGACTTATAAATACAGTTTTGAAATAGAAAACAAGGGTTGGAACTTGTTGAAGGGATACTTTCCCAAATATTGTAATGAGCTCATAGAGCCTCTGTTCTTTCAAATTTGCAGGGTTACAAGATCATAGTGTTTCAGGATTCATGTGCCATGGCTATTGGTGAAGTGCTTCTCCTATAAATTGTTTCTCTATTTTCATATGTTTTTCCTTTCCTTATTATCTTGTATAATTTTTAAGAACAAAATTTGTTGAAATATACACTCTAATTCATGTTGGAGATAATATCAATGTTTTCTTCTGATATTTAATGGAAGAATTCTTCATTGCTTTGTTGCTAAATTGATCCTTTCTCTTTTCTTCTATCTCACTTCATTTAAATTTACCAAATCCAGTAGTATGTCTACCTTGCCCTATTTCATTTGAGATTGATACTTCTGCAAATTGATCACCTCGACCTCTTTGACTCCTTTGCCTAGTGGTTTTCCCTCATTGTTCTAACCAAGCATTTAAAAAAAAAAACCAAATCTATCATAACTAGCCTAATATCCTATTCCAAACCAAGCTAGATCAGACAAAGTGATCCCTCTCTGAGTCTTGGAGGGCTAGATCCAAGACTCGAAGTGGTTTTGATGTTGCCTCTGTGACTGCCTCCATAGCCTTGGGAAAATTACAGAGTGATAACATAGTGGCGACTCCACTGGGGATGAGCTTTCAAGTTCTTCAGGAAAATATATCAAGTTTAGATTTGACTTATGATGGTAAACAAAAGCCAAACATAGGAGGGTTGTACCATTCACCTGGCGACTCCATTGTTCAAGATCCTGAGATTTAAAATCTTAGAGTGACTTCACTACCAAAGAATCCATATTTCATAGAATTGATGGTGATCCAAGATGACAGGGTATGTGGCAAACCCTCTCTCTGGTGAAATATTACAAACTTTGAGGGATGAGTTAGCAAAATTTCAGATTGATGAGATTTTCTCAACAACAGTATTTTTTTGTTTGAAATCTAGTCGATTCACACCTGAAGGTAAAAGTTGTTTTCTTGGTCTAGTTGCTGAAAGATTAGAAAATGAATTTGAACTATTGGTTGTTCAATTTGAGTCATATGAGTTCCAAGGTCCTTAAAATTTCTTGGAAAGTCTTCCTCCTCCAAAAAGAGAAGAAATTGTTATACCATTTGATTTGCAGATAGAGGAAGGATATGGTTGTGAGTCAGATTTTGTTGAACTGGAATCAAGGATCAGACTTGGTGAAGAAATTAAAGAGGTTATCCATGATCAGCATGTCATTGAGAGCATAAAAGGTATATTAATAAATTATGAATTTATCGGTCCTGTAGCTGATTATATGAAGGATATTTGCAGTTCCATTGTACACATCCATTTACAGTTTCCATTACACTACACACCTTGGGTTTTCTGGACAGAGGGTCGAATTGTTTCTCGAATGTTTTTAATAAACAATCCATAAGTCAATGTATATGAGTAATTGCTTGAATCGCTACACTGGCACTATTGTATCATTTAGAAAAGACAAACTATAAGTAGATTAGAGTAGGTAGGAGTGTGCCAATAAGCTCAACAGGATGAGCACTTCTTTCTGTTTCAGTTTTTCATAGTTTTTATTTTCAGTTTGGTTTGTAGCCCTCAGGTTTGGAATAGGTACAAGAAATGGTCATAGGTTTCAAGTTGCAATTTGGGAACAACCCAATGGAGACAGTTGGTCTACACACTCAGAGTTCCTCAGTTCTTGACACCTCATGCTGAGCTGCCATCCCTAGGTGGAGCCTATGTGAGGACCCTATAATAGGGAAATCAATATTTTGACTAATATCTATCTATTTCATGCATAAAATAGATTTCCCATAGCGCTATTTCTCATGATGCATAGTGAAGGCGGCAGAAAGCGCTCGACTCTGACCAAGCATAAGCCAAGTACCTTACATGTGAACTTCAAAGCAAGTTAAAATTCCAGTGCATTTTAGGTAATAAATTATGAATAGTTGGTTTGAATGGAAAAAAAGTGATATATGGCAAAGTTTTTGGTTTTGGTTTTAACCTAAAATTTGGATTTATTAGTCTAATTTGGCCTTTTTAAGTCAAAATTGGTTCTTGGCCTTATCACATATTTTTTTTTGGTTTTATTAAAATTTTGATAAAAAATTATTGGCCCAAGGCCAAGCTCAACACCGATAGCTATTCTTCATATCTTGAAAGCCACACACCTGTAGTCATCAACAACACAAGTCATTTACCAAAGCAACAACATACAAGTCAGTGCCCATGAGCCAGCATCGAACACAAGTGATAGCCTTGGGCTCACATCATCAATTTTATATTGTAATCATGTGTATATTTAAACTCTAAAGAATTCTTTTCCTTCGTTGATGTGGGACTAATCTCCAAGATATAAAAAATATATAAAGCACAGCTTCTAAACACTATGCCAAGTGCCTGAACCAGATTCAAGGTGTCAAATGCAGGGAAAGAACGCATGCATAAAGGGTAATTAGGTGCCAAGGTGAATGTACAGGTGTCCAAAAGATGTGATCTTGTTGCTATTAGTTATGAAACTCAGGCCACATATGCCCATGACAAGAAATCAAAGAAATATGGCCCTGAAATGCCATTTGTTAAAATGTATGTCTGCCAAGAAGCTCGTTGTCATGAATAGAAGTTGTTGTTTCACGATCTTTGATTATCTGCTCGATCTGGAAAGATGCCATAGTAATGAAGGAATATATGTGAGCATGCTCTGAAGCATAAAAAATCATTCAAAGAGTGCACAGATGGGAAAATCAGCTTAGCATTGTTATGAGTTTGCATATTTAGTACTCTTCACCTTCTCATGTTCTATCATGCACTGCACATACTTGGTTGGAAGTAGTATTAAGTGCATCAGGGCCTGGCTATTGTTGGGTAACTATTCCCAGTCTCTATGTTTTGTCAATTCCAAAATCCATGCTTCCATTCTTGCCAGGTGCCAAGAGTTGATGCACAGGTGTAACACCGAGCTGTAAGCTCTCCCGATCACTATTTGCAGTCGAGCTTCACAATATCCAAATCAATCCAGAAATAAAAAGAAGGAGATGATGAAGAGGTTCTTGAAGTTTTAGAACTATATCGCAAAATATATGAAGAATTTCTGGTAGTTCATGTTATTAAAAAATGAGGTGGAAAAGTTTGTTGGTCGCTTTTACACAACTATTGTAGGGGTATTTATTCCCAGCACAGGATGCGGTATATGGGGTGCTACTTTGCATTGTCTTGGAAAGAACTTTGCAAAGATGTTTGAGATTATTTTTGTGAAAGAGAGAGGAGATTCAAGGCATTTCTTATGCTTTGTTTAAAACCACAAATGCTGCTAAAATTCCCATAATGAAGAATCACTTCAAGCTAAGAGATTGAGATCTTAGATTATGTAAGGCATGACCTGATTCACCTCAAGGATCACATGCAGTTTCCACTCCAGGGTCATTGTCTAAAATGAACCCAATAATTGATAGGCCAAATGGAAAATGTCCTACTAAGCCAGGACTGTCAAACCTTTCAGCAAAAAGAAGTCAATAATTTCTCCTTCATATCAAGGTACTAAGGCAAGAAAAATGGATGGTTGTCTTGTCAAAGTGATAGGTGAAACAACCATGCACAAGGATAAGAAATATGATAATGAATATGCCAATAATATGAATCTACGACAGTCCAAAAGGCCAGTAGTTGCATCAAATTTCAATCATACTAATGGTCTGAGTCATATTTGTTTTTTCAGGGCACATCATCTTGTCATGGAGGATTAAATTGGTGTAACGAGGAAAATGTGGTTATAGTATTTAGTGCTCCAAGCTACTACTACTGATGTGGGAACATGGAAGCCATCATAGAGGTTATAGGTCCTCCTTTGCACTGTCATATGTGATGTGTTGAAAAAGGGGAAAAGATAAAAACATACAGTCACAGTTTCCTCAAATCTTGGATCTTCAACAAACTTGTGCCTTCAAATATCTCCAGTTGTGCCTTTAAAAGTCACAAGATTCAGTTTTCAAGGAAAAAATGGTTATAATAGATAGATATATATTATATTTAGTGGAAGATATTTTACTCTATCTTAAATCCATTTAGATACATAGTTGGTAATCAAAGGAAGTAATTTCAGGTATCATATTTGTAGGGTACTTAGCACAAGGAAAGGGGGAAACTCGGGCTGAAAACCAGGAAGTAGTTGAACATTCAAAGGGTATCCAACTTAGAAATTAGAAGAAACAATCTTGAGAGGATATTGTAAAAGAATTACAGCATTCAGTGAAGTCTTTTTCAGCATTTCGAGGCAGAAAATTAGGCATTCAAGGGCATGTGGAAGTAATTCAATAAATGAAGATCATATCCAAATCCTCATATCAACCAATTATCTGGCCTTTCTAGGTGCAAATCATCACTTTGACTAAGTTTATGGAATATCAATTGGTTATAGTTGTCTCTATAGAAAATCACATCCCCGGATTGAGTAATAAGGATCAGATTCTTTAGAATATTTATGATTGCATCAAGATATTATTGGCTCAAAATCCACCAGGTTCCAATTCAATGATGAAACTAGCAAGAGGAGAGAAGATTGGCATATCAAATCAAGTTGTAAGGTACTTTGTGGAGCATCATTCATAGATATCAGGGAGGAGCTACCATATCGAAATCATTTGCTGGAGACTGTTTTCATGATAAACATTGTCATGTTTTGTAAATTTATGATGTAATTATTAGCTGCCAGTTTCATAATTGAATTGTTTCATGTAATAGAATTATAAATATAGTTTTGAAATAGAAAATGGGGTTTGGAACCTGTTGAAGGGATACTGTCCCAAATATTGTAATGAGCTCATAGAGCCTCCCTTCTTTCAAATCTGTAGGGTTACAAGATCATAGTGTTTCATAATTCATGTGCCATGGCTATTGGTGAAGTGCTTCTTCTGTAAATTATTTCTCTGTTTTCATATGTTTTTATTTTCCTTATTATCTTGTAGAAGTTTTAAGAACATAATTTGTTGAAAGATACACTCTGATTCTTGATGGAGATAATATCAATGTCTTCTTCTGATATTTAATGGCATAATTATTCATTGCTCTATTGCTAAATTGATCTTTTCTCTTTTCTTCTATCTCACTTCATTTAAATTTACCAAATCTAGTAGTATGCCTACCTTGCCCTATTTCATTTGAGATTGATACTTCTACAAATTGATCACCTCGGCCTCTTTGACTCCATTTCCCAGTGGTTTTCCCTCATTGTTCTAACCAAGCATTTAAAAAAAAAAAACAAATCTATCATAACTAGCCTAATATCCTATTCCAAACCAAGCTAGATTAGACAGAGAGATCCCTCTCTAAGTCTTGGAGGGATAGATCCAATAATCGAAGTGGTTTTGATGTTGCCTCTATGACTGCCTCCACATCCTTGGGCAAGTTACAGAGTGATAAAAAATCCCATAAAACTGATGGAATTCTCAAATCCCAATCATCTTTGTCAACACTACAAATCTTAATCAATGTTGTCTCCAAAATATTATTGAAAGCTTCAATTGTACCATTCGCCTGTGGGTGATATGGTGTGCTCTTCTAATGGTGAACTTTGAACTCCTGAGTCAAGGATTCAATAGTTTTTTTAATTAAGTGTGTGCTTTGATCACTCATAAGGATCTTTGGGCATCCAAATCATGTTATGATATCATCAAAGATGATTCACGTAGCTATAGCTGCACTATAGTCTTTAACTGCTATTGCTTCTTCCCATGTGGTCAAATACTCTGTAGCAGTGATGATATATTGAACTCCTGTGTGCTTTCCCAATGGGTTGATAGGTCCCACAAAGTCAATAGCCCATTTCTCAAATTCCTGTAAAGTTA
Source organism: Picea engelmannii (assembly GCA_009831015.1). Classification (NCBI taxonomy): domain Eukaryota; kingdom Viridiplantae; phylum Streptophyta; class Pinopsida; order Pinales; family Pinaceae; genus Picea; species Picea engelmannii. The sequence continues at coordinate 535,179 of ML778861.1, read as the reverse complement.
ATTGAGGTGCTAAATGAATTTCATCCCTTATATAAGGCTTCCCTACTCTTTGACATGCATCACAGGCTCTGTAGTATTCCTTAGCATCCTTATGTAAAGTGGTCCACCATAGGCCAACTCTGAGAACCTTCTGCGATGTTTCTTTCCCTTCATAATGTCCTCCCGTGATGCCTTCATGTGCTTCTGCAAGAATCAATGGTCTTTTTGACTCCATAACTGTTGTGGGTGGGAAATCCCTCCTACGGACTAGAAATAAGGGTTTTATCATGCATGAAAATATGACCTAAAGTCTCTTACTTATTACCAACATCCCAATCATAAACCCCATTATTCATATGCAAATACGAGGTTAAAGAGATCAAGTTACTGTACCTTAGTTTCTGTGTTTGATTTTGATCACTTTAACGTTCGGTCGCTCCTTGATTGCAATTCTCCTCCCAACGCTGACCTGCATTCATAAAAGAAAAACAAAGAACTCCACATGCATATGATCTATAAACTAATGGGTTATAGATTCTATCAAAATACAATCAAACTTAAATATTGACAATCTCATATGGCGGGATGGGAAAAGTACTTCTTTTATTAATCTCACAGGAATAACCTTACAATAGTGATATCGGCCACTGCTCCTTGAATCTGGGCCTCGGATCCTCTTCAAATGTGCTCCAATTGCTTCGGTATATGCTTCTCTTCACACAATAGTTGAAAAATTTTGGGGCAAGGGGAATACTAAATCGGGTATAGTTTCCCTGCTATGATTTTCCTCCTTCCAAATGGGACCCCTAACCCTTCTTTTATAGGCTATAAGGGGCTAGATATTTGGTTGAGTGACTGACTATGGGAGGTCAAATGGTTTAGTTAACTTACCCAAAACTGTGTGTTCCATATGCAACTTTCCATTTTTCGTGATTTCTAGGTATATGCGGGTTGTAGTGGGTCAATCAGCGTACACACACGTACAGTAGTGGAGCAAGGCACATATGCCTTCAAAAAGGGTGTTTTTTAAGAAGGTGTTCAGTAGTGGCTTGGCAAAGAAGGAAACTGAGATGGCTTGATTCCAGGTAAGCATGTCTAGTGAAATTTAGGGTTGTATCAGATGCCCCCTAATGCGTGAGGTCAGAAGAGCATATGATGGATGAAACACATTATCAATCGTCACCAATGTACCAAACAAGTGAGCCCAGGAACCAGAATTCGGGAGGCTCCATATGCAAAATAACAATTGTTTCATTGAGGCAGGCATACCCATGCTCGGAATGAAATAAAATAATGGTTACCAATCAAACACACTGTAGATCCATGTCATATAACTATATAAAGTGTAGCCGCAAGAAATACACAGTGGATCTACATCTCGAAATCAAAAAGATATACATGAATAGTATCCATATTCAAGAATCGAATAAGGCTAGATGGTTAGATATGAGGCCTTCAGAGCTCAAGCAACAACTTCAAAATATTCACAAATCGGGTAGGAGTGTAATATGAGTGTACGAATTCACTACCCAGAGGTCTTCGATGACTTGTTAGGAACAGACTAGAGGATTTTGATGATCAGGTTGAGGGATTCATGGATTTCGAACAAAGACTTGATTGGGCTTTCGAGATGAGTGGGCATGAGGGTAAAAGACAATCTGCAGAGGGGGTCAACTCAAGCTTAGTAATAACTTCCCTTAGACAATAGCATGACAAAATATGAGACTCATGCAACATGATATTTTGACATAAGTGTGCGATGCAGGAGGCACCACAAACTCTCCATATGTTTGGAAGAAGAACCAAACAGAGGAGGACACAACTCTATGTAGCGAGAACGACTTCCTAAGGTCATGTTAAATCCCAAGGCTTGACAAACAAATGGAAGGATGTGCTTTGTCCAAGGGTGATTCATTGTGATGCCAATAAAAATAAAATACTTTTCCCTTCCTCTTTTTGGGGTATATTTGATTTTTTTTGTCTTTTTCAATAATTTTGTAAATCTTGAAAAAGAATAAAAGAATGCTACGTTACAAAGGAGGATCGAGTGTTGAGGACATACTAGTTCCAAGCACACGGAACACATGGATGCTCAGGGAAAATGGACATATGTAGGAGAAGGAAACTCGGGAAAAATCCTCCATGGGACAAAGGTGTCAAGACACAGAGGCAGAGTGCTATAGGGCTTGCATATAAGGCATGATTCAGATTATTCAATTGAGAAAAACATGGATCTGGCATTAGGCCAAAGATGTAGGTATGAAAATTTGATTTAATAAGAAACATAATGGTAACATCCTTCGATGTAATTTTAACGATCCGAGAGAAGGTAAGCTCGAGGGTTTTCATATTTAGAGAGTCTAAAAAAGAATAAAAGGAGACTCCACTGGGGTACCTTTTTCGAATATAGTCTAGTCAGTTCGAAAAAGGGGTAAACTAGCACCGACTAGATGTCTATTCAAAACCATTTTAACGGATGTGATAAAGAAAAGATCACTCGACATTTTTTTCATTTTTAAGGAGTCTGAAAAATCTTAACTATGGACTCCATCAGGAATGTTCTTCTGGGCCATTTTAACGAGTGTGAAAGAATAAGGTCACTCGACGATATTTAAAATTTTAGGGAGTCTGAAAAGAGCTTAACTATGGACTCTGTGGGGGTTCCTTTTTCATAAATTTAGTCCCTCAGGCCCGAAAAAGGGTTAAAATCATACTTGAGAATAATCTTCTAGAGAACCGAAGCTCCTAGAGTATACCTTTGTTCGTACAGTTGACCATCCAGATCGAAAAAGGGGTAAAATACTGTTGGATAGACATGACTTCAAATTTCAGTTTAGCGAGCATGAAGGTCAACAAGATTGCTCGACAATATTTTCATTTTTAGATGGTATGAAAAGGGATTAAAATAAGACCCGTGGGGGATACGAATCATGTATGAAATTGGTTAAGGTAGAGCCCACTTCTAGACTCAGACCAAGAGTCTCTTCGATAGTCAACTTGGAAAGTCTCCCAAAAGGGAAGAAAACACAAACCACTATGTAAGTCCTCCTGCGGTATAGAAACCGTAGTCATGGCTTCAAGGATAGCCTCATCTAAAGGCAATTCAAAATCCAAGAAATCAAACAAACGAGGGTCGATAGTCCCAAAGGATGAATCAAACTAACCATACTCCATATGAATATGGAGGTTCTGGCTAGGACTGGTAGAGTCTATCAGCGAAGAATCACAAGCACGAGGGCTTGAGGATATGCAAACAACGAGATCAGAATTAGAAGGATACTCAAGATCACTTGGAACTAGAGGGGGAAACAAGGGCTCCCATGCCCCCATTTGATAAACCAATGGATCAATTGTTGAGACCAAGTCTTGAGAGGGAAAACATGACTTCATAGGTTCCTTCTCAGAAGAAATTGAACATCGAGGATAAGATGCCACATAATTAACCCGTGGCGGGGTAGAGTCTACACGAACACTAGGAACATGTAAAGGGGTGATCCAGATTTTATGAGAAGATCGATATGAATACATATTATTAATAGATTCTTAACACAAAATAATAGAGATACAGTAAAATTGGTTTTCTATTCAATAATGAAATAAGTTGAAACTGTAAAATGAAGCGGAAACAAGCTTGTTGGAATGGTGGCATCTTATCTCTGAGAAGAGATGTGATGGTTGCACTCATTCACAAGAAGATGAATACAATGAGGATATGAAGGCCTTTTACAATAAATAGGAATTCCAAAAACCCTAGACATCCAAAAACCTAACCCTAGGAGATGAAGCGCCAAAAGTCATGTGGGCCCCGTTTGGGTAAGTTAGTACATAAACTTCCCGAGGTCGTAACTTTTGCATACGATCTTTGTTTTAGGAATATGATAGACCGTTGGAAAGGTATAATCGAGGAGATTAATTTTGGGGCCTCAATCATATTGCAAAGTATCAATGAGAAGCTCAATCCTGAAAAACCTTCATTTAGGCCCTCAAAATGGCCCCGGAAGTGAAAACTGCTAAAAATAGTAAATTGCCAAAATTGCCAGAAAATTGTTTTGAGCCAGTTGGAAAAGGTGGGTGGCCATCAATATCCATATATATCAATCCTCCCTCATTAGGAATAAATGGTATTCATTGTGTTGATTTCCCCCATCAAATGAGGAAATTTCTGCTGAATTTGGCCCTGGGTGAGCCACTTGCCTTGGTGCAGGAGCTTCCCTGCTTTGACGACTCGATAAAGTTGGATCTTTTGTTGTCAAGTTCCCTTGATATGTGTGTCCACAATATGATCATTCGATTCATGTTGGATGTATTTGGGGTTGAGCTCTCTTGGTTTCATTTTTTATGCTACGTCTGAGGTGTCCAATAATGGTGGGAAATAAGAGCGAAGGAGATCCACGTTGAACACTGGGTGCAGGCCAAGGAAAGGAGGAATGTTGAACTCAAAAGAATTATCCCCCGCGACCTTGGTGATGGTGTACGACCCATAAGGGAGTGGGAGAAGCTTTTGATGGGGTCCTATAAGGTGTTCTTTCTACAATTTCAACCAAACTTTGTCTCCCACCTGAAACTTATGCGGCACTCAATGTTGATCATGGCGTTGTTTGTACTTGTCATTGGACTTCTGTAGGATATCCTAATCCTGTTGGCGGATGTGATGGATCCACTCAATGAACCAAGTGGACTTTTCAACATCAGTTGGAACAGGAGATGAGTCGATTGAGATTATTGCAAGGGGAAGTACAACATCTATGGGACCCAATGGTTGGAATCCCAACCCCACCTGAAAGGGTTTGTGGTCAGTTGAGCTATGCAGGGCTCAGTTGTAGCTATGTTGGACATAGGGAAGGCTCTCATTGATCCATATTTTATGAGCAGAATGAAATGAATACAGATTATTAACAGGTTCTTAACACAAAATAACATAGATACAGTAAAACTGGTTTTCTATTCAATAATGAAATAAGTTGAAACTGTAAAATGCAGCGGAAACAAGCTTGTTGGAATGGTAGCGGCTTATCTCTGAGAAGAGATGTGACGGTTGTGTGCATTTTTAAGAAGAAGATTACGATGAGGCTCTGAAGGAATTTTTACAATAAACAAGAATGCCAAAAACCCTAGACATCCAAAAACCTAACCCTAGGAGATGAAGCACCAAAAGTCATGTGGGCCCCGTTTGGGTAAGTTAGTACATCAACTTCCCAGGGTCGTAACTTTTGCATGCGATAACCATTTTAGGTGTGTGATAGCCCATTGAAAAGGTATCATCGAGGAGATTCATTTTGGGGGCTCAATCATGCCTTTTCTAATCATTGAGGAGCTCAATCCCGAAAAACCTTCATTTAGGCCCTCAAAATGGCCTCGGAAGTTAAAATTGCTAAAAATAGTAAATTACCAAAATTGTCAGAAAACTATTTTGAGCCAGTTGGAGAAGGTGGGTGGCCACCGATATCCATCTCGATCAATCCCCCCTACTTAGGAATTAATGGTCTCCATTGCGTTGAGGTCCCCAATCAAATGAGGAAATTTCTGCTGGATTTGGCCCCGGGTGAGCCACTTGCCTTGGAGTAGGAGTTGCCCTGCTTTGACGACTTGATAAAGATGGATCCTTTGTTGTCGAGTGCCATTGATTTGTGTGTCCACAATTCGATCATTGGATTCATTTTGTATGCAGTCGTGGTTGAGCTATGTTTTTGTTAGTTGTTCTTCTACTTCTAGGGTGTCCAATAATGGTGGGAAATAAGGGTGAAGGAGATCCACATTGAACACTAGGCGTAGGCCAAGGAAAGGAGCAATGTTGAGCTCAAAAGAATTATCCCCCATGGCCTTGGTGATAGTGTACATCCCATAACAGAGTGGGTGAAGCTTCCGATGGGGTCCTGTAATGCATTCTTTCTGCAAGTGAAACCAAACTTTGTCGCCCACCCTAAACTTATGTGGCACCCGATGTTCATCATTGCGTTGTTTTCACTTTTCATTGGACTTCTGTAGTATATACTAAACCTATTGGTGGATTTGTTGGATCCTCTCAATGAACTAGGTGGATTTGTTAGCTTCAGTTGGAGCAGGAGATGAGTTGGTCGAGGTGACCGCAAGGGGAAGTGAAACATCTATGGGACCCAATGGTTGGAATCCCAACCCCACCTGAAAAGGGGTTTGGTCGGTTGAGCTATGCAGGGCTCGGCTCGATTGTAGCTATGTTGGACATAGGGAAGACTCTCATACCATGTGCAAGGGTGATTTGAATTATACATGTGAAGGATATGCACAATAATTCAATTTACAACCTTAGTTTGGCCATTTTTCTAGGGGTGGACGGTCGTGGATTTGGTGAACTTGGTGTCTAGCAGTGAATAGAGGCTCGACTAGAATGTGCTAAGAAATCGAATGTCCCAATATGAGACAATATTTTGTGGGATTCCAAAATGTACCCAGACTCTTTCAAAGAAGAGCTTGGTAGTGGCCTTAGCTGTGATGCTCTTCTTGCAGGCAACCATAATCGCCATCTTAGAAAAGCGATCAACAACCACAAAAACACAGTCATTTCCTCACTTGGTGGATGGGAGGCCCAACATGTAGTGCATTGAGATGGATTCCCATGGTCTGTTAGGAGTAAGAAGAGGGGTGTACATGCCCTATTTCCTAGTGGTTGGTTTGGAAATAGAGCAGGCAGTGCAAGATCTGATATACTTGTTGACCTCCTATCGAAGTTTCAGCCAATAGAAATGTTTATGTAGCATCACCACTGTCTTTTCAACGTCGAAGTGTCCTGCCACCCAACTGTAGTGAGCTTCCCAGATCATCTTCACTTGCTCACTTTACGGAACACTTATATGGCCCAAACGACACAACAACCCATCTTGAAGATGGAAATTATCGACAACTGTGTTTGCACCCAATATTTGGTAGGTGGTGGTGAAGTCAAGGTCTGTCTAATAGAGTTGGGACCATCCATATGTCTCATGGCCACAAGAGTCTAGCACCGTGGTGAGTGTTGCGACTGGCGCTCTGTTCAGGAAATCAGTGACATGATTGGTGCTTCATTTTTTATACTTGATGTTGAGGTGGAATTTCTACAAGTATGTGGACCACTTTTGATGATGGTCATTTTGCAATTTTCCATGTGTCTGCATGAATTGCAGTGGCTTATGATCAGTGTGGATGATTGTCTCCTTCCCAAGAATGTAATGTCTCCACTGGTGGTAGGATTGCACAATGGAGTACATTTCTTTATCATAAGTAGGGTACTTATGAACATTATCTGATAGTGTCTCACTATGATAAGCCACGGGGTGGTCATGTTGAGTGAGAACGAACCCCATGACATAGTCTTAAGCATATGTCTCGATCTCAAAGGCATGTTGTAGTTCTGGTAGTGAAAGTACTGAGGATGAGCACAAGAACCGTGGTTGCATCGCTTCAAATCATCGAACACTTGTTGTTGGGACCGACCCCACACAAATTTTTCCTTACCACCACCCCTGTTTATTTGGCCAAGGGCCCATGCAATATGGGAGAATCATAACATGAACCTACAGTATAAATTTACAAGGCCCAAGAAGCTTTGAATCTCAGTGAGTGTTGTTGGGGCTGGCCAGTCACGGATGAATTGGATCTTGGCTGGATCCACATGTACTCCATGTTGATAAATGATGTGGCCTAGGTAATGGACCCAGTCCATGCTGAAGGATCATTTTTCCAAGTTGGCATATAGCTTGTGTTGCTGCAGGGTGTGCAAAACCTGCTGAATATGTTGCAAGTGTTCGGCCCAAGTCTTGTTGTAAATTATAATGTCGTCCAGATACACCACTACAAAATTATTGGTGAATGGTCGTAGGATATCTTCCATCATCCTCATGAAAGTGCCTGGGGAATTTTTCAAACCAAAGGGCATGACCAACCATTCAAAAAGGCCTTTCTTTGACTTGAAGTCAGTCTTCCATACATCTGTCTATTCTATCGGGACCTGGTGGTAGCCAGACTTTAGATCAATCTTACTAAAGTATTTGGCCCCCGTGAGTTGATCAAGGAGGTCATCGATTCAGGGAATCAGGTACCGGTTTCTAACTGTGATTTTATTCAGAGCTCGATAATCAATACAGAGTTACCAGGTTCCATCATTCTTTTGTATCGGCATGATTGGGCTCCTACAAGGTGATGAGATGGGGAGGATGTGCCCCTTGTGGAAAAGTTCTTGGATCTGTTTCTTGATCTCCTCATTCTCTAACAAAGAGCGATGATAGACTAGCCCATTGGGAAGCGATGCATCGTGGGTCAGATCGATGGGGTGCTTGACCTGACAGTGCAGAGGTACCCCTATAGGTGAGGAGAAGATATCCAAGTATTCATCCAAGACCTTATATACTTGCTTCTACTGTGTGGAGAGGTCGGCCGCAGAGACCCTGGATGTGGTTGTGATATTTCACTTATTCTAATAGAGAATCACGAAGAAGACAAACTTCCCCGTCTTAGATATGACCTTCCTACATTGCTTAGCAGAGATCAAGGAAATAGCACTAGGTGGGACTACCTCGGGTATCCTGTACAATTTCCTGTTCAAAGAAATAATAACACTATGAGGCCTAGACTCATATATAGCATGACGTTTCCATAAATAAGGTTGGACCAAAATAACATCAAAAACTTTGAGAGGAGAAACATCACACAATACCTCGTCTTTGAATGGCTTGATGCCGTACGATAGTCGACACTGTTGGCTGACGCAGAGATCACTTCCTTGGCAGAGCCATCCAATGGTGTAGGTTTTTGGGTATGTCGTTGTTGGCAGGGCCAATCGCTTGATGACCTCTACTGCGATGAGGTTCTTCTGGCTACCGCTATCAATGATGAAGTGCAACGGGGTGCCTTTTACCCACATTTGTGAATGAAGAGGCGCTCTCCTTCTTCTGGCTCGTCTGGTTCACCAGGCTAGAGCTTGGTGGTAGAAACGATGGCACTGGGTTCCACATCAATGATCCATCTTCCCCTTTCTGATTCTGTATCATAGTCATAATATACATCTGATTTAGAGGCTTTCACTTCGGCCACCAACGACTATTTTGAGTGGTAGTGAACAGTGTTATGCCAAGGGCTCTTATGGAAGTCACACCACTTTCTTATATCTTTCTTTGTCTTTTTGGTGTCATTTACTTCTGGCTTGGATTGGTAGTCCTGATACTATCCATATTTGCTCTATCCTTTGTTCTGTGGGTTGGGGCCGCCCTTTCTTGGATTTTTTTGTGAGGGGTTCCCAGGCCCAAATTTTTGCTTTTTTTTTTTTACCTTCTGCTTGATTTTGACAACATATCAGTAGGTTGCGCCCAAGGATGAGATGTCCAGAAATTCCATTTCGATTTTGATGTATCTATGCAGAGAACCATGATACTTGAACACTAGATGTCACTCCGAATCTTTGATACCCATCTTGGTGCACAAGGTATGGAAGATATTTGTGAAATCTGGCACTGCTTGGTCTCTTTCTTGCCGCAGTGTAGTCCATTTGGTATACAGGTCATCATAAATTCCAACAAGGTAGTATTGTTCCTTAATAGCATCCTTGAAGGATTCCTAGGTGGTCATGATTGAAAATAATGAGGTTTCCTCTGTTTCATTTTTCTCACATAAAGTTTCCCACCAGTCTTTGACATGGGGAACGACTTTAAGGAGCGCAAAAGTAATATTTTCTCTATTCGAAAAGTTATGGACATAAAAATACCCTTCTAGTAGATTCAACCACTTGTTTACAACATCTGCATCTATATGACCTTCAAATATAGGAATATCAAATTTTATTTGTACCTTGAACGTGGTGGCACCTTTGTTTAAAGAAGATGTGTCTCCTATTGGTAGTCGCCGAAGGATTTTCGTGAAACTATCCATCATTTCATTCCTTTGTTGCATGAGGGCTTCCTCAATAGAAAGTTTAAAAGGATCTCCTATCCCATAATATTTCTCTTCTCCTTCCATAAGAGATCACTTGGGCATGCGAGATCTTCTATCCTCAAGAGAAACAAGCTCGAGAACCAACTCTTTGTACTCCGACCTCATTGGAGACATGGATTAAGACGACAAGGAGCAGACTGCCCTAATATCACTGATATAGATTTTATGAGTAGAACGAAATGAATACATACTATTTATAGGTTCTTAACAAAAAATAATAGAGATATAGTAAAACTAGTTTTCTATTCAATAACGAAATAAGCTGAAACTGTAAAATGCAGCGAAAACAAGCTTGTTGGAATGGTAGCGGCTTATCTCTGAGAAGAGATGTGACGGTTGCGCGCATTCGAAAAAAGAATATTAAAATGAGGCTCTGAAGGCATTTTTACAATAAACAATAATTCTCAAAACCCTAGACATCCAAAAACCTAACCCTAAGAGATGAAGCGCCAAAATTCATGTGGGCCTCGTTTGTGTAAGTTAGTACATTAACTTCCCGGGGTCGTAACTTTTGCATACGATCTCCGTTTTAGGTCTGTGATAGCCTGTTGGAAAGGTATATTTGGGGATATTAATTTTGGAGGCTCAATCATGCCTATGTATATCATTGAGGAGCTCTATCCCGAAAAACCTTCATTTAGGCTATCAAAATGGCCCCGAAAGTTAAAAATGCTAAAAATAGTAAATTGTCGAAATTGTCAGAAAACTGTTTTGAGCCAGTTGGAGAAGGTGGGTGGCCATCAATATCCATATGGATCACTCATCTCGTGTGTGAGGGTGCTTTGAATTATATATGTGAAATATATGCACAACCATTCTATTTACGACCTTGTTTTGGCCATCTATCTGGGGGTGGAAGGGTGTGGATTTGGTTAGCTTGGTGTCCAGCAGTGACCAGAGGCTCGACCAGAATGTGATGAAAAATTGACTGTCCCTATATGATAAAATGATTTACGGGAGTCCAAAATGTACCTAAACCCGTTCAAACAAGAGCTTGGCAATGGCCTCTGCTATGATGCTCTTCTTGCAGGCAACCAGAATCGCCATCTTAGAAAAGCAATCAACAACCAAAAAAACACAGTCATTTCCCCGGTTGGTGGACAAGAGGCATGACATGTAGTCCATTGAGATGGATTCCCATGGCCTTTCAGGAGTAGGAAGAGGGGTGTATAGGCCCTATTTCTTAGTGGTTGGTTTGGCAATAACACAGGAAATGCAGGACTTGATATACTTGTTGACCTCCTGTCAGAGTTTCAACCAGTAGAAATGTTTTTGTAGCATCGTCACTGTCTTTTTGACGCCGAAGTGTCCTGCCACCTGACTATAGTGGGCTTCCCATATCAACTTCTCTCACTCACTTGATGGAACACAAATATGTCCCAAACGACACAGCAACCCATCCTGAAGATAGAAATTATCGACAAGTATGTTTGCACCCAACATTTGGTAGGTGGTGGCGAAGTCTAGGTATATATCATAGAGTTGGGGCCATCCAGAGATCTCATGGCCACAAGATTCTATCAGTGTGGTGAGTTTTGTGACTGGTGGTCTGCTGAGGAAATCGACAATGTGATTGGTGCTTCCTGTTTTATACTTGATGTTGAGGTGGAATTGCTGCAAGTATGTGGACCACTTTCGATGGCATCATTCTGTAATTTTCCTTGTGTCTACATAAACTGTAGTGGCTTATGATCAGTGTGGATGATTGTCTCCTTCCCAAGAATGTAATGTATCCATTGGCGAAAAGCTTGCACAATGGAGTATATTTATTTCTCATAAGTAGGGTACTTATGGACAACATCGGATAGTGTCTCACTATGATAGGCCACGGGGTGGCCATGCTGAGTGAGAATGGTTCCCATAACATAGTCTGAAGCATCTATATCGATATCAAAGGGATGTTGCAGGTCTGGTAGTGAAAGTTCTAGGGATGAGCACAAGTGCTTCTTCAAATCATCGAACACTTGTTTTTGGGACCGAACCCATGCAAATTTTTCCTTACCACCACCCCTGTTGATTTGGCTGAGGGCCCATGCAATATGGGAGAATCCCAACACAAACCTGTGGTAAAAATTGGCAAGGCCCAAGAAGCTCCGAAGCTCAGTGAGTGTGGTTGGGGCTGGCCAGTCACGGATGACTTGGATATTGGCTGGATCCACAAGTACACCATTATGATCAATGATGTAGCCTAGGTAATGGACCCTGTCCATGCCGAAGGAGAATTTTTCCAAGTAGGCGTATAGTTTGTGCTATTGTAGGGTGTGCAGAACCTACTGAATATGTTGCAAGTGTTCGGCCCAAGTCTTGCTGTAAATGAGAATTTCATCCAGATACACCACTACAAAATTATTGGTGAATGGTCACAGGATATCATCCATCATCTTGATGAAAGTGATTGGAGCATTTTTCAAACCAAAGGGCATGACCAACCATTCAAAAAGGCCTTCCTTTGACTTGAAGGTGGTCTTCCATACATCTGTCTATTCTATTGGGACCTGGTGGTAGCCAAACTTCAGATCAATATTACTGAAGTGTTTAGCCCCCATGATTTGATCAAGGAGGTCATTGATTCAGGGAATTGGGTACCAGTTTCTGACTGTGATTTTATTTATAGCCTGGTAATCAATGAAGAGTCACCAGGTTCCATCTTTCTTCTGTACCAACACAATTGGGCTCCCGCAAGGTGATGAGATGGGATGGATGTGCCCCTTATGGAGAAGTTCTTAGGTTTGTCACTTGATATCCTCATTCTCTAATAGAGAGAGACGATATACTGGCCCATTGGGCAGTGGTGCACTGGGGATCAGATCGATGGGGTGCTTGACCTGACAGTGCAAAGGTACCCCAGTAGGTGAGGAGAAGATATCCGAGTATTCTTCCACGACCTTATCTACCTGCTTCTGGTGTGTGGAGAGGTCAGTCACAGAGACCCTAGATGTGGTTGTGATCTTTCGCTTATTCTAAGAGAGAATCACGAAGAAAAAAAACTTCCCCATCTAAGAGATGACCTTTTTTCATTTCTTAGTAGAGATCAAGGAAATAACACTAAGTGGGACTGCCTCAGGTATTCTGTATAATTTCCTTTTCAAAGTAATAATAACACTACGAGGCCTAGAATTATATACAACATGATGTTTCCATAAATAAAGTTGGCCCAAAAGAAAATCACAAACTTCAAGAGGAGAAACATCACACAATACCTCATCTTTGAAGGGCTTGATGCCATATGATAGTTGACATTGTTGGCTGACACGGAGATCGCTTCCTTGGAGGAGCCATCCAATGGTGTAGGGTTGTGGGTGAGGAATTGTGGGCAGGACCAACCACTTGACAACCTCTGCAGAGATGAGGTTCTTCTGGCTACCGCTATCAATGATGAAGTGCAACGGAGTGCCTTTTACCCACATTTTTGAATGGAAAATGCACTCTCCTTCTTATGGCTCATCTGGTTCACCGGGTTGGAGCTTGGTGGTAGAAATGGTGGCACTGGGTTCCGCATCAATGATCCATCTTCCCATTTATGGTTCTAGCTTAGAGTCAGACTCCACATATGATTCAGAGGCTTTCACTTCGGCCACCAGTGACTGCTTTGAGTGATAATCAACAGTGTTATGCCAAGGGCTCTTATGGAAGTCACACCACTTCCTGATATATTTCTTTGTCTTTCGAGTGTCCTTATTTGCTTGCGGCTTGGACTGGTTTTCCTGATACTTTCCATATTTTTTCTATCCTTTGTTCTATGGGTTGGGTCTGCCCTTTTCTAGATGTTTGCACCCAATTCGTCACCTTGGTGAACAAATAAGAGGTGCTTACATGCCCAGTTGGGTCTTGCTGAGCATGACAGTTGTAGAGGAAAGAGTTAGAAAAAGAACAACAAAACTATAAGCAAGAATTAAACTAATACAAACTAAAATTATGAGCATATGGATAAAGAAATAAAAAACACAAAAATACCAATATCACCAATGTTTTTAGGCTGATCAATTGATGAAATCAAAGAACAATGAAGAAAGGGGACTATGAGTCCCTTCTTTTTCCAATGGAAGGCTCATGAGGCCGTCACAAAATTTATGTCCTTACAATAAGAAAATGAGAATGATGGTGAAAGAAATCCCAAGCATATCCACTCAATGGAGATGTGGATATCTCAATGAAATGATGCCAATGATGTTATTGTCAAGGAGTGAGTCCTTAAAACAATCTAGGCAGCATAACATTACATGAAATTCCTTGAGAAAATGATGTTTCTTCATGGCTTTTTATAGCATAGCATTGGGTGATTATGTAACTCCTTTGTAGTGTGAAAAGGGGCTCTTGAGGGCTTCATTAGGTCTTTGACCAGCCTACCATGAGGATTCAGCTCAGATTTGAGGGTCAAATCGGCTTGGGAGCTGATCCATTAGTGGTTGGGAGGCCGACCAATTCAATAAATGCACCGTTTAGTAGGTGCGCGGGTTTTTGCACTAACAACCGCGCATCATGCGTGTATGCGTGCATGGTACATTTCTGTTCCGTGCATGTGTGCATGCACCAAACTTCTATAAAGCACCCTTCAATTTTTGGTTACTTTGTATAGTTTTTTACCTTTTTGCAATGCTGTGAAATTAATTCAGTGCCATGAATGAATTCATTAGTGTTTGACGATGCCGAGTTCTTGTTTCCATGTGCGGACGAAATTTCAATGATAACAGATGCCCCCTGATGGATGAGGTTAGGATCATACGTATAGCCGAAATCCATCAATGTTTCTTCTACTGAGAATGTTGTTGTAAGAGAGAGCAATAGTGGGACCGTGTAGAGCAATCCTTTGGAGAAGAAAGGAACCGGTAGAACCCGACCTTCCATAAGGTGCTTAGCAATATACAACTGTGTACAAATGAGGCGGGTATGCCCCATGCTCGTGTTATGTAACTCTGAAAAAAAAAGATGACGGAAGTGTTGGTGTAGATAACTACAGCGCCCTCAGGGGCGGTGATGATAAAGGTAGAAGACAATTCTGCAAAGGAATATTCTCTGAACAATAGGCAATGATCACGGTAATAAGCAGCGACGATGATGTGGGCATTGATGGCCCTACCAGGTTCAGAAGTCTTCGACAAATGATTAAAATAACTGCAATAGTCACAAAGTAAGACCCACCATAACATGAGAAAGTGTTGTTGTCAAATGTCATGGGGGCCAATGACAACAGAGAGCAATGGTGTTTCACCCTGTGCCATCCGAGATCTCTTTTTAAATGGAGAATGAGAATCAAGATACTGTCACCCTTTTGGAAAAAGTGTGTTGTTGTCGAAAAAAGGGGAACGTGACTCCCAGAAGCAAAGGGCTTCATAGAATCTACTGAGGTGAGGAAGTGGAAAAGGTACATGGACGAAGTCAAAAAGTGGGGAGACTCAAGACTGCCCTTGGTTGGAGAGTATGTGATATAATAAGTAGCCACAACCGTGTGACAAGGTCGAGTGTCAGGGGGACGGCAAGACCGAGGATAAGTTGTGCCAGAGGCGGGACAAGGTGAAAAAATTTAGAGGGTAGAGGTAAGTGACCTGGGTAGTACTCTGAAGATATGGATGATGCTGGCTAGGGAGGAGGAGAAGCAATGCTCCAACCAAGGGTGACATGGGTTGCACGTGGCCAAAAAGAAGAAAGTCGCCAACGGTGACGACAAAAGAAAATGTAAAGACTGGAAATACAGGACGTTTGTACAATAAATAATGAATAATTTTGGGGAGAAATGTACAAATACATAAACGGGTACCCCAGTGTGAAATGAGTGCCCCAGGGAGGGCATAATTTTATGGGAAACTGATGAAGGGTGGGGGCCCCATTGGTGAGTTTCTGTACGAGGTAGGTGAAATGAGGGTAGGTTCGTAGATGGGAAAACTGATTGTGGATGAAATGGAGGGTTCATGATCCTGTGGGGGTGTAGGTAAAAAGAATAGAACCATAAAGAGATGATCTGGGAGTCCATATGGGAAGCTAGAAAAATGAGGAGAAGAAGTATGTGGTTGATTCACGACATGATGAAAGACTATGGGGACTCCCATCCCTAAAGGGTAATGAAGAACAACATGAGTGTCAAAAAGTGCCAAAAGGTGCTATGAATGGGGCCACTCAAGTGGGTGATAATGCTACCGGGTGATAGTACCGTAGGTGCAAATGGAGGCGTGGGTACTGCAGAGCCGGAAATGAGGATCCTAAAGGTCAATTTTAGAGGGTGTGACTGGAAATGTAAATGCAATACAAGGGGAGAGACTACATGCCAGTGTTGAATATATACTTGAAGGGATGATGTTGATGACCGAAGAGCAAGTACCTACACACATAACAACCAAATACCCAAAGTGAACAATATCTGAAGAGAAGAAAAGATATGAGCATGTATTTGACAAATGTGACAATGTGCGTGCGTACCTGACCATGATAAAAAAAAGGGTGCCCCGGGGGCTCAGGATGAAAAGTGACCCAGGGACAGCTATGATGTAGGTGGCGGGACGTTAATCCCGTGGCTAAAGACGGTGTGAAAAATGGACACCTTGGGCTCCCAGAATGGTGAGTGGAAGTTTGGCAAAAGGCCTATATATAGTTGTAGGGCCCACATTGCCACCTCATTTGTACCTGCTGCCACAGTGACTGGATGAGAAGATTACAGAGGAGATTTGGAGTTTCAGGGAGGACGAGGCATCCGATCGATGTTGTGTGAGTATCAAGTTAGTGCTCTGATCATCCTGCATAGAAATAGGCTTTCAATTTTTTGGCAGGGCTGGTACGGGGGGCTGTACCGGGGTAATTAGGGGAATTTGCATGGGGTGTGGGCCCACATGCGCGGGTGATTTTATGGAAGGTGCGCATACGTGCGTGCATGCCCACCGATTATACGTGCATGGGTGTGCGATAGAGGAAATTTAAGGCACGCCCTAGAGGCGCGCCTGTGGGTTGAACAGGCACGCATCAGTGCACGCCTGTGGGTTGGACAGGCACACACTTGTGCTCGTCTGTATGATGAACAGGAATTCTCAGGAGCGCGCCTGTGTAGTGAACAGGCGTGCATAAATGCGTGCCTGTATAGTGAATAGGCGCACATAAATGCACGCCTGTATAGTGAACAGGCATGCATGTGTGCGCGCCTGCGGGTGAAAAAACCGCGCCTTTGAGGCAAGTTTATAAGGGTAAAAAATGAGTCTGTTTGATGTTGTTGATGAGTATCTAAGCTGATATAGGACTCTGTGTTGATTGCAGGTGGCTAGCAGTGACGATGTCTGTGCAATGGTGAGAGAGAGACTGGGCCTAGTTGCGAGATGTTGTGGCCAATGCAGGGCCTGAGGTGCGAGCGACTTTAGCAACCTATGGGTTGCTAAAGTTTTTTGAGTGCCTGTTGATATGGGCACATGAGTATTTACTTCAGTTCCTACTCCAGATGTGGAGTCCGGAGCTGCACTACTTCCTCGTGCGAGGAGAGAAAATCCCCTTCACTGTGGTGGAGGATGTATATTTTCTGACTGGGCTCCCCTTTCGGGGAGCACCCCTCCTGGCCGAGCCTATGCTGCCGAGGGAGACAGCTCTTGTGAGCATTGGTTGGCGATACTACTCAGAGGAGAACTTCATGTCTGGGATTGTGGTGAGCGTGAGTGCTATAGACTCCCTGGCTCATCGGTGCATAGCGACGATGATTGTTCGTGTATATGAGTCACTTGCGACCCAACGGATTAGTGGTGGCCAGCTGTTGGTGCTGGAGAGGGTGGTGGTGGGCCGTGAGCAGTTTGCATGGGGGATGACGCTGCATGCGTGGATGATTGCGCAGTTGGACCATTGTTGATCCACAGGTGCAGGAGAGTTTGCATTTGGCTTTATCCTGGTAGCCTGGTTTTTGGAGAGGGTGTCGATGCTGCACCCCAGGGTTCTGCTAGAGATGTCAGGGGCACAAGAGCTGCGCTTGAGGCAGTGGTCTTTAGTTTTGGTTCACCACGGTGGTGGCGAAGGTGGACATTACTTTTCAGCGCAGGCGACACAGATATGGCGGCAGATGCCGCAGGTAGTACTTCGGTACCCCTATGCTAGGGTTGACTTCCGGGGGGACCCGGACATGGTGCTGCCTCCAGGGGAGGTTTTTGACCATCGAGGTATGTTTTAGCATTTGTGCATGTTTTTGATTTCTATTATAGTTTGAGATATAAGGCCATATGTATGTGATATAGATGTTGATACTATCGGTTGTTGTTGTTTTGTGTGTGTGCAGATGTGGCACCTCACAGAAGCGAGGTGGAGATGCCGAGATCACTGGCTCGTCGAGAGCCGGAGAGACTGCCACATGGAGAGAGACGGTGGTGGGATGATGTCGCAGGGCGACCAGCAGAGCCCGAGAGGGTAGCAAGGAGGCACCAGTTCGACGATCCTAGTGCAGGGCCATCACATGCTCCTTCGACGGCAGCCAGAGTAGACTTTGATGATATACACCGTCGTCTGGAGACGGTGTTGTAGGACGTGCCTGAGGGCATGTGGACACGGATCCAAGATGAGAGCTTCCTGGAGTAGTGCGTGGGGGTGCCACCACCATGGCGGGCCATAGTGCGGCGAGTAACAGTGCTGGTTGCGATGACTAGTGGACGCCTGCCGCCGGGGTAGGAGGGTCCTGTGGGTGGTCCTCCACCACCGTCTAGGGTAGGTGGGGGTGGGCCACCACCTCCTCATGAGGGAGGAGCAGGTGGGGGTGTGATAGAGGCCCCTTGATGTATGATGTATACCTTTTTGATTGTATATAGGCTGGTGAGCCAATTTTTGTACCGAGGTGCGGCACTGGCCTGCGGGCATATGTATTTTTTGTATGTAAACATTCAGATGGCCTGATAGGCCTTTTATATATACATGAGTATACGTTTTTTGAGAGCCTGATGTTGTCTACATGTGTTTTTGTTGAGGATGATGATGTCTTATTCTATCTATATGATGTGACAGGATTTGTGAGATGTTTATGTATGTGTATCTTGATGTGATATATGCCAATCTAACACCATGTTATCTATTTCATCTATTGTTTGATTCAATTGTCTTGGAATATGTGTAAATGTAATGGAATCAAAATGTCGAGATAATAATCTAACCTACAGGTATTTGCGAAAGAGGCATAGATCACGTACACGGTAAACATTGTTGAGCTGGAGAATGACTAGTTGAGAGTCGAGGAAGACGCTAATGTGGCGAATATGATGCTGCTGGGCGTCGTCCAGGAGGCTAATGACCGCAGTGTATTCAGCTTGGTTGTTGGTTGCTAGCCCCAAACATATGCCGCTTGAATGTAGCATTTCGTGTGATGGGGTGTATAGAGTCCAAGCCGTCGAAGCGAGATTTTGTGTCCAATGGTTGGTGTTGTCGGCATAACCAATGTGGTAGGTTGGTGGAGGAAGCATATTTCAATAGCACAAAGGATAGTTTAGACGAGAGGGTAGGAGAAAAAATATTAAAAAATCTAAAAAGGGAAGACGAAAAAATAACCTAAAGTAGAATGACTACTTCTAAGCATAAAATTTCTTGAGGTATAACCCATTGACGGGTTCCTTGAGTGAGAGGCCTTCAAGGGAGGCTGGGATGTATGCGCCTTTGGTGAGGCAATGTTGGATGATGTAAGGGCCATGCCAAAGTGATTCGAATTTGCCATGGCCAAAGGTATCATGGGCGATATCATAGGCCAGGACAAGGTCGCCTTCGCGAAATGATCGAAGGTTGACATGGTGATCGAAGGTATCCTTGGATCATTTTTTAGTTTCCTCGTTGTTTTGTAAGGAAGATCGATGATATTCATCCAGAGACTCCAAGTTCAGCAAGCGCTGCTCCATTGGAGCAGTGTCAGGTAAAAGCTCAATTGCGGTGCGTAGGGTGGGAATTTCGCACTCGATGGGAAGAGTTGCCTCGACCCCATGGACTAAATTAAATGGAGTGAAACCTATAGCGGTCTTTACTGCTATTCGATATGCCCATAGCATGGAAAATAACACATGACTCCAATTGGATTTATGTTTATTAACCATGCGCTGTAACATGGTCTTAAGGACTTTGTTCACTGCCTCGACCTGTCCGTTTGACTGAGGGTAATATAGTGAGGCAAACTCGTGAGAGAAGCCTAACCGAGATGAGAGTTCGACGAAGATCTCATTCTCAAATTGTTTTCCATGGTCGGAAGCAATTTGCAGTGGTACTCCAAAATGGGATATGACGTGGTTAAAGAAAAAACGCGCTGCAGTGTCAGCGGTGTTGTTGAAAGTGGGCATAGCTTCGGCCCATTTGGTGAAGTAATCAATGGCGACAACAATGTATTTGTGACCATTGCTGGAGGGGGGATTACAAGTCATGAATTCGATGCCCCATTTACAAAAAGGGCCTGCAGTAATGACTGGGTGAAGAAGAGCGGGGGGAGCTCAGGCTTTGTTGGCATAGAGCTGACATTGCTCACATCATTTCACAACATGAATGCAATCATGAAACAAGGTAGGACAAAAGTAACCTACACGGATAATCTTTTGAGCCGTGGATATACCCAAAAGATGGCCCCCGCAAGCACCGATGTGGCAGTCGTTTAAGACTCTGTCAGCTTTGTCAATAGTCAGGCAACGACGAAGAATGGTGTCGATGCCCCGTTGATATAGGATGTCTCCGATGAGGAGATAGCGGGGGGCCTGATGGCGAATCTGCTGACGATCATCGCGTGATAGATGGTTACCAAACTTTTGAGTTTGTAGGTAGATGAGAATGTCTCCATAACAAGGATCATCGAAAGCGATGTAAAAGAGATGTTCGTCAGGAAAGTCGGTGTTGACGGGGGCACTGGTGGTGTCAAAGGGGAGGGCCGTGACAAGTTCGGCTAGAACGAGGGCCTTCTTACTCTTAGGGGTTGCAAAATCGAGGTCGTACTCCTGAAGGATAATGATCCATCGAGTGAATTTTTCGTTAACTTGTCGACGGATGAGAAAATATTGCATAGGGTTGGAATCTGCGACGACCTTGGTGGTGCGAAGCAGAATGTAATGACGCAGTTTCTGGACTGCGAGGACAACTGCAAGAGCAAGTTTCTCTTCGTGTTTGTTCTTCAAGGGTGGTCCTGAGAGGTTCTTATTGATGTAGTAAATGACATTGTCATGATTGTCATCTCCGAGATGGATGAGAATGCCGGCTACTGATACAGCTGATGCTGATACGTAGAGGATGTAGTCGCGATTATAGTCAGGCGCACCAATCAAAGGTGCATTCGAAAGTGCTACTTTAATATCGTCAAATGAATGTTGGGCATAGTCGTCCCAGTGAAACGGGATGTCATGACGTAGTAAGCGAAGGAAACCATGTGCGCGAATGGCGTAATCTGGGACAAAGCACCGAAGAAAGTTAGCTTTTCCCTGAAGACTCTCAAGTTGCCGTAAATTCCGAGGAGGTGGAATTTCAGTGATAGCTTTTACTTTGAGGGGGTCCATGGTAATACCATTTTGTGAAACGATAAAACTGAGGAGGTACCCTGTGGTGACGCAGAACACACATTTGAGGGGATTCAAATAGATGTTGTACTGGCAACACCGTTGAAATATGATGCGTAAATCATTGAGATGCTGGGTGCGTTTCTTGGATCGAGCTGTGGGGTTGTCCAAGTAGGCGAGGATGATTTCAGCTAGGTCATGAAAGATGTATGTCATTGCCCGTTGGAAGGTTGCGCCGACATTTTTTAAGCTGAAAGGCATGACACGATATGAAAAAGTTCCCCATGGGGTAATGAATGCAGTTTTATACTGATCGGCTGGGTGGATTTGGATTTGGTTATAGCCAAAGAATCTGTCCATAAAGGAGAGAGCCTCGTGGCTGGCGAAGTTGTCGATAATTTGATCGATGAAAGGCGCTGGGAAGTTGTCTTTTGGACATGCATTATTGAGATCGCGAAAGTCTATGCAAACATGGATAGTGCCCTGTTTTTTATCGATGGGTACAGGGTTGGAAACCCATGAAGTGTAAGTGATGGGGTAAATAAACCCTGCCGTATGTAATTTGTCAATTTTGGATTTGATAGCTGCGGCCTTGGATGGGTGTAGCGGTCACTATTTCTGGCGAACTGGTGTGATGTCAGGCCAGGTGTCAATGCGATGCTCGACAATAGATGGGTCAAGGCGAGGCATTTCTGTGTATGACCAGGCAAAAATATCCCTATATTCCTGGAAGAGGGCTTTATATGCAACGAATTCCTGAGGAGTGCAAGCAGCTCCAATGATGATTTCTTCAACGATGTCATTTTTAATGGAAATGTCAATTTTGATGGTGGGGGAAATGTTGGCCATATTACCTTCTTTAAAAGCGTCAGGGGCAGGAATGGGATTGTTGAACTATTCGATAGGCCCGGATGGGATAAAATCTTTGGTTTCGACCGCGTAAATGGGTTTTTGTGTAGGAGGCATGAGGGCTGCCTGTGGAAGGAAGAGTGCACGATGATGTAGTGCGTCCCAAGGAGAGTCTGGGCATTGTATCTCTTCAAGTATTTCCTCATCACATTGGAAACGACGAGAATATAAGGGGTCATGAGAAGTGACCTCCGTGATGGAGTGGTTTCCCCCCGTTGGAGAAGTAGAGGGAGCAACGTTAGGCGAGGGTGAGGGTTCACTCGTCATGAACCATATGTTGAAGTACTGAGGGGTACCCATGGTGGTTGGATGGAGAGTCTCTGTAGGGGAATGAGCAGGAGATTTGGGGGGGTTGTGGGGTAAATCCTCAGAGACGTCATTTAAGAACCATGGAGGCGTTGGGAGTGCCTCGGGCTCGAGAGAAATGACATGAATATCCTCTAGTGATGAGGTAAGGGCATTGGTCATCTCTACGGGTTGGTGAAGCAGGGTCAATTGACGTTGCCTGTATGCGAGGATCATAGGACACTGGTATGTAAAATGAGCCAATGAATCACAGAGAGAGCAAGGGCATCTCATACATTCATTGACTGAAGTGGTGACATAACGGATGTCAGTGATATTTGAAGAGGACGTAGCAGGGCATGGGTTGTTCGGGAAGTTTTGGCGTACAACAGCTAATGTCTACCGGAAGTGTGGCAGTGCCGGGCAATGATGGGTATAATGGTCGTATTTTGAACAGATAGCTCAAGCAAATTTGGTCGTCAACCCTTTACTACTGGAAGGTTGGGTGGTAGTAGGACTAGCAGTAGTGACAGGTGTTGTGGGAGTTTGATTGAGTGGAATTAAATTCCGTAACTCCGGTAGTGATGGGCAGTTGTTGGTTTGGTGACCCTCTTTCTCACATAGTGCGCAAGGTGGTGGGATGCATGGAGGAAGTGGAGCTGTGGGCTCCTTCTTCTTTCTCCTACCCCCAGGTGTAGAAGGGGGGCTAGGGAGTATGGGGGTAGTGGGGGTGAGGATAGGAATCATCATGGGGAGGTCTTCCTGTGGGGGAAGGGATGGGTGAGGGACCATCTCAGGTGGATGTAAATACCACTCTAGGATTGCTAATACCATATTGGGTAGTGTGAGTGTTGCGGCTACCTGGAAAGCTTAAATACCGGGTGGAGGGTAAAAGAAGGGAATTTGAGTGAGGGGTTGGGGAACTATATCCCAAATGGGATTATTCCCCTGAGGTGATGTGGATTTGTGGACCGTAGGGGTCGACGAGTGCGCAGGAGGCTCCTGTGGGAGTGGTTCTGTGACTATTGAGACGTCAGGAATGATTGAAGCCTCCTGAGGAGGATGAGCATCCTCCGTGTGATTTTCGTTAGATGAGATGACGCATACTTGATTAGGGGGAAGGAGTGGTGGTGCTCCATAGTATGTCCCTAATAAGGATGGATCTTTGAAAATCCTAGGACCCATCTCGACGAGAGGGTATGTGTCGTGGTTGGTGTGGATGAGAGGAAGAATGTTATCGAGATTGGAAGATGGATTAGGCTCATAATGTGAGACTTGGTCGATGGTCACAATCTTCCCATTATGGGGGAACATGATTGTCCGAAAGACGGATGATGCCACTGCCTTCATAGCATACATGTAGCTACGTCCGAACAAGATATTGTAATCGAGTGGAGTGTCGATAAATTTAATGTCAATGAGAATAGTTTTTCCCCCGAGTTCCGCGGGGACATTTTGAAAGAGCCCTTCAGGAGATGATGGTTGTCCTTCATAAGCTTGTAATGTGATGGTGGAGGGTATGAGTTCTGGGGAACCAAGTTTCTGCCATACTGTTTTGGACATGATGCATGTAGATGCACCTTCATCGATGATACATTGATGAATGGTGATGTTCCGTATTTTTACTAGTATTTGAATAGCGACCAAGGAGGGAAGACGAGGTTCGCAGCTATCAAGATCAAAGGTGATGAGTCGAGTATCTGTAGGGTCGACTGCCCCCAAGGTGGAAAGTAGTGATTTTCGCTGCATAGGGAAAGTCTGGAGGACTTCCAAAACTGACATGGCAGTCGAGGATTGCGCTAAGTCATCTACCAAACTATAATTATGAGCTTCCCTAGCCTGTGGGTTGTGAACATTCCTGCGCAAGGGGATGCGAGGGATGCATAATGGTGGTTCGGAAGAAGGGCGAGGGATCACCAACGGGGGTCCCATCGGTGTAGGGTTTGTCTCTGGAGAGATAGGAGTAGACTCAGCTGGTTTTTGATACTAACGATTCTGCATTTGCAGAAGAATTTCTTCCTCACTGGTGAGGAGAATTGTACGCTCTGCTGGATTGTTGGGGTTGTGGTATTGACCCACCTGAGGTGGGGGATGTTGCATGTCCTGATGGGTGTTTATCACCCCTTGATGTGGAATAGGATTTTGTAGCACGGCGGGAGGGGGTTGTTGCACATACTGTTGTGGTTCCTGTTGAGGGGTAGTTTGTGTAGGAGAATGGGGAAGACTACCCGAGTCTTTCAACCATTTGAAATCAACGATCTGGGGGCAATGGTGAGTGTAATGACCGAACTCACCACAAAGAGAACAAGGGCGGATTGTTTTAACATTATTTCCCCCTTGGGGGTTTTGGTTGCCCACAGTGGGTTGGTGTTGTGGGGGCTGATTCCTGCCTTGACCAGGGTTGTTATTATTCCTGTTCTATCCTTTCTTCTTGGTATTGTTCAAAGGGTGAGTTGGGTTGGCTGTGTTCAACTGTTCAAAATTTTGGTATTGTTGAGCAGCAGAGGGTTGAACAAAATTTACCTCCTCATGTGGGTGTGGGGGAGCCATGGGTTGTGGGGGACCAGGAAACGGGAAGTATGGATTTTGTGGTTGTACCGATCCATAAGGTACATAGGCAGTCTGCGTGCTTTCAGTAGTACTATAAGTTGATGTTGAGGGAGTACCACTATTTGTGGGAATAGGTGGATGTATGGGAGGTGTCGGTGGTGGTCCAATGATGGGTGGAGGTATAGCAATAGGATATGGTTGTTTATAAGGGGGTGGGGGGTAATAAGGAGTGCCCCCATATACCAACAGGTATTGAGGTGTTCCATACATCGGTGGTGGTTGGGGTTGTGGACCATGGTGTGTGGTGGCACCTATTATTCCGTCTACTGAGTGAGACATCCCAGGTTTTTCTTGACCAAATGGCACAGGTTTTGGAAGGTCAGGAAGTACCGTGTATAAGTACCCTAACTGTGCGTAAATGAGGTCATACTGTTGGGCCTTACTGATGGCCTCCTCTTTAGATTGAGGGAAGGTGGAAGCGACATCCTTTCCAAGGAGAGAGACAAGTGATCTAAGAAACCAGTCAAGGCACTGCTGCTTGGTGGTTTCTGCTTTACACAAACTACGTCGCCTATGCCACTCATGAATGTGGTCAGCGATGTGGGTGGCTGAGGTTTGTTTGAAGTTAGACAGTATTTCTAGACCATTGTCATGGCGGATGAGTAATTGGAAAAATGTCAAGAAGGCTTTGGCCAATGACTCAAAGGTCCCATGGGACCCTGATTTTTCTTCGACATACCATTTGGCTGATGGGCCAGTAAGCGTGCATTGAAATAATCGTAGTCTGATGGAATCATCCATAATGCTATTGGAAGAACACCATAGATGAAAGGTCATGACATGGTTGGCAGGGTCATCTCCCGCCTTTCCTTCAAACTTTGGTATGTCTGAAGGAAGTTTTGCTGGCATTGCAGGCCATGTGGCGTCATGCAATATAGGATCATTGGTGAGCTTGGTGAGATCCGGTATGTTGAGAGAGGCCAAATATGGCATCTGTAGTGGGGTGGGAGGGTTAGCTCCAACCATAGTGTGTTGTGAACCTGACC
>ML778861.1:493714-507128 GCA_009831015.1 Picea engelmannii | reverse complement strand
AAATAAGGGAAATTGATTTTTATCCACCTAAGTGCCTATGTTTGTTTGACTATCCCCTTTATAAGATGAGGGGTCTAAGTGGTGCAGTATTTAGAGCATGCATAACATCATTCTTAAGAAGGAAAATGACTTTCCCCACATCCTAATACCTTACAATGTGAAATTTTAATTCAGATGCGCGACTCCTAGTGCAGACAGAGGCGCACAAAGCACAGGCGCGCGAGCAGAGTTGAGACAGAAGCACATGCGCACAGAGAAAAATTGTTGTTCAAGAGCATGCGCGCACGATGTGCGTCTGTGGGGTGGAATACCCGTGCACCTGTGACGAACGACTGAGAAAGAAAATCCGGATGGATTTCTCTCAATTCTCTTGTGAATTGACTGGTTAGCAGGTCGACAGAGGCCGGTTTATGCACTTGCAAGTTAAACAAACTGAAAGGAAAGAAAAATAAACCCAAATGAGGGAGGAATTGATACATTCTCCCCAGTATGGTCGCCAATTTGTTTGCACCCAATTAGTCACCTTGGTGAACAAATAAAAGGTGCTTACATTCCCAGTTGGGTCTTGCTGAGCATGACAGTTGTAGAGGAAAGAGTTAGAAAAAGAACAACAAAACTATAAGCAAGAATTAAACTAATACAGAATAAAATTATGAGCATATGGATAAAGAAATAAAAAACACAAAAAGACCAATATCACCAATGTTTTTAGGCTGATCAATTGATGAAATCAAAGCACAATGAAGAAAGGGGACTATGAGTCCCTTCTTTCTCCAATGGAAGGCTCTTGAGGCCCTCACAAACTTTCTCTCCTTACAATAAGAAAATGAGAATGATGGTGAAAGAACTCCCAAGCATATCCACTCAATGGAGATGTGGATAACTCAATGAAATGATGCCAATGGTGTTATTGTCAAGGAGTGAGTCCTTAAAACAATCTAGGCAGCATAACATTACATGAAATTCCTTGAGAAAATGATGTTTCTTCATGGCTTTTTATAGCATAGCATTGGGTGATTATGTAACTCCTTTGCAGTGTGAAAAGGGGCTCTTTAGGGCTTCATTAGGTCTTTGACCAGCCTACCATGCAGATTCAGCTCAAATTTGAGGGTCAAATCGGCTTGGGAGCTGATCCATTAGTGGTTGGGAGGCCAACCAATTCAATAAATGCGTCGTTTAGCAGGTGCGCGGGTTTTTGCGCTAACAACCGCGCATCGTGTGCGTATGCGCGCATGGTACATTTTTGTTCTGCGCATGTGCGCGTGCACCAAACTTCTGTAAAGCACCCTTCAATTTTTGGTTACTTTGTATAGTTTTTGACCTTTTTGCAATGCTGTGAAATTAATTCAGTGCCATGAATGACTTCATTACTGTTTGACGATGCTGAGTTCTTGTTGCCATGTGTGGATGAAATTTTAGTGATAACACTAGATTTTGTTGTGAGGGGTTCCAAGGCCGAAATTGCTGCATCTTTTGTTTGAGCTTCTGCTTGATTTTGACGACATATCGGTAGGTCGCGCCCAAGGATGAGATGTCTAGAAATTACATTTTGGTCTGGATGTATATATGTAGAGAACCATGATACTTGAGCACCAGATGTCACTCTGAATCTTTGATACACAGCTTTGTGTGCAAGGTATGGAATATATTTGTGAAATCTGGCACTGCTTGGTCTCTTTCTTGCCCCAGTGTGGTCCATTTGTTATATAAGTCATCATAACTTTCGACAGGGTAGTATTGTTCCTTAATAGAATCCCTAAAGGAATCCTAGGTGGTTGTGACTAGAAATAATGAGGGTTCCTTTATTTCATTTTTCTCACAGAACGTTTCCCACCAATATTTGACATGGGGGACGACTTTGAGGAGCGCAAAAGTAATCTTTTCTCTATTCGAAAAGTTATGTACAGAAAAATACCCTTCTAGCATATTCAACCACTTGTCTACAACATCTGCATCTATCTGACCTTCAAATATAGGAACATATAAGTTTATTTGTACCTTGAAGGGGGTGGCACCTCCACTCGAAGAATATGTGTCGCCTGTTGGTAACCATCGAAGGATTTGCATGAATCTATCCATCATCTCATTCCTCTGTTGCATGAGGGATTCCTCAATCAATAGTTTGAAAGTGTATCTTGTCCCCCTCATATTTATTTTCTCCTGGCATGAGAGGTCACTTGGGTGTGCGAGAGATTTTTTCCTCAAGAGAAACAAGCTCAAGACCCAACTCTTTGTACTCTGACCTCGTTGGAGACATGCATTAAGACGATAAGGAGCAGACCGCTCTAATACCATTGATCCAGATTTTATGAGAAGAACAAAATGAATATAGATTATTAGAAGATTCTTAATACAAAATAACAGAGATACAGTAAAACTGGTTTTCTATTCAATAATGAAATAAGCTGAAACTGTAAAATGCAGCGAAAACAAGCTTACCGGAATGGTGGTGGCTTATCTCTAAGAAGAGATGTGACGGTTGCACTCATTCGCAAGAAGATGATTACAATGAGGCTCTGAAGGCCTTTTAAAATAAAAATGAATTCCAAAAACCCTAGACAACCAAAAACCTAACCCTAGGAGATGAAGCGCCAAAAGTCATGTGGGCCTCGTTTGGGTAAGATAGTACATTAACTTCCTTGGGTCGTAACATTTGCATACGATCTCCGTTTTAGGCGTATGATAGCACATTGGAAAGGTATCATAGAGGAGATTCATTTTTTGGCCTCAATCATATAGTAGGCTATCATTAAGAATATCTATCCCTAAAAACCTTCATTTAGGCCCTCAAAATGGCCCCATAAGTGAAAACTGCTAAAAATAGTAAATTGCCAAAATTGCCAGAAAATTGTTTTGAGCCAATTGGAAAAGGTGGGTGGCCACCAATATCCATATGGATCAAGGGGTATCTTGAAACAACACTGAATTAGGATGGTGATTATTAGATTCTAGCTGGTCAATAGTGACAATGCTTCCATTGTGAGGGAAATGCATGACCCGAAAGAGCGTAGACACCACAACATTCATAGCATATACATAATCACGCCCGAGAAGCATATTGAAATCTAATGGGCCTTGCACCACTATAACATCGACAAGGATAGTATTCCCACCTAACAAGATAGGTAACTGAGGAAAGACCCCCAAATATTCACTAGGATGTATGTCAAAATCCAACAACTCATGAGAAGCAGATACAAGCTCAGGAGATCCCAAGACTTTCTAAACTGAGGAGATAAAATACTTGTGGAGGCTCCTTCA
Source organism: Picea engelmannii (assembly GCA_009831015.1). Taxonomy (NCBI): domain Eukaryota; kingdom Viridiplantae; phylum Streptophyta; class Pinopsida; order Pinales; family Pinaceae; genus Picea; species Picea engelmannii. Next base: position 503,867 of record ML778861.1, on the reverse strand, counting down.
TCCACAATACATCGATATATTTTTTTTGAATTAACTTCAAACCTTATTTGAAAAGGTGTATGAGAAGGAAGACAAGGCTCAACAAGATCATTCCAATCAAAGGAAACCATCCTAGGGCTTAGAGGGGGTGTGCTCAGAACGAGATGAATGCCCCCTTTCTCTGAAAGTACTGAACTGGAAATTGTAAAAACATATTCGGTAGACACTTCACTCCCCGAGAGAAGAGTGGGATCAACCGAAGACTACCTTGGCATGACCACTTTGGTAGACTCGACACTCTCCAAGAGAATATTGGGATCAACCGAGGACTGGATCGACTTGACCACTTTCTCAACCAATGGATGAAAAGGATGTGAGACTACATGGTCTAAAGGCACCTCACCCCCCAAAAGAGGAGTGGAATCAGTCGATGATTGCATCGGCATGACCACTTTCTCAACCAATGGTTGAATATGCTGAGAGACTACATGATCTAAAATCACCTCACCCCCGAAAAGAAGAGTGGGATTAGCCGGTGACTGCATTGGCATGACCACTTCATCAACCAAAGACTGAATAAACTGTGAGGAAACCTTAGAAGACTCAAAATCATAAGATCTTGTAGACAGGGACCACAATCTTCGTACCTCTGGAAGTCTAGGGAATAAATAAGTAAGGTGATATCCCTTGCAAATATTACAAGGGAACTTAGGCTTACATCCTATCCATCTATGTTTCTCAACAGAATCAATGCCGCCAACATGACTAGCAGTGGATGGTGGCACATCTCCAACATGACTTGCAGAGTTTGGTGATGGGTCCATAACATGACTTGTAGAGGCTACAGACCTATTTCCAGTGTGACTAGCAGTGATTGGAATTTTTTCCCCAACATGACTCGTAGAGGGTGGGTTCTTTTCCCCAGCATGACCTGCAGAGGCTGGGTATTTCTTCTTCCTATTCTTCCTCTTTCTAATTCATTTAGAATTACAGTTACTAGTAACTGTACTTTCACCAGAGGCAGGAGAAGGAGGAGGAGAAGACTTTGCTGACGATGGAACATCAACATGGTTCCCATGACATAAGGTGCTCAATAGAATTCAAGACATTTGGAATGGTACCCAACCAAACCAGTAGTCCCACAATCAATCCAGGAATGTACAAAGTGGCCATCAAAGGGACACCAACATTTCCTAAGAAAGGAAAAGAATAAGAATCCCCTTGCGAAGGGGTTCCTTGGTTGGTATCATCGGAAACTTTAGCCATGAAGATATTATGCATAGGTTCTCCCCTTGCGAGATCGTTCAAGTCTGTAAGAGTCTCACACACTGACTCTGGTGAACCAGTGATATCAAAACAACGCCTATAAAGAGGCGGCTCCACTTTTCTAAGCAGAAGACCAAAAAGTCCTCATGACCGGCGGAGTGGGCGGTCTACCACCCTAGGTCAGAGACCCAAATAAATGACTGACTAACTCACTATGGAAAACTAGGGAGCATAGAGAACACACTAGAAAAAACTCCTAAAGGCGAATCAAGCAAACAACTAACTAGTTGGAAGAACAGTTACACCAACCAACTATAGAGCAACTTACCGGTGCAAGTGCAACTCAAATACATAAGCACCCTCCAGGTATACTCTGCAAAGAATGGCTCAATGTTTGCCCTGGGTACTGCAGTATAGCCCCGTAGTCACCTGTGTAAGTCCCTAAAATAAAGGCAACTAGGTTGCCAATGCGTGAACATTCACTAGTTGGGTACAATCGACAGTCGGGTAGACTGCAATGAGAAGGGTATCAAGCCCGAAACCTATCAAGGGTGTTGAAAGAAGGTGTTTTTTAAGATGACTAAGGACCTCGAATGGATTCGAGACCCATGAATCTCAATGGCAAAAGCGATCAATGAAATCCCAGTACAAGTCCTCTATATGCGTTCCCCACTACGCTTGGTCTGGCTTTGGAGGGGTTATCTCCACTACCTTTCCACATGCGATCTCGTGTTTAGTACCCGTGTTAGAGGGGGTCCTGGATAAATTCCACGTTACTGGACTTCTACACTCCCTAACTCAGACTCGTATGTTTGATTTAACATCCTTGAAGAGTTTCCTCTCCAACCTAATTCAAGGCCCTAACCTTAAACTAGTTGGTTGACCCTACAAACACAAAATTCTAGTTATTTTTAATTAGTGTTCTTTTTAAGGCTTGATTTAAGTCAAAGGTTATGAAAGTGAAACTAGTGATGTGTTGAGAGACAAAAGAGAAGATAAATAGAAATCTAGAAACAAAATAAATTCTTCTAAACAAATTCAAATTTGCTCTTTTAAATTCTTTAACCAACTTTTCAAACTTTTTTCCTCTAAGATATTTTAACTGGAAAAATAAAAAAAATCTTTCACTCGACTACAAGATACTTATTGTCCTAAGTCAATCAGCCAAAAACTTAGGAAAACAATATTTTTCCTAATGATTAATGCAAACAATCAACTATTTAACCAAACTAAGAAGTAGAAAGAGATTTTGTGTTTTTTTTTTTTTTTGTATTATGCTTCAAAAAAAAGAAAATTTAAAATTGTATGTCTTCTTTTTTTAAGAAAAAAGGTGAAAAAATAAAAATAAGACAAGGCAAAAAAGTACTTTTAGCCAACCCACAGACCACAGGGAGTTACTGACAACCAAAAAGGTATATCAGAACGACTCGCTATCTCATCAAAAAACTTAGCAAAGGAAGAAATCTTTTAAATGCAAAATCAAGTTATGCTAGCACACAACCTAGAATGAAACTGCTATGACAGAGACCAAAAAGACACAAGAAAAACCTAGGAAGTAAAAAATTGACAGGGAAGAGGATAATCGCCTCCTCAAATTTTTCCAGACAGACACATGACTGTCACTTCAACAACCAACATATGCATGCGGGTTGCCGAAAGACAGGACGCGTATGCACATGCGTAGGACCACTACAGGCCGCGTGTGCCCCTGTTTCTCCTCAAAATAAGCAAGACAAGTAGCTAAGTTCAGGAAGGGAGTAGTGGTATTGAAGACCAGAACCCCTTAAAGGTACAAAAACTCACTCTAACCCTTCTTTTATAGGCTATAAGGGGCTAGGTATTTGGTCGAGTGACCGACTATAGGCAGTCAAACGGTTTAGTTAACTTACCCAAAAATATGTTTTTTGTTTGCAACTTTCCACTTTTCATGCTTTCTAGGTATACACGGGTAGTAGTGGGTCCATCAGCATACACATGCATGTAGTAGTGGAGCAGGGTGCATATGCCTTCAAAAAGGGTGTTTTTTAAGAAGCTGTCTAGTAGTGGCTTGGAAAAGAAGGCAACTGAGATGGATTGATGCTAGGTAAGAATGTCTGGTGCAATTTAGGGTTGTAACAATAACACATCTTCTTAACATATCATCTCGTCCCATCTTATATAATTGTCGATCTATAAGTTGAAAATTTGCAGCGTGTGTTGGCGTCAGAAGTCACTCCTGGATTGTGGCAGGAGTAAGCCTGAGGCCCATCAGTTTAAATGTCACGATTTGTTGATAAAGCGTTATGGATGAAAGTAAACTCAGAACAATATCATTCTAATTCATAAACTAGGCTGGGCATGCACAAGCAGATGAAGCCTTGATTCAATTTTAGGCAGTAAGTTGTAATGAGGGTGAGTAGGAGGAAGACTTATGTAAGGAAATGTGAAGGGTTGTTGTGGGCATCAAGCTTCCAACAACCTGTAGAATAAAACTTTGAACACAATAACCTCTTATATTCAAAAGAAAAAACACTAAAAGAACATAAAAACGCTATAATAAATCCTTTATCAAAACACAGTCACGACGATTCATGTGAATCGTTCAGTCATGAACTCTTTCAGTATGAGATCGAAACAAGATGAAAAAGAGATTTTCCTTACATTAAACAAGGAAAATTCATATACAGATACATAGCCAAGAAAACCAGTGCTTCATTAAAACATTACAGTAGGGAGCTTTGCTCTACCATCCATCTGTCACAAAAATACCAAAAATTGAGTATATATGCTCAGAGCAATTTTCCCCCTTGGCAGCAGAAGGGTAGATGAGACATTAAAGTCTAACTTAGCATGCGCAAGTTCTTTTGGTCAGTCGAGGACATCAGATCGGCATGGCTCTTTTAGAAAAACCTGCACACATGATGATCTTGGGCAGGCTGCCTACCAGAACCTCCATGCCCTACATTCATCACTTGAGCTGAGGTCTCAACCACCTACTCAATATTCATTAACTGCTTTTCCATGGAGGGTGGTTGAGACTGAAAACATAAAGAGAGAGACCCCGTGTCCTTTGAAGTCCCAATGGTCAAAGTGTCAAAATGGCTCTTGGGAACTTTTTGTATTTCGTGTTTCAGGTTTCAGGGATTCTTGATGCAGTGGAGGAGAGACCCCTTTGTCCTTTGAAGTCTCAGTAGCTGAAATGACAAAATGGCTCCTAGGTGATTTTACATTTCATGTTTCAGTTTTTGGGGATTCCCGATGCAGTGGAGGAGAGACTCCATTGTCCTTTGAAGTCTCGGTAGCCAAAACACTGAAATGGCTCCTGGGTGCTTTTACATTTCACTTTTTGGGTTTCAGGTATTCCCGATGCAGTGGAGGAGTGACCCCTTTGTCCTTTGAAGTCCCAGTAGCCAAAATGTTGAAATGGCTCTTGGGAACTTTTACATTTCACGTTTTGGGTTTCAGGAATTCTTGATGCGGTGGAGGAGCGACCCCTTTGTCCTTTGAAGTCCCAGTAGACGAAATGATGAAATGGCTCCTGGGCGCTTTTCACATTTCTCATTTCGGGGTTTCGAAATGCAATGGAAGAGAGAGACCCCATGTCCTTTGAAGTCATGGTATATGCAATGCTGAAATGGCTCATCATTTCATGATTTTGGCCATAAAAGATGAGCTCATGCGTCGGACCTCGTGCAACTCTGCGTCTCAAACTTACCTAATGATCGTCGATCTACTCCATCTGTGGATCCTCACTATTGAAAACAAAAGTCCCGCTCACTTGATTTTAATCCTAAAATGGACTTCTTCAGTGTGTTATGCTCGACGCTCATTATCGTGGCCTTTGAATAACATGCATTTGATGGGTTTTTAAAACCCGATTTCTACGCATTTACACCAAGGACCTGAAATCAGAGAGAAACACCACCTTGAAAGAATTGGCACTAACATTAGGCTCCATGGGGGATAGAGTTGTCCCTGCGATGCTCTAAGAACTCCTTCTGCAGTTCCAGTTGCCTTCTGTTGGGCTATGGAGTCGAGCTCAAAACATCCTGCTTAAAAATACATGCCGATAAGTGAAAATAAAAGATAAACACACATGCTCCAAGGATATTATTTATGTACGGTCCTAAGCTAATAAATTCATTTACATGGGGCTAGGTGAAAGAAAACCTCCACCATAGCCAATCAAGCAACTTCCTGAATAGAAGCTCCTTCCTTCTGTTGATGATCACAAATAGAAGATGTAACCGTGATAGAATAATGGTTATTCTCTTCAACTCCTCCTTACAGGCTGAAGTCAATATGAAATAGGGCGGCTACAAATTGTGAAGGAAATACAACTCCATGTATTCCTTCATAGGCTCATAGGACCAATGGAAAACTCCAGAAAATGGGCGACATGCAACCTCCTTTGCTACACAGTTGTTCACGCGTGGCTGAATATCTCTGGTAAGCATAGGTGGGTGGACAAATGAAATAGGTTGACTTATCTCAGGCGGTGGCTTCTCGCTGACCGGCTCTATGCATTCTGTAAACTACATCTTCAACTCCTCCTCCTCTTCTCCATGGCTCTCCCAAGGATCATATTCATAATCATCATAGATAGGGACCATGGGAAAGCTCTGCTGGTTGTTATGTCAGTCAGTGTCTTCATAGTGATCAAATGTAGGATAAGCTTGATGCTCATCATCACTAGAATATTCATCAAAAAAGGGTTTCCTTTCATTTCTATGATCAACCTCCAGAATAGTGATCCCATCGAGAATATAACTATCAAAAATATCCATTTCAGGGACAACGATAATTGTTTCTTCTGGCTGTTCATACATAAGATTTTTCTCCTTAATCCTAGGTAAATATATATCATGGGAAACCTCTTGAAGGAAAAGAGAAGAATCCTCTTCCACAACCATTTCTTCTTTAAAAACTGGAAGGTCTTCGTCATCATAAGTCGGGCTACTAGGAACATCTGCTTCAACCCTATATCCAGGAGAGCCATCTACTATAGACAACATATACTCTATAAAATCAGAATTTTCACAAGAGGCATGTTGATGTTTATGAACATCTAAAAGAACAGATGTATCTGAAATGATGTCATATGCTTCCGCGCTAGGTCTAACATAATTAATATCATCCAACACCTCTAGATTTTCATAGCAAATGCTTTCCTCCACAGTAAAATCTTTATCACAAACATGGTCTTCAGGGCCGGTAGAGGCTTTATGAAGCAAATAAAACTCATCGCAGTAGTTTTCATACAAACACTCAGCTGGGAAGTAATCTTTACAAAATGAATTGAAATTTGTATGAAAACCTGTCAAATAATGGATGCTTGTAGTGGGAAGATAACGACACCAATCAAGAGCAGATCCCTTTAATGAATACTTAAAAAGCTAAATCTAGACATCTTCATGCATGATATTAAGTCAATGAATAACCTCATGAAAGTCCAGTAAATGATCAGCTGGTACCTCCGAAATTTTTTCTTGAAATTTAGGGAGGATATCTTCCCATTCATCTCTATCTGATAGTGGATTAGGAAAACCAACTATCTGGGAAAAGTCACAGAAAGCCAACCTTTGAGCTAAGATATTTTCCATATCGAATTAGTGGAGTCGTCGACTAATCCTCAGATCATGGAGTCACCAAGTGAAAGATGCACAAATTTGAATGTGTTTGGTCTTTGTTCACCATTAGAGGCCAAATCCTAACATTGCATCCTCCGAGGAAACTTCTCAAGCTGAGAAAGCAACTGCTAAAACCTTCTTGAAAAATCTTCTCTAGGTTAGCTTTCATGTGTGCTAAAAGTAGCCACAACTGGAATAGTGAAGTGGAAATAGTGGAGTCTCCAGGTGTACAGTAGCAGTCTTCAAGGTCTATGATTCCTAGTGCACCTTCAGAATTAGAGACTTAATGTCGTTCAATCCCAGGGAAAATCTTCAATTTTGTCCATGGCAATGATGCCAAAAATGTTGGTGTCAGAAGTCACTCCTAGATTGTAGCAGGAGTAAGCCTGATTCCCATCAGTTTAAATGTCACAATTTGTTGATAAATGGTGATGGATGAAAGTAGACTTGGAAAAATATTGTTCTAACTCAGAAACTAGGCTAGGAATGCACAAGAAGATGAGGCCTTGATTCAATTTCAGACAGTAAGTTGTAATGAGGGTGAGTAGGAGGAAGACTTCTGTAAGGAAATGTGAAGGTCTATTGTGGGCATTGGGCTTCCAATAGCCTATAGAAGAAAACTTTGAACACAAGAGGCTCTTATATTCAAAAGAAAAAATACTAAAAGAACATAACAACACTATAATAAATATTTTATCATAACACAGTCATGACGATTCATGTGAATCATTAAGTCATGAACTCTTTTAGTATAAGATTGAAACAAGATGAAAAAGAGAGCTGACTTACATTAAATAAGGAAATTTCATATACAGATACATAACCAAGAAAACCAGTGCTTCATTAGAACATTACAGTAGGGAGCTCTGCTCTACCATCCATCCCTCACAAAAATACCAAAAACTGAGTATATATTCTCAGAGCAATTCACCCCCTTAGCACCAGGAGGGTAGATGAGACATTAAAGTATAACTTAGCATGAGCATGTTCTTTTGGTTAGTCGAGGAGATCAGATCAGCGTGGCTCTTTTAGGAAAACCTACACACAGGACGATCTTGGGCAAGCTGCCTGCCAGAACCTCCATGCCCTGTAGTCATGGCTTGAGCTGAGGTCTCAACCACCTGATCAATATTCATTAACTGCTTTTTCCATGGAGGGTGGATAAGAATGAAAATATAAAGAGAGAGACCCCATGTCCTTTGAAGTCCCGGTGGCTGAAGTGTCGAAATGGCTCCTGGGTGATTTTCACATTTTGCATTTTGGGTTTCAGGGATTCCCAATGTAGTGGAGGAGAGATCCCTTTGTCCTTTGAAGTCCCGGTAGCTGAAATGCTGAAATGGCTCCCGAGTGATTTTACATTTTACATTTCGGGTTTTGGGGATTCTCGATGCAGTGGAGGAGTGACCCCTTTTTCTTTTGAAGTCCTGGTAGCTGAAATGTCGAAAAGGTTCCAGGGCGCTTTTACATTTCACGTTTTGGTTTTCAGGGATTCCCGATGTAGTGGAGGAGAGACCCCTTTGTCCTTTGAAGTCTCAGTAGCCGAAATGTCGAAATGGCTCCTAGGAACTTTAACATTTCATGTTTTTGGTTTTGGGGATTCCCGATGCAGTGGAGGAGCAACCCTTTTTTCCTTTGAAGTCTCGATAGCTGAAATGTCGAAATGGCTCCTGGGCGCTTTTCGCATTTCACGTTTCGGGGTTTCGAAATGCAGTGGAAGAGAGAGACCCCATGTCCTTTGAAGTCCCCGTAGCCGCAATGCCAAAATGGATCATCATTTCATGATTTTGGCCATAAAAGATGATCTCATGCGCTAGACCTCGTGCAACTCTGCGAATCATACTTACCCGATGATCATCGATCTGCTCCATCTGTGGATCCTCGCCGTTGAAAATAAAATTCCCACTCACTTGATTTTAAGCCTGAAATGGACTTCTTTAGTGTGTTACACTCGACGCTCATGACCACGACCTTTGAATAAAACACATTTGATGGGTTTTTAAAACCCCATTTCTACACATTTACACCAAGGACCTAAAATTGGAGACAAACACCACCTTGCAAGAATTGGCGCTAACAGCGTGGACTACCAATTATTTCTTCTGAATAACTATATAATCACAAGGTTCCATTCATGTGGACAGGAACTAGACTATCTCAGTGAAGTGATCATCGACTTTCTTGATGGCCAACAACTGTGCATCTAGTAGTGTATCATACAAACTGGTATGTTCCTCTCCATGTTCTAACCTGGATAAGTGGTTAGTTCTCTTTTTCATTCTTCCTGGCTTAAAGAAAATATCAAAGTCATACTCTTGGAATAATAATATCCATATACATATTCTTCCCCCCAAAACTGGCTTGTTAACTAACTACTTCAATGTAGAATGATCAGTAAACATCTTAAAATGTCCTCCCAACAAGTAGTGTCTAAACTTATGCAGTGCATATACCATAGGTAAGCCTTCTCTTTTAGTGGTAGTATAATTCATTTCATATGTATAAGGCTTCCTTCTAGAAAAGGCTATAGGGTGGTCAATATATCTTGCACTTGGATATGCTAAAACTTCTCCTAATGCAATGGATGAAGCATCGACATCAACATGTAATTCCTTACTCTAATATGGAAAAACCAAAATATGTGTAGTGATCATTTTATGCTTTAATGTGTCGAAGCTCTGTTGGAATTCCTCTTTCCATTGAAAGTTACTATCCTTATTTAATAACTTCTCCATAGGTGTTTTTATCTGTGCATAACCCTTAATAAACTTTCTATAGTATCCAGTGTGTTCCAATGCAGTGCACAACTTTCTAACTGAAGTAGGAGGAGGTAGATAAGCAATGATAACAATCTTGGAAGGATATACCAACAACCCCTACTTACATATAATGTGTCCTTACAACACTCCAAAATGTGAAAATAAAATACCCTTCTTCAAGTTCAGGGAAATCTGACATTACCTCCACTTATCCAACATTAATCTCAAACATTCAATATGATCTTTCAATACACTAAAAATGGTCCAGTCATCAAAGTATGCCTCCAAAAATTTATGTAAAAAATACTTAAATGTTTCGACCACCACTCTGGAAAAGATGGTTGGTGCATTATTCAAACCAAAAGGAATCATAATGTACTAAAAATGATCCAGGTAGATATCGGGGGCCACCCACATTTTCCAAATGGCTCAAAACAATTTTCTGGCCATTTTGGCAATTTACTATTTTTAGCAGGTTTTCACTTCCGGGGCCATTTTGAGGGCCTAAATGAAGTTTTTTCGAGATCTAGGTTCTCAATGATA
>ML778861.1:442559-489327 GCA_009831015.1 Picea engelmannii | reverse complement strand
CGGGAACTCAACGTAATGGAGACCATTACTTCCTAAGGAGGGAGGATTGATCTAGGTGCATATCGGGGGCCACCCACATTTTCCAAAGGCTCAAAACAATTTTCTGGCCATTTTGGCAATTTACTATTTTTAGCAGGTTTTCACTTCCGGGGCCATTTTGAGGGCCTAAATGAAGTTTTTTTGAGATAGAGGTTCTCAATGATATCTGAAGGCATAATTGAGCCCCCAAAATGAATCTCCTCTACGATACCTTTCCAACGAGCTATCACACGCCTAAAACGGAGATCGTATGCAAAAGTTACGACCCCGGGAAGTTGATGCAGCAACTTACCTAAACGGGGCCCACATGACTTTTGGCGCTTCATCTCCTAGGGTTAGGTTTTTGGATGTCTAGGACTTTTGGCATTCCCATCTATTGTAAAAAAGGCCTTTTGAGCCTCATTGTAACCATCTTCTTGCGAATGCGAGTAGCCGCCACATCTCTTCTCAGAGATAAGCTGCCACCATTCTAGCGAGTCTTTAACTCTGTATTTTTACAGTCTCTGTACATTTATTTCATTAATAGAAATCGTGTATTACTGTATATCTGTGTTTATGGTTGCATCTCCAATATATTTCCGTTATATTACTAGATATACGCGATATCTCTGTGCATTTCTTTATTATATCTCCGCTCTCATTTCGTGCCGAAAATAATCTGGATCAAAAAAGAACCCCATTCTGTTGCAAATGTAGTCTTATGTCTGTCATCCTTAGCAATTATGATCAGGTGAATGCCTGAAAATCCATCTGTGAATGAATAAACTTCTTGTCCTCCTAAATTATCTAGAACTTCATTAGTAAAAGTTGTAGGAAATGGATCATGTAAACATGCATCATTCAATTTCCTTAGATCTACACATATTCTAATTTCTCCCATCTTCTTATCTTGGACCACCATAGGGCTGATCTGTTAAAATATTGTGTAACTACAAAGAATATTCTTATCCCCTTTTGTGGATAAAGATAAAATATATTTATTATTGATTAGATCAATCCCCTTTTGTGGATTGATCATGTCGGGTATTGTAGATGACCAAATCCCCTTTTGCGGATTGGTCAAACCCTAATTGTAATAGAATAAATAAGAAGTCGGCCCTAGAATATATTAAAAGGTATTTATAACCACCCAGAAGAAGAAGTTGACCCTGCCAGTGAAGAGACACTTCCACACGTGCCAGAATTGTATAAATAAGAGAGGTCAGTGCCTCATTTAGACACACACTCATCTCACTCATCTAGTGCACAAGTATTGAAGGAAACTGCAGTTACCAGTTGCCGAAATAAGGAAGAGAGAGAGAGGCACATCCTTGGGAGAGGATTTTTTCTATTGTTTGGTTCATTATCTTGCCATTGTATTGGCTATCTATATTAAGGAAGTTTTTTTGGGTTTTCTTCCCCTTGAGGGTTTCCCAGGATAAATTTTTGTGTACTCCTTTGATTGTGTTTCTCTCAGTGATCCTGTCTACGCTATTTTTATCTAGTAAATAGAAAGATAACCTAATAATAGCTTAAAATTTAACATGGTATCAGAGCTAAGATGAAGAGAGAATCTTTCACAGGAAAAAGAAAAACATCACTGTTGTCGTACATGAAAATTAGGGTTTTTTATTAAAGAAGGTTTTCAGCCTCAAATCCATCTAGAAAGGTGTGCCCTACCTCAAGGAACATTTTGGCATCCTCAATGCACTTTTTTAGTGGATAGATCTCCCAAAAAGTGAATCCTAGTTTTCACAAAGTACCAGAAAACCAGAAGTACCAGTGTACAAGAAGTACCAGAAAACCAGAAGCACCAGTCCATAAATCCGTAGATCAAGTTTGGAGGGGTAAAAGTTGGATTTTCTGAAATCTAAACACACCAGGATACATTCCTCAGTCTAACACATCTTTTGGTGAGTTCAATTTTCAGATCCAAGTAATTTTATTTTTTTATTATTTCTATAGCCCAGAGGGCTAGGGTTTCTTCTACAAGAAAGAATGGCTACCAACATGAGGGTAGAAGACAGTCTGGAAGGATCTAGAAACTTAAGTTCTTGGAAGCATAGGTTGCATATGATTCTAAACGAGAATGATCTCCTAGAACATGTTACAGTGGGTGTACTAGAACCAGAGGAAGAAGATCAAAAGACCAAGCATACAAAAGAATGAAAAGAAAGTGAAGAGAATCGTGTCATATTTAGTAAAGGATCACTTGATCCCTCATATATCCGAACTACAGACAGCAAGGCAAATGTATGAAGCACTCAATAGGTTATATGAAGGTAAAGACATTAGTCGAAATCTTACCTTAAGAAATCAACTTCGTAATATGAATATGGACAACTCAAAATATGTCACATCCTATCTTATGAGAGTTTCTCAGATCAGAGATCAGCTTGCAACTATTGGAGATGTCATTTGTGACAAATAACTTGTAACCACAACCCTAAATGGGTTTCCAACATTTTTTATTTCTTTTGTACAAGGAGTGTGTGCAAGAAGAAAGTTACCCAAGTTTGATAAGTTATGGGCAGATTGCACACATAAAGAATCTAGACTTGCAGACCAACATAAGAGATTAATTGTCGAGGAAGAGGAATATCCTCCCTCAAAGAAAGATTTAGCAGAAATTAAGGATTATGTACTTTAAGTTGAAGATATTTGATCTAAAGAAAGATAGAAAATGGTGGAGTCTGTGAAGCCTCCCCACACAAAGAACAAAAGATAAGTATTCATGTTTATTTTGAGTATCTTGTTTACTTTAATACTTTATCATTACAAGTTAGTTTTTTTGTGAGAATGTGAATTAACCTCATTTTATTTATGTGTCTATGCAGAGTTATGAAGGAATTATCAAAGAAGAGGATGAAGAAAGAGATAACATATTTATTTCATGTATGATCACTCATGAGAGTAACAAAGAAAACATATTGTGAGTAAGTTTACAAGTCTCAGAATAAAGAACTTATGTCATGACTTGTAGAAGTTAGACAACACGAGAAGGACGTATGATATGGTGACAGTCAGTGACTACTAGACAATATCTGATATTTATATAGGATCAGGAGGCTCCTAAAGATGGAGAACAAAAATATTCAAGATGAAGAAAAAGATGGATACTCATATATAGTGGATGAGATGTAGGTAACTGTAGGTTGCTATAGTACCGTTATTATAGATGCAGAGGGAGCAGGTTGATCCAGTATGAAGACAGAAAGAAAGAAATATTCAAACTCAATAAGGCACCCAGGATATTACAAAAGAAAAATTCAAGGATGATGATTAGAAGCTATTAGCTTGGTGCAAGAGGGATCCATGTCTTCGAGCTTGAAATGAAGGATCCTGATTTGATGTAGTTATAAAAGAAGATGGATGGTGCCCAGTTATTTTGATCAAGATGAAATCTATCCAGTAGATGGATGGTGCCCAATAGATGGGTAGAATGGTATTATACCATGGAAAGGTTTTGGATCACAAGAGATTTTTTTATATCCCATAGCTAGACCTTCGTAGAGAAGGAGAAAGAGAAAATACCTTCATAGAGGAGGAAAGAGAAATCCCACAGGTAGACCTTCATAGACAAGGAAAAGAGAAGATACCTTCGTAGAGAACGAAGAGACCTTCGTAGAGAAGGGGAATGAGAAATTTTCCAAGGTTGGCCTTTGTACAAGTGTTGATTTTTGGATACTCTAGGGACATGCTAGAATAACCTTGTAGAGGGGGGTGTGACCACCCTCGTAGAGAGGAGTGTGGATTTTTCTCCAAGGGGCAGCGGGCAGATACTCTCCTCTAGCCAAGGATTGAGTAGCCTATGACACAAACCTTGACCATGTGGAATGGTTAGTTGGCTCTTGAGGTTTGTGTCGTGACCTTGCGTGGATCATGGAAAGGGAGTCTAGTCTTGCCCAGGATAGCATATTAGCTTCTCTAGTTCATGTGGTATGACTAGGAGTGAAGCTATGATAGTAGTCCTCCCCAGTGGATGGGTGAGATAGATGACTATAAGAGAAGGGAGAACATCAAAGGAATTCAAAAACTCATAGAATATCTTCTGTGTGAAGATAAGACATATTCTGTGTGAATATAAGATATCTTATGTGTGAAGATAAGAAAGAAGTGTCTTCTGCGTGAAGATGAAAGAAAGAAAGAGTATATTATGTGCAAAGATAAAGAGAAACAAAACTTTCTATGATTTATAGATATGCCAGTCAGTGATCATGATGCTAGATGACCAAGTGGATGCCTCCAGTTATCCAGTTGATGATGTTGCCCAATTGATGATGTTATCCAGTTGATGCTATTATCTAGTTGATGATGTTACCCAGTTGATGATGTTATCCAGTTGATGATGTTGCCCAGTTCATGATGTTTCCTAGTTCATGATGTTATCCAGTGGATGTTTCTACCTAGTTGATGTCGACATCTAGTGACCTGTCAAAAGATAAATAGTATCCTTCTTGTTAAGAGGGAGTGTTAAAATATTGTGTAACTACAAATAATATTCTTATCCCCTTTTGTGGATAAAGATAAATATATTTATTATTGATTAGATCAATCCCCTTTTGTGGATTGATCATGTCGGGTATTGTAAATGACCAAATCCCCTTTTTTGGATTGTCAAACCCTAATTGTAATAGGATAAATAAGAAGTCGGCCCCATAATATATTAAAAGGTGGTTATAACCACCCAAAAGAATAAGGTGACCCTGCCAGTGAAGAGACACTTACACACATGCCAGAATTGTATAAATAAGAGAGGGAAACGCCTCATTTAGACACACACTCAACTCACTCATCTAGTGTGCAAGTATTGAAGGAAGTTGCAGTTACCAGTTGACGGAGGAAGGAAGAGAGAGAGAGGTGCATCCTTGGGAGAGGAATTTATGTGTTGTTTGGTTCATTATCTTGGCATTGTATTGGTTATCTGTATTAAGGAAGTTTTGTTGGGTTTTCTTCCCCGTGAGGGTTTCCCAGGATAAATGCTTGTGTACTCTTGTGATTGTGTTTCTCTCAGTGATCCTGTCTATGCTATTGTTATCTAGTAAATAGAAAGGTAACCTAATAATAGCTTAAACTTTAACATGATCCATTTAGATTCTTCGGCTGGTTCTATAATTCCTTCTTCCAGCATTCTATCTAATTCAGTCTTAACTTTCTACTTGTACTTGGGATTCAGTCTGTAAGGCCTCTACTTGACAGGCCTTGCATCTGCTTTCAAAGGAATCTTCATTTCTCATATGGGCCCTTTAATTCCCTTCATGTCTCTAAACTTGGTTGGAAACATGTCCTGATACTCATGCAATATTTGTGTAATCTTACTAATAGTATAATCCTCCCAATAGTCTCCAACATTTTCCAACTTAGGTGCTTTCTTTGTTCCAATATTAACCTTATTAATTTTAATAGGCTTCCTGACAAAAGGTAATTCAATCCCTCACCCTTCTATATCTCTTTGTCCTTCAGTTTATGAAATGTTCACATTCCAAGGGTCATCATTCTCATCATCATTAATATTATAACAACCTTGTAACCGTTGAAGAGGCAGATTCCATTCATCTTCTTCTTGTTCAAGAGGGGAGTTAGGTGCCTCCTCAAATACCTTTTGTTTTACAATTTCTAAATCCTAATCTAGTGTGGGGTACTGACTTTCAAATAGGAACATAGCTATAAAATTTTGGGTCATACCATACCAATCTATAGTGATTAAGCATAGTTATGCTTGAAGATATCAATTGATAGGCATAGTATATAAGGTTTTAATGAACTTATGTACCCACTTTTCTTTAGGAATGATGCTCTAGGCTTCCTCACAACTTCTCACATGGTCCTTAGGACAACTCTGACCCGTGTATCAAACTTTGCAACATTTAACTTGATATGAAAAGAACATTGTCAACAAGGTGCGACATTGTACCCACTTCGTGATGTTATTCATGTTTGTTCCCCACCATATATATGGTGTTGCTTTCAAGGATTCATCTAGTGCCAAAAACCTCTGTTGTATTGGTAAAATTCCTTCAAATTCAAATAGAAATGTCTCTAAATTATTCAAGCCATCAAATGTAGGAAGATTACTTACTTCTGTGCCAATCCAACGAGCTGCCTTATTCAATCTATCACACCTCAGCGTAGAGAATCTATACATTTTGTTCTGTCAATTTTCCAATGCTTCTTCTGAATCTGATGAACAAGCACTTTCAGTTTGCCAAATTAGATATCCATCTATTGTAGGATTGATATAATCATGTTTTCCTATTGTCAATTTATATATTTTCTCTATCTCATAGGCATGGTATTCTTCTCTTATAGGTTATGTGTATCTATGACCTTCATCGAGATCAAGAGGTTCAATGACCCTAAGGCGATCACCTTCAAATGCCATTCTTCTCTTTTTCAGGTCAATAACAGTCAAATTGCCGAAATCCCAATCAATACCCAACAACACAAGATAGGGACAATTCTCATCAACAATATCGATCACTTCAAAGTCTACAAATGTCCTCACTTCATCAATGTCCACATGGACATGCTCTAGTCTTCTAAAGGGGCTCACATCATACTGATTATCCATCTTGAGCCTAATGGGAGAGTAAATCAATTCGGGTTTCCCATCAATTCCCAAGTATGCTTCATCATAACATTTACTTATGATCCCAGGTCGAGGACCACATATTCCATGTCATAGTCTCCAATTTGAGGACTAAGATGCAGTTCCTTGATTGTCCTCCTTTTTCTAGATACTTGATTCACAACTCTACTCAACAGAGGATCTACTCTCCCAATTTCATGTCGTCTTATCAAGTGTTGTATTTCTTTCACAACTCTCTCATCTTTAATCAAATAAATACAAGTATAAAAGAATTCCATAAGCTTACTTACCTCTTTTCCTTGCCTAGGTGAGGCAAACTGATCAAATGTTGGAGGCATTTCACATTCCCTTACTTATGATTGTGCCCTATATGAAGAATCACGTTCACCTACAAATTCTCTTCTTGCTTCTTCAAAAGTATGCTTTTCTTTCCTTGGATCAAACAATGGTGCCTTCTCTGAAGCTCTTTGATCCATGATCCATTTGTAGTCTTTCCTGGAGTCACCCTATCTTCTCCTATGATAGCACCTCCTCTAGTAATAACAATAACTCTAGGTTCCTCACCATGAGGTTCAACTAATATTAGTTGGACTTGCTGCTTTTCCCCTCGTATTTCCTGAACTTTATCTAACAATACTGGACAATCTTCAATGACATGGTCAAATGAATTACAATAGCTGCAAGTAGTACAAGGGTTCGGACAATCCCTTGCAAAATGACCTGGTTGTGTGTAGTTATAGAAAATAATATGACCTTGACCTCAAACCATACATCCTCCTCATCCTCTTCCTCTGAACCCACTGTGAAGGTTGAAGCTTCATCTTCCTAAGGAATTGAACTACGCAACACTCCCTTCTGGCTATAATTATCCTTGAATTATATATGCATCCCTTGACCTTTCATGCATGAGTTCATAAGACCTACAGTCCTACTCATCATGCCCCACAGATTTACAAAATGTACAATAAAGTTGGTGGGTGTCTGGACATATTTCTACATATAATAACATTCACCAGGATGATGTCTAGTTATACATACCTCGCACCATGGTAAAGTAGCCTACTTCAAATGGTTAGAAGCTCCAGAGGCCAAGTATTCACTAAATAAAGGACAATGCTCTTTGTCATGGCCCTCTGTTTTACATTTGATACACCAGATATCTTATATTTTCTCTTTTCCTCTATCTTTCTTCATGTCTTCAACCTGTAAAGATAAAATAGTTAATTGATTCAAAATCTTACTCATACCTGCACATGATTCTCCTACAGGGGATGCTTCTAGTTTTCTGGCAATCTCTAATGCTTCAGCCTGCGAAGTGACCTTCTGTTTCAGTAGAGGAACTCTAATGTGTGGTAGGAGGGCAACGATGAACCATTCCTTATGTTGTTCATATGGAATATGAAAACTTAAACGACATGTCAAGGTCTTAAACCTCTGATCGAATTCCCAAATAGGTGTAGTCACCTTCTACTTTATTTCCTTCAACTTTATAATGCACTGTGACTCTGACTTAGACTTCTTGAACTCTACACTCAATGCAGTCTTAATGTCATTCAACGCTCTAGGTTGTACAAATGTTCTAAAAAACTTCATATACCATCTCAGTGAATGGTCCCTCAAGGTAGTACTAAACTGATATCTCTTAAAAACTTCATTTTTGACTTGCTTAATGCTCCATACAACTTCACATAAGAACCAGTTCTAGTCAGGATCCTCAGATCCATATCCTCTGAAAATAGGTAACCTCATTTCAACTTCCATTGATTTTCCTTATTTTCTCGACTAAGTCTGTACTAAACTACTTGTGATAGTACTCTAAGTGAACTGATTACTCTAGTTACTCTGGTTACTTGGTGTTGCTAAAACAACAGGAGGAGTAGAAATACTTACTTCGACAGTAGGCGTAGTACCTGAAGTTCCTAGTTCTTCTTGGTGAGGTTCTTTAGTCTCTACTTACTCCGCCCTTACGAACTCTGAATACTCTTCATCTGATCACTCTGCTTCTTCTCCACTATAGAATCCTTCGTCTTGTGCTAATGGCCCATAACTCTACTTAAACAGGTTCGCAAGAGGAATATTTCTGAATGATCTCCCACTACACGTGTGTCCAGCCTTTGTGTCACTATTGTTGTCTGAATTATTGAACATTAGCTTTAATATCCAACTAATTATTATATCTTCAATATATTCTTCTCATGCAATAACATCTTAATATTCAACTTCAAAAAGTGTAGAAACTTTCCTCTAGGTCCCTTGAATAAATACCTCTCTGCTTGACTATATGATTTCACTCTGTCAATAGAAAATTCAGTAATGTACCCTACAATAGTGTTGTCAAACCAGAGATCAACTACCCTTGACACAACATTATCAAATTTCTTGACTTTCTTAATCAATGTCGATGTCCAAACCACAGGTGGTCTAGATCTGATTTCAAACTGATTATTTGCTAGTCTCGCTAACCACTCGTACAACTCCTGATGAACTCTAGCAAAGAAAATATCATGCACATCAATAAAGATGTACCTTCCGAACTAGTCTTTTGTACTAATTCTAGGGTTGTTGTTCTGAGCTTCGACGAAGTACCTTTCTTATTCTTCTATCCAATTCTGAATTTTTGTCTTCAATGGAAACCACCTTGAGATTCCCTCAAGAAGATCCTGGTCCCAGCAATGGAACCATTTTTTGGCACAGGGGTAGACCCAGGGTTCAACTCTAACAACGCGTCGACAAACCCTAACTATTTTCCCTTACGGCAACACTTGCGAAGCATATGAAGTCTCACCCGAAGTAGAAATAGGGGGATTGCAGGACACAGGTGTCTACAACTAGAAGAAATGCAAGATGATTCCAAAACGAAAATGAAAAATAGTCCATATATTCTTAACACTATTATTCTTAACGTCGATTGGAAAAATAACAGTGCAATAAAAGTTAGTAAATAACAAATCTTCAACCACATGGAATAACAATATTTTATGTGGTTCACCCTCTCCCTAGGGCTACATCCACAGAACTATGTTTATTAATAGAATATATGAAGATATACAGTTCTATCTGTGCACTCAGCTACACATTCTTCTCTATCTTCCTCTTTATTTCCTATCCCTATGCACCCAGCTGCAGGGTCAATCTTCGCACCCAGATGAAGATCCAAAATACAAGAATACCCTAAAACATAACACTTTTACATCTTGACATCACTATCGCCTCTCTTCTCAACTCTTCTATACCTCTATTTATACATTCCATGAAGCTTAGAAAACCATGGAATGAATCCTAGGTGCTAAATCCCTAGGTCCACATAACCCACATTTTAAGGACTTCGTCAACCTGTTCTTCCTTCTTCTCCTCGAGCTGCTCCAAAGCACCCATTATTGTCTTCTTCTTATTGTTGACTTGTCCATGATCTATCTTCTTTTCTTCTTTGTCTTCCTTGATGTTCTCTTTCAACGAATTTATTTCCTTTACTTCGTTCCTTCTTTTATGCTTATTTAATCACTTTGACCCTATCTCAGTTTGTGTGCCTTCCGCGCACTTCATACTTTGTCTTTCTTCTTCCTTAACCTTCTCTTTATTCCTTAATACATGACCAAGGGACAACAAGGTCAATGATTGGTAGCTTACTATATGTGACAACATACAAAACATATTTAATGAAAGAAGTTGGACACGTGGCATGATTTCAAGAAGCACCAAAGGAATCACATGTATTAGTAGTGAAGAGGATTTTCAGATATCTCAAAGGAACACAATATTTTGGATTATGGTATCCAAAAGGAAAGGATCTATCACTTATTACCTACACAAATGCATATTGGGTAGGTTGCTTTGATGACCGATAGAGCACCAGTGGAACAAATTTCTACTTGGGTGAGTGTTTAGTATCATGTATAAGAAAGAAACAATCATCAGTATCCTTATCTAAATCCAAAGCAGAGTATATTGCAGCAACATGTTGTACACATGATCTATGGATGAAACAAACTCTAATAGATATGCAGGTTGAGTATGATGAACCTGTTAGCACTAGAAGTCACCTCCAGATTGCATAGAAGGTAATCCCAATACCCATCAATTTATGTGAGTGTAATTGAATTTTAAGAGTCAAATGGAGAAGACTCAATGATAATAGTGTTCTAACTCGGAAATCTGGACTAGCATGCACAAGCAATTGAGGTCTAGAATCAACTTCAGTCGGTAATTTGGAGTAAGGGTGAATAGAGGGAAGACTTTGGTGAGGAGAGTGTAGAGGTTTTTTGTGGACATCAGGTCTTCCAACAGCCTAAGGAGGAAAAACTTGAATGAAATATCCTCTTGAATTCAAATCTCAAAGAAACTGAAAGAAATTATAACAGCTCTATAATCAAACATTCATCATAATACAATTACAACAATTCATGTGAATTAGTCATTCATGAACTCTCTCAGTATCAGAGGCAAATAATATGGGGTAAGAAACCTGACTTAGATTAATCAATAAATATCAAATCAAGTACATAACAAGAGAACAAGTCTTCTTCATCAAAATATTACAATAGCAGGGAGCTTATCTCAACCATTCGACCCTAACAAAATACTAAAACTGCCTATATATACTCATAAATTTTTCAACCACCAGGAGCGTGATCATACCCCTGCACTTAAAGTTTTTAGGCGATGCCTTATCTATTATACTATGCATACATTCTCATGTCAGACACGAGCCCACCTCAGTTATGTGTTTTGCAGGAAAATTGATCTAGAAGGAAACTTCAGATTGCCAATCTACACTCACGGGCATCCTTAGCCCGTTTTCCATTTATGGGGTGATATGAGGTCTCAACCACCACCCCCATTTCCATTAAATACCTTCATCAGGATCAGGATGAGGCCTGAAACCCATGAATGTTGCAGGTGGTTCCCACAACTTATTTGAGTCAATCGTAGCACCTCAAGGCCTTTCATATCTTCTTCTATGACCAATACGAGCACTTTCAGCCTTTGGCACAACTCCTCTCCATCACTCCATCCTGCATGCGACATTGGTCCATGAATTGGGCCTAGTTCCTGGGTTCTTCGTGACTTAACTCTTAGTGAAACATGTGCCATTCTCCATACAAAACCTCTGCTCCGTGAAACATTGAATCTGCTAATTTGTTTCCATGTGCCTCTCTGGATCGGACGATCCAAATCCACTTTTCACTTCATGAAGTTTACTTTTTATTCCTTCCAAATTTCCCAAGAGTCACTTCCACGAACCATCAGATCGACTGCCACCTATCCCCTAATATCCATGGTCTATATTAAATTCGGATTTTGGAACTTCAGCACCTCATCTCTTCGGTGCTTCTTACTTGGAAAATCCTGCAAAGAATTTCTCCGTAGCTCGGATCTGGTGCCATGCGTCTCTTCGAATTGGATGGATCATGCTCAATTTAGGTTTCATGACTTTGGAACTTTTACAAACAACTTTAACAATATTTCAAATCTATGATTCCTTCGAACCTCCGATCTGATATTTTCCAGAATGTCCGCCGCTAAAGTTGATCTCACCTGTTGCTTGCATTTCGAGCCTGAAATGGATTTGTCTGAACGCTGCGCTTTGAAGTTTCTTATGAAGTTTGAGAACTTGGAAAACCTACTTCCCTTAACAACTATATGTGATAACAGAACCCATTCCAATCTATTGTGATTATACAAGCGCCATCAGTATCTCAAAAAACCCAGTGATGCACTCCAAGATAAAGAACATTCCAATCATGTATCACTTTCTACAAGAAGAAGTTTCAGAGAATAACATCAAAGTTGAATATGTGGGCACATAATAACAAGTGGAAAACATTTTTACAAAACCGCTTCCATGGGAATCCTTTGAGTATCTTCGCCAAAGACTCAGAGTAATTTCTACTCCAAAATGAATGATTTTCAAAGCTTATCTTATATGTCTTATTTTACACGAGGAAGCACCATAAAAGTGATAGTTCAGGTTGGGGGATCAATTTCAGGAATATTTCAGTAAGGGGGAGTATCCCCAAGGACAATTCAGTTAGGGGGAGAAGCCCCGGATGGAAAGATACCTTTTCCATTGATGAACAAGGGGGAAAGATTTATCATATGCAAAGGTAATTGCTTGGAGAAAGAGCATATAGGCATGGTTCCAGGGGGAGCGATGGTCACAGGGGGAGCATGAGTGATATGAATCTAGTATTTCATCAAAGTGTTTACATCAATGCTAAAGGGGGATATTTTTTATTATTTGGTTTGGTTGTCATTGATGTCAACCCTTGAAGAAAGTCTGGTAGCACAAAGGTTTGGGTAATATCCACCCAAGTTTGTTTGATGTATAATGGTATGATTTTTAATATATTTTAAGGTAATACTATTATATATGGATAGTACATGTCATTCCATTTTTTATGGTATGTGGAATGTCACATAACTCCTCACGGTTAGAGAGTTATGGCCATGTGAAGTTGGAGAACCCTCATGAGTCATCTAGAAGCCCCAAAAGGTCAAAGTAGTAAAAGTGGTTGCAAAGAATAAATTATTTAAATAATAAATTGAAGTGATGAGTGTACTATAATTCAAAGTGGATACAAAATAAATTATTTAAATAAAAATAATAATTTAGAAATTACTAAGTGGACAAATGGTTAGAAGTGGGTTAACCCTAAAATAAGGAAAGTGGTTTAAGAGATTTTAGAAGGTAAATAATAAAGTTAAGTGATGAGTGTGCTATAAGTCAAATGGGATATAAAATAAATTATTTAAATAATAAATTTAATGGATAAATTGCTAAGTGGACAAGTGGTTAGAAGTGGGTTAGCCCTAAAACAAGGAAAGTGGGTTAGGATGATTAAAAGTTAACCCCGTGAGGAAGCTACAAAAAAGTTTAAATAAGAGGAAAAGGTCTCTTATTTTAATCACTCTTGAGCATATTGAATATCTAAAAGTGACTAAAGTAACCAAATGATATCTAATCTGAATTTCAAAGGTAACTTGAAGTAAAGAATGCCTAAATTCAAGGGAGGATAAATTCTTTCGACGATGCTTTCTAAGGTATGTTATTTACAGGTCATCTCACCATTTTCGCAATAAATGTTTTTATAGAATGAATCAAACCATGAAATTGGGAGGCCATTGAGGAAACATATCCAAGTAGTTGTGATACAAAATTCAACTTGTGGTTCATTTTAATTTTGGAGTCACACTCCGTGGAAATAGGGTTTGTGGCTAGTCCTGAAACTAGTCTAAAATAGGTGTTTTGGGTAAAAATGTCATAACTTATTCATAATAGATCCAAATGTAGTAATACCAAATGTATTGGTTAGAGTATAGTATGTAGTATTTTTTTTACTAGTTTACAATCTATAAAAAAAATATTCTATGCAGGGAATTCTCTACAAGTTCGATCTCTAGAATAAGCCATAATTCAACAAGGTATGCCATTTTTGCTATAAATTCCTTTATGAGAGGTTCCAAGTAGTGAAATATGGAGGAATTGCATAAATGACAATCAATAAAATTGTGTACCATTTTCAGATATTTATTCCTTAAAGGTACATATTTATGATTATTGTAAGTTAGGGTTGTTGACTAATCCAAAATTAGTCCTGTGAGACTAAAGTAAAGTTTGATAAAATGCTAGTCTCTTTTTGTTAAAGTTAAGGAAGGTTTGTAGGTATGTGATCATATACACCAGGTCTATTACAAAATAAAAATCATATTTGGATGATGAAATATATGAGGGATTTTGATTGAGGTATGTTACATATATAGGTTGTATAATAGCGAGGTTGTGGCACATGCTTTGATGTAATGGTTTATGGTATTTAGTTATGGATAGTGTGATGTATTGCTAGAAAACTTTTTATGGTTATATTGGTATATGTATTTGGTATATGGTTGAGGTACATGTTGGGTACATGGTTGAACCAAGTAGTTTATGAGTTGTCACACAAATTAGGTGTATAGTTGATGATGTTTGTGCATCTTGATGAGTCATAGTTTATGTGTATTTGATGCATGATTGGTACATATTTGTTGCATGGTTGATGCACTCATTGATGGTACAGGTTGGTGCATGGTTTATGAACTTGTTTATGGTATAGGTTGATTACAGGTTGAGGTATAGGTTGGTGCATGGTTGATGCACTTGTTTATGGTACAGGTTGTTTGGTACAATATTGTGCATGGTTGATGCACTTGTTTATAGTACATGTTGATTACATGTTGATTGGTGCAGGTTTACAGTAGTATATCTCACAGTGATAATGTGATAGT
This sequence comes from Picea engelmannii, assembly GCA_009831015.1. Taxonomy (NCBI): domain Eukaryota; kingdom Viridiplantae; phylum Streptophyta; class Pinopsida; order Pinales; family Pinaceae; genus Picea; species Picea engelmannii. The sequence goes on along the minus strand of ML778861.1, from coordinate 474,455 downwards.
GGTTCCATCATTCTACTTTTATTTTAGGGCGGTTGAATGGGGCAATGATAGGTGGTTGTAACCACCTTCTGGTTGCAACCTAAGAACATAGGGGGTTGGAGCCTCCTTCTAGTTGTAGCGAGAGAATTGGGGAGTTGGAGTTTACTTAAGGTTGTAGCCTGAGAAACTAGGGGGTTGGAGCCTCCTTCTGGTTGTACCCAGAGAATTGGGGAGTTGGAGATTCCTTCAAGTTGTAACCTAAGAAACTAGGGGGTTGGAGCTTCCTTCTGGTTGTAGCCAAAGAATTGGGGATTTGGAGCTTCCCTTAGGTTATAGCCTAAGAAACTAGGGGATTGGATCCTCCTTCCATTTCCATCTAGAAAACATAGGAAGTTGGTGCTTCCAATGAATGTAATTCTTAAATACATATAAGAAAAATCATTCCATGGTTTTCTCTCATTTTGGGTTTCCTTGTAAAAAGTGGTGTATTGTGTATGTGTATGGTTGCTCATTTGTTCCTTTTTTATTTACTCAACAACTATTGGATGATAATGCTACATTGATATAACACTTACATTTTATGGTGAAAAATGATTATATTTCTCTATTATTGATTCACCCCTTCTCTCAGTAATCCAATAATGGTATAAGAGCAGGTTCCTTTAGGAAACAGTTTAACCATTGGAAGGAGATCCTGGATTATTCTGAGAATGGAGTACCAATGTTTAATGGTCAGAATGGTTTAATGTATGAGATGTGGAGCAGAAGGAAGAAATTATTTTTACAGGCACATGGGCATTATATTTTTATATCATTTTTTAAAAGATATGATAGTTCAAAAAGGGAAAAGACCGCATCCAAGAAGGAATTGAAGAAGAATAAAAAAATAGCAATGGATTTCATCTGGGAAGGATTATCTAATATGGTAAGAGAAAAAGTTGGTAAATGTTCACTATCCAAAGAACTTTGGGATAAGTTACATGACATATATTCTTAACCCATCATAGATTCAGAAAATTCCAAAGAATATGCAGATACATATCAAGAAGAATTATGTTCACCAAGTCAAACATATTCAAAATATGAAGAGTAGATAGTCACCAGAGGTGCGTTGTTTTTATTTAATTATGAAAAACGAGGACATCTTGAAATAGAATTCCATGAAGGAAAGATAGAAAAACTAATTGAAAAGGAAGACAATTGTCAAGAAGAATTGATTAGTGTTTTAGATGAACTAAGAGAAGAAAATAAGTCACTCAAGAAAGAATTGATGAAACAAAAGGAAATTGTTCACATTTTTTAAGAAGCCCAACAAGTCATCGAGAACTTAATAAATCATCTAGAATAAGCTAGAAAGATCTAAGAAAATATTGAATATCAAAAGAAGTATTTGGAAGCCGACATAGCAGCACAAAAGGAAGAAACAGAAATGAGAGAGAAGATATTGAGAGATCATATTAAGGAAATAACTAACGATATAAACCAACTTGAGGCAAAGTTTGGTCAAGAAGAGAAAGGACTTGAAGAAGAACTAAACACATTAAAAATTCATCTTGAAGAAGTGAAAAGAACAAAATAAGTCATGAAGTCTCAGATAATGAAGAAAGAAGAAGAGGTTGAGAAGCTTGAAGAATAAGTGTCACATTGAGAAGTAAAATAGTTAAGCTCAACAAGAACATTGAAGAGACATAAACATCCACATCAGTCATAGAGAATGAAGAGAAGCACTCTAGGTTGCTAGAAAAGAAGAATGAAGAAAACGGAAAGAGTTATGCAGAAGTACTTAAAGGAAGGAATCATGGTCAACCAAAATCTAATAAAACTATTGAAGATACATCTTCAATAAGACCATCCATGTTCAATCCACAAAGAAGCTTCAATCATAATCATGATAAGCCAAGGAAGAAATTCAGAAAGACTACACCACATAGAAGATCATTCACTCCTAGATATGCAAATTTCTTTTATGGTCTTTGTTTTTGTTATACTAATTTTGGACATAAGGTTGCATATTGCAGGGATTATAAAAGAAATGTTCAAGAAAGAAATGCCTATGTGGCCCCATGTAACATTGAATTTTGCAAATGTCATAACTATGGACACATAGCTAGTGATTGTAGAAGCATGATCGATAATTCCAGGAAAGAGAACACTGATATCAGATATAAGAAAGTATGGATAAGAAAACTTGAAGAAAAGGTGAACAAAGACCAGGTCCCAGAGATTTCAATATTGGCAATAAAACGAGATGAAGAAAATTCTACAGAGAAAAAGAAAGATGTCAAATACAAAAGGTTTGGAAAATAACTAAAAGAATAGAAGGACAGGTAAATGAGGAACACGTTCAAGAGATTGTATTTTCAAGCATTGTAGTGAAAGATGAATCCATATACATAAATAAATAAGTTATATCTCAGAGAGATGATGAATCTACCAATGAAGATGATGATGAGTACACATCAAAGAAGGAATTGTTCTGAGCCATCTGACTTAGAGACTCCCAGGTAATATAAATATTAGAAAGGGGGAGTCTATGTGATAGCTGTGACATACTAAAGAACCATCATTCAATAAGCTTGCAGAGTTTGAGAAGACAACTCCAGATCAGTCAGTTACCAAAAGTACAATCAATTGTAGTAGTGAAGAATTCATGATAGTATAGTGATAAATGGGTCAGCATTATGGACAGTTGTGCAGTAGAGTCTTGGACAGTATGGAAATAGATGGATTTGTAAGAACATTTGGTAGGTTTGGAAAGATATCTGATAGTTGACGAGAGAATGGATTCATAGATTGGTTCATAGAGTGGTTTAGAGACAAAGGAACATTATCATAATGAATGAAATTTACACAGGAAATGGCTTGAACAATGCTAATGGATTCCAAATTGACAGATATTTTTTGGAAACATGTAGTGCATACATCAGTTCACATTCAATACTGAGTAATGATCAAAAACAACAATGACAAAACTCCCTACGAGCTATGGAAAGGAAGACTAGAAAATGTGAAGTACTTCAGTGTATTTGGAAGAAAATGCTACATCAAAAGAGAAGATGGAAGAATGGGAAAGTTTGACTCTCGTGTGGACAAGGGAGTACTTGTTGGTTACTCAAGTCCAAGGAAAGAATACAAGTGATTCAATTTGAGGTTGAACAAAGTTGTGGAAATCATCAATGTAACAATTGATGAAACAGGTGGACGAGAATTAAAGGAAGAATAAAATGAATCAATGGAACAACTTTACAAAGAATAAGAAGAAGTGATGCAGGAGCATCATGTTGAGGAAAAGATATGAATTGATATTACTCAAACATTTTCAGACTTTACTTGGCTAAAGAAAAGTAGACGGGAATATCACTCTATGTTTATAGCCAAAACAAATAACATCCTAAATCACAAGTATTAATTAAGAGTGCTTAGGCTAGTCTTTTATCAACACAAAGCTTGCTGGAAATTCACTTTTTATGTAATTTTATGAATATAGTAGTTGCTGAAATAAATGTAAGAACAGAAGTAAAGACACCAAGATGATAATCAAGATAGATGAGACATAAAGAAATCCTTTATTTCATTCCAAATCACCAAAGAGTCATTTTCTTTACAAAATCTCATGCAGAAATCTTGGAACAAAGTCAAACTTAGAAATTCGTGATGGAACATACAAAAGGACCACTGACAGAAAACCAAAATTGAACTCTAAAAGTTGGATCATCTTGCCACAGATTGTTTCCCACTTGACTCTGCACAATAGCCTTTATCAGTCATGAAAATTAATTTGCAAATAGACAAGTCTACACAGACTATCAAAGATAGATCAACACCTCTGAAAAACAAGTGTCTGAATGATTTGATTCAACCATGAATATTGTTGTCTACAATAAGACCCTACTATTAAAAAAGAGATTTAGGATTTAATGAATATATGAATGAATGAAAACTAAACTATATCAATGTTATAGCAAGATTTACCTCACCCTATGCAATTTTGCAGAGAGGGCCTTATTCCATTTACCCATGTAGAGTTACTTTCCCTGATTGATAAATCAATAGAAAAAAACAAATATTTTTTCACTTGTATGCACCTTGCAGGCTATACAACAAGCGTATACGTTGGATGCTCCACTACAACCCACGTACATCAGGATTTGTGCCAGAAAATCAAAATTAAATTTCAAGTTTCCATGTCACGACAGGAGATCTCTGATCCTTGGCCTTCCATATAATGGAAACATTCTGACTTGGCCCTTCAGTTGCATTTTAAAGGCTATAAAGTAGCCAATTTTGAGCTATGGAAAAGAAGGGAGAATTCAACTTTGAGAGAAAAGTTACTCTGCAGAAATTATTACTTCATTATTGAGTCCGCATCCCTTTGTCCTTTAAGTATGAACACAATGTTCATCCCCCAAGATCTTCCCTTATTGATGGAGAACATATTTGTCTCCCTTATATGAGATTGCATTTGGTGGAGGATTGAAGTGGTGGAGGCCCAGTTGGAAGGAACTCGGTTCTTGGTTCCGAATTGTTCCAACACAGAAGTCTGTAATGTTTCACTTTTGCTGACATTTATTAATAGAAATACTCCTTTCCCATCCAATTGATATCTTGCAAATATTTGTATTATGATTCATGGGCATGTTTGTTTTGTATATTGATGGATTATTCTATCTAATGTGCTAACATGGTATATCATCACTATATGCTTGCTTTTGTTATTGGATAAATTGGTAGGTGCAGACACTAACAGATCTTCCTAGATCCACCTGGATCTAGAACAAAATAGGATAGGACACAACTCTTTCCCTAAGTTGTAGTCATTGAATCTACTAATAAGAAGGAATGAGTGACATACCTTTATATCACTTCCTTAGGTCTCTTTTGTTCTCACTTCACTCTGGTGCTCTTGTGAAATCAGGTCCAAGACAACACAAACCAACCAAAGTGAAGATAGCAAAGTATATTCAATGTCAACCTATGCATATGATCAAGGAGTTATGCAATAAAATAAGAGTGATTTTATGAGAAAGGGACATGCTACTGTATTATATTAAATGAAAGTAGAAGATACAACCAGATCGTCTTGATGTCACAAGCTTCCTTTCAGTGACCCTTGGTTCCAACACACACACTTGCTCTACATTTGTACGAAGAAGATCCAGTACAACTTGATAGATCAAATAGAGTCTTAAAGATTCTATCCAAGAAGATTTATTCACACAATTCTTTCACCAATTCTTCATTCAATCTTGCTTAATATTTTCCATGAGAAACCTTTCAATATATAGGAAAATGAGAGATGGTTAAATGGATGAGGATGATCCCACTAAATCTGAGAAGTCAATAGGATGCCAACCATGCGAATGCCAACTCATTTTCTAGAATATTCCCTTCTAGAACCTTCGTGACCTCTTCTCTTTTCCAATCTTTGAAACATGTTCGCACCCTACCTATAGAGAACACTGCGAATAGTTCGCACCCTAAGTTTGGGTTGCCTGTGAGAATGAAGGATTTTCGCACCCTGTAATATAGGCAACCTACAAACTCATCTTAAAAATGTGTTTTTTGGAAGAAGACAACAATCACTTTTCTCAGGAAAAAAGTCCTTGTGGGAGCCTAAATACATCACTTGTAGAGACATCACCAGAGTGACCAAAATCATGTGTAACAGAATGCCCCCAAACGTATGAGGCTGTAACTTGTGGCAGCCAAAATACTTTCTAAAATGTGTGTGTGTGTCAGAAACAATGAACGCACCTAATCAGAAACCTATAAACAACCAATCATCTTTAGAATATAATACCAATTATGAGGTAGGTATTCCCATGCTCAGATCACAAATGAATGGAATCATAAACGTAGGTCATAGCCACCAATCATACACCATGGATCCATGTCGTCAAAATGATACATAGCCACCATGAATACATTGTGGATCTATGTGAGAGGACTTGAATAATGACATAGCCATGTGACATACCAAGTGGATCTATGTGATGATACAAATCATACATACTCCATCACAGCCTGGATCAAAAAAATGAGAACCAAGGTCTTCAATCCCATCACCTGAAAGTACAAATCTAGCCATGCGATTACATGTGTTGAAGTCAAACACGGTCAAAACCACTTGATTACCGGTCATTGATGAAAGCCATTAACAAGTGAAATGGAAATGACCATTGATGTCAATGACTTCAAAGGTATCAAAGTACAATCTGACTGAATGTGAATGAATGAGATGAAGTCAAGCACGCAGCGGAATCTATCGATCAGGGATTAATGATGTGAAACCTCTGTCAAAAGTGAAGAGACCTGCCATTAAGGAATGTCGGTTCTAAGGTACTAAATGATTTCTAGGTCTCATTCCCAGATAATGAGTTGGAGTCGACCAAAAAAGACTCGTCACAGGAGGGCCTTGATGTATCCCCCATCAATGACATGAAATAAGCAATGGATTTTGAGGGTGAAATAAAGTATGAATACAGGTTGAAATGGACACAGGGAAGGCCAACATAGTAAGAATGGACAACTGCAGATGGCTGACCTAATGGAGGGATCGTGTGAACTTCTCTTGAACATATGAACAACACAACCAAGGACTTGGAAGCATTGACTCAAAGACGACTCAATATATGAACTTGTAACAATTCGAATGAGAGACAAATGAATTTTCCAACCTGGATTCAAATGATGAATAGGGGGTGTCATGTTCAAGAGCGACGCTTACTGCCATTAATATGAATACGAAAACACATCCCTTTCCCAAAATTTTCCCCACCATTTCTGGCTAGTACCTCTTTGTTTTTACACAAGCTTGAGGAGGATAACATATTCTTTTTGATGTAAGATCATCCTTCAGATGAGTCCCTCGGAGTATATTTAATGAACCATAGGAAGGAGTGGTTCGGTCCCATTGCGGGTCTTTTGATGTTTATTTAACGAGTTCAAGGATAGAAAACTCGGGGGTTTTTCATGTTTTGAGAGTCTGAAAAACACTTAAAGAGAACTCTCCCAGTTCCTTTTTCGTAAAAGAGTTTGACGAGACCAAAAAGGTGATAAAATATCATCCGTCGAACGTTTTCTTCAAATACTTTAATGAGCATGAAAAGAACAAGATCGCTCGACAATATTTTCATTTTTATGGAGTGTGAAAAGAGCTTAAAGGATACTCCTTTACGTTTGTCATTTTCATTTTACCATGACGAGTACAAAAATACGAGAAAAAGTATACTCGGTTACGTTCTCATGTATTTTTGAGCACGAGAATGAACAAAGACTGAACTCAAAGTTTTTCTAAAAAAACCCTAAAAAAGTAGTTGTACATGCAACAAAAAGAAAAAACACTCGCACCCCCTCGTTCGAACTTTGAAGTTGCTATATCTGCGAAAAACCACACTCACAAGGCTATTAGGGTTTTAGGTTTTATAAACAAAGCAATAAAAATAATATAAAAAATCAATAAAAATAGTAAAAAGTGAATAAATATGGGTGAAAAGGGCTTTTTACCATTTCATTGTTACTTTTCCCAAAAACTTCTCCAACATACCTCATTTTCCCCAAATTTCTTTGCTCGATTGTGGGAGGCACAAGTGATCATTTGGTGAACGGTTTCAGCCAATGAGGTAATCTCTTGATTCTCTAACTTTTCTATGGTTTATTTTTGGTTTTTATTGGCAATGTTTTGGGTTTTGAGTCCATTTTAGGGTCGGAACATGCACCCAATCATTCTCGCAGATGGGCCATGTGGGACCTGCAAGAATCTAATATTCTCACAGGTGGGCTTCAGGACACCTGTGAGAATCTCTCACTGTGCAAAAGGTCCACCTTCGAGGGCCAAAAAATGAATTTTAAAGTAAGGTTTTGCTCAATAAAAATGATGCAAGAGTTTAAAACAAGTTGCTAACTCCCCTCTCATGGCTCTTTTGCAGGTGTTTGACCATCACTATGTTGGAATGGAGAGAAAGTGAACATGAGGAGGATGATGCCATTGTCGAGAATGACCTGGGTATAGTCACTGCCCTTCAGGATTGTGGGCTCTTGAAATTTTTTAGGATTCCGGGCATGAGATCCCAACTCAGGTTGTTGGAATACCTGGTCCACATGTGGGACATGGATCAACAGTTATTTCACGTGGTATTCCATACACTGACACTAGATATTGAGGATATCTATTTTCTGATGGGGTTTTCACGGTGTGGATACCATGCTACTTTGACCACTAGTAGAAATGGTAGACTCCCTATGAGCTAGTATTGTTGCCAATATTGTGTTCTCGAGGCAGAGAGAAGCAAGGGTGAGGTTTCCATTTGGGGGGTCCAAGATCTGACCCTGTGGACCATCTTGTTTACTATTACACGCATGGTTAGGAGTGTGGCTCTGCACATGGCTCTCTAGAGCTATTTCCAATACACCATAGAGTGCACAGAGCCTCGGTTTTTCAACTGGTCGGATGCAGTTCTCCACAGTATGAAGAGACAATTGACAAGGTGCAAAAAGGGTGACTTGAAGCAGTTTGGGTACGGGTCACTTTTGGTGTCATTCTTCCTCGAGAGGGTCCCCTTGTTGCGACTATAGGTTGATTGGGGTTTACTGGCCCCACAAGATCCGAGGATACTGAGGTGGTGTAACCTCATGGCTCGACACATAGCAAGGCCTATAATCAAGTATAATGATTCATGTTTTGACTAGTTGAGGCCCTAGATGTTGATGATTGACGACTACACATATGTTGGTTTGGATTTTCGAGGGGATACAGATTTGGCCCTGCCTGAGGATGCTCAGTGGGGTGACTTAGGTAAGAAGTACACATTTTGTTCTTTTTAAATGTTTTTGAAAATTTTATCATATGAAATGTGTTTATGTTTATTCAAGAACTAATAAAAAAATTTATTTTTGATGACACAGATGTGGGGCCGTATCGACCTCCAGGAATGTCTCCCATTCAACGGAGAGGAGAAGTAGCTCCAGTGGAAATATGGGATGTTGAAGACTATGAGGCAGTGGAATAGTACTTGGAGGGGTTGATCGTGGATGTCTCAGATATTTCTATTGGGGAGATCCTGAGATGTTACCAGTGTCATACTTTGGGCGTGTCCGAGTCTCTCAGTCGACTGCTCTATAGGGTAGCCCGAGAAGTTGTGTGTTATCATGAGCGTCATCTGTGATGCTACTTTGTAGAAGCTATAGGATTCATATTTTGAGATTTTGATCCTTGGACATAAACGTTTTGTAAAACCTTTTGATCATTATATACATATATATGGCTTCTACTAGATTATTTTGTTTTGTATTATACATGTGATGTGTGATTGGTTTATGAATGTCCCAAATGTTTGTCCAACACATAGTTGGTTAAGGTGTCAGTCAATGTATTTAGACATCTAGGAATGTGAAAATATTCAATATAATAAAAATAACGTTCCAAGAGGTGAATTTGTAAATATACCCATAATAAAGTAGGACTTTGGATAGCATAGACGTTACTTAACTATAGTACTACTAGTCGTGAATCGATTCGTATAACTAGGTAGAGGATATCAAGCAAAATAGCATCAATCAAAAATTTGATCACGGCGCTATATTCTGCAATATTATTGGTCGCACGACCAAGGCACACACCTCGTAGACTGATAATTTTGTTTGTAGGTGCGTAAATTGCCCATGCAATAGAAGCAAGGTTTTGAGTACTACGGCTAGCGCCATCGGCGAATCCAATGTGGGGTGGAGAAGACTCCAACATATGGAAACCAAGAACAACACAAGATAAGTGGTCGAGGCTAGAGACCAAATAAAATACAAGTACTCATGCACATGTGATCTTAAGCATAGTAATTCTGTAAGTACAACTCATTTATGGGTTCACTCAAAGGGATACCATCATAGTCCACCAACTCGTAAGCTCCTTTCTCCAAAACTCATCTTACGATATAAGGACCTCGCCACATAGCTTCAAATTTTCTGGCTCCTAGCATATCCCTATCTTGTTCATAAAGGAGAACTAGATCACCTTTGGAGAAAACGTGTGGCTTGACATGCTTGTCGTATTAGGCTTTGACATGTTTCTTCTGGGCTTCTATAACTAGGGTGGCATCGCGATGGGTTTTTTCTAATTGCATGAGATACAACAGATGTTCTTCTTCGACAGAAGTGTTTGGGATAAGTTTGACAGCTAGTTTTAGGGAGGGTATCTCACATTCAATCGCCAAGATGGATTCTATACCATAGACTAACTGGAATGGTGTAAACTCGGTAGCAGACTTAACGGATGTCCGGTAAGCCCACAATGTTGAAAAAAACATTGTGTGCCAACTCATTTTGTGAATCTCTATCATTCGTCAAAGCATGGTAATGAGGATTTTGTTTATTGCTTCAACTTGGCCGTTGGCTTGTGGGTAATAGGGTGTTGAGTTTTCATGGCGAAGACCCAACTTTTCAGTGAGTTTGGACATCATGAAGTTTCTAAAGTGGCTACCATGGTCAGTAACGATAGCTTGAGGAACACCAAACTAAGCAATGATGTGATTGAATATAAATAATGATGCAGTCCTTCCGGTATTGTCGAATGTTTGCATCACCTCGGCCCATTTCGTAAAATAATCTACGGCTACAACAATGTATCCATGCCCCCCGACCGAGTGAGGGTGACATGTCATGAAATCAATACACCATTTTGCAAAAGGACCAACAGAGACCATAGGGTGTAGAGGAGCAGGGTGTGATCGTATTTTATTGTTGTAGGTTTGGCAAGCGTGGAATTTTTGGATGACAATTATACAATCATTGAATAAAGAAGGCCAAAAATACACCACTCATAAGATCTTCTGGGCAATAGCATACCCAGACATGTGACCACCATAGGCTCCAGAATGGAAGTCATTTAGGGCTTTCTCGGCTTTGTCAAATGTGAGGCAGCATTGAAAAATGGAGTCAATCCCATGACGATAAAGAGTATCACCAAGGAGAATATACTGACGAGCTTGGTAGCGTATTCGATGGCGATTAGTGCTAGAAAAATTGGGCTGGAAAGTTTGGGTTTGGAGATATATGATGATATCTCCATACCAAAGGTCATCGAAACTAATCAGGAAAAGGGATTCATCGGGTAATGAATCTGCTGCTACATTTTTCGTCTCAGATCAGGGAAGGTCACATATCAACTTGGTAAACACTAAGGATTTCTTGGACTTAGTGCATTCGAATTCTAATTCAAACTCCTGGAGTATTACGATCCATTTGGAGTATTTTCCCCCTAGCAATTAGCGTGTAAGAATGTGTTGCATAGGGTTGCATTTAGAAATTACTGTAGTCTTGCGAGAAAGGATATAGTGCCAGAAACATTGAACAACTTGGACGGCTTCCAAGGACAGTTTTTCAACATGTAAATACTTGGTTTCGCTAGTTGTGAGACTCTGAATCAAGTAATAGATGACATGTTCATCATGAGAATCATTCTCCTGGATGAGAATCATAGCGATGGTATAGTCCGAGGCTGCGAGGTAGAGGAAATAATCTCAACTGTAATATGGTGGGAAGAGTAGTGGGGTACGTGTCAAAGATAGTTCCAAAGCTTTGAAAGATTTGTTGGCAGTGGTATCCCATATGAACTCAGAACCTTTCTTGAGCAGTCCCGTAAATCCAAGAGTTAGCTCAGCATAGTTCGGGATGAAACGATAGAGAAAGTTTGCCTTCCCTTGCAAACTTTGTAACTGGCGAAGTGAGGAAGGAGGAGGGAGATTGAGAATCACCTCAACCTTCAAAGGATCTACCCTAATCCCTTGACGTGAAACAATAAATCCCAGAAGTTGGATGGATTCTACATAAAAAACACATTTGTGGGGATTCAAGCGTATGTGCTAAAACCAACATCGATGGAAAATGGCACGGAGGTGTATTGGATGATCTACACGGTGCATGGAATGAATGGGTAAGTCATCGAGATATGGTTGCACGATGTGATTTATATCATGAAATGCATAATACATAGCACATTGAAAAGTTGCATCAACATTCTTTAAACCGAATGGAAGTTTCTGGTAGGTGAAAGTGCCCTAAGGACAAATAAAAGCGACCTTGTGTTGGTCCGCGGGTACGATATTGATTTGATTATATCTGGATAAATCATCCATCAAAGAGAATATTTCACTTCTGCCACAATCATCGACGATCTGGTCAATGAAGGGGGTAGGAAAGTTGTCTTTAGGACAAGCTTTGTTAATGTCCCTATAATCAATGCACACACGGTTTGTGCCTTGTTTCTTGTTAATTGGAACAAGATTGGAAACCCAGTCAGTTAGAGCCACAGGGTAAATAAAGCCAGCTTTGAGAAGTTTCTCAACTTCAAGCTTGATAGCGGTTGCTTTACGTGGGTGGACTGGACGAAGTCATTGCCGGACGGGTTTAGCACCTGGGTATGTCTTAATCTCATGTACCACAATGTCGGGGTCAATCCCCGACATTTCTTCATAGCTCCATGCGAAGATGTCACGAAATTCTTGGAAAAGAGCCTTGTAGGTGACAAATTCATCATGGGATCATGAAGCTCCAATATGCACATTTTCGACAACTCCCAGTTTTATGGATATGTCGAGGGGGATGGTGGGTGAGATATTACTTAATTTCCCTTCGTAGAACATATCATGTGTGGACTCAGGAATGGTAGAAATGATGACAATGGTCGATGGGGTTGAGATTCCTTAATAAACCTCGATGGTGTGTTGTTCCAGGAAGAGGATGGAACGATTATGTCCATCATCCCAAGGGGTATCTTCCATGGACATAATAGACATAATCATCTCGTCTATAGGAAAAATGACGTGGAATGGATCTAGAGATAAATCGGCAAGAGAGGGGTTATAAGGGGTTGTCGATTGAATGGATTGATAAGAGGATTCGACCGGACTCAAAGGAATTTTGTCGCCATAATGAAGATGATCGTCAGGGTTGGGTACCATCCATGGGTCATAAGATGCAGGGGTTCCGTGAACAGAGGTGGAGATCATGTTGATCGAGGTGACAAACAGATCTGGGACATTGGGTGGTGGAATAGGGAAAGTATCCATAAAAAAGGAATCTTTAAGAAGATTGACACCAACGTTCTCATAACCAGGGGGGGTTGCAATGAAAGGTACGTTGTCGATACTTGCATCAGAGTGAAAGAAGGCCAATTGGTCTACGGTAACTACTTTTCCTTGATGTGGGAAATGCATGACATGGAAAAGAGTGGACACAACTGCATGCATGAAATTGATCCAGCTATAGCCAAGTAGAAGGTTGTAATCGAGAGGAGAATCAAAGAACTCCACTTCAACGTTGACCGTTTTTCCTTCTAATGTAATAGGAAACGAAGGGAGGAAACTGTAAGGCTTAAAACCAGAGCCATTGAAGTCTTTGAGCATGTTGTGGGATTCATTCAAAGAAGGAGAGTTGATGGATTTCCAACAGGTAATAGACATGACACACGTCAAGGCACCCTCATTAATAACTGTTCGACAAATGTTTTTTTCGGAGACAATAAATTGTATTTGGAATGCGAGTTGAGGGGGTAACCTTAGAATGTGATCTTCCAATTGAAAAATTATTAAATTTGTATCTGTAGGGTTGAATCCACCAATAGATTTCAACAGTGCCTTCCGTTGTATAAGACAACTCTGAAGGACTTCGAGGGCTGACATCCCGAATGGTGCTTGGGCCAGATATTCGACAATACTGTAGTTTTGGGTAGCACGTGCATGAGGATTGAAAGCCAATTTTTGAACAACACCCTTTGGGGGAGGGCGAAGGATTGTATCTAGGCTCAGTCGTTTGATATGAAGAGGACCATTGGTTGGTGGAGTCGTGTGAGATGGTTGGACCAATGAAGGAGGTATTGCATCAACCTTCTCTTTGGAGGAAGAATAATATTTGGCTCAAGTGGTAAGTGTGATTTCATTCTTCATTGAATCACCTGTACACATTAATACATAGGATGTATTGGAGGGGGAAGGTTGGTCATGAATGACCAATTGGGCCTGTTGTTGAGAAGGGAAGGGTTGCGACAACACGGCTGGAGTGGGGAGTTTCGGGGTCCCTTGAAGGAACTTAGTGACCTCAGCTCGTCGTGGACAATCCTTAGTGCAGTGATCATCACCACAGATAAGACAAGGGTATTAGGGTTTGCACTTATCCCTATCGTCAACAGGTGGTGTTTTGGTTTTTCTCAATTTGCTGATTATTTTTATCCTCCTTATTCTAACCCTTTCCTTTTTAGGATTTATTTTTGTCGATGGGGCAAGATTGAATAGATTTCACCTCAGAAGTCTTGTCGGTGGGAGGGGTAGGAGATGGAGCATTTGGAACATTAGAAGAAGTGGATTTGGGTTTGTTTCTAGAATTTTGGATGGAATGAGGTTGGGCATGGAAACTGTCAATCACACTGTCAGCTGCATGAGAAGCAGCGGGAGTAGTTGAAGTAGCGGAAGTAGAAGGATGAGGTGTGTCAGGGAGTAAGTCATAAAGAGTACCCATTTGTGAGTAAACAAGGTCGAGGTATTGACCATGACTGATTTCCTATTCTTCTCTGACAACTCCACCCATGGAAATGTCACAAGCGATTTCGTTCATGAATGATTTCATGAACCACTCTGCCAGCAATTGATCGAGAAGTTCGAGTTTGATGAGACGTAATCTCTGTCACCACTCATGAATGTGATCAGAGATATGAGTGGCTTTGGTTTGTTTGAAAGAACTCAAAATTTTGGTTCACATTTCGTAGCGGATCGGTAACTGGTAGTGGGTGAGGAAAGCCATAGTGAGGGTGTTGAATTCGGTGAAGAAGCCTCGTGGTAATTCTATATACCACTTCGCAGTGGAATCTGTGAGGGTTCATTGAAAAAGGTGTAAATGAATAGAGTCATCCATCAAGGAGTTGTATGGGCACCAGAGGTGAGAAGTCATTACATGATTGTTCAAGTCCTCTCCCGGTTTACCATCGAATTTAGGAATGTTGGATGGTAGTTTGGCTGGTATGGCGGGCCATTCAGGAGAGTGACAGATCAAATCATTTAAAATTCTCGAAAGATCAGGGAAGTCCAGGGTGGCTAAGAAGGGTAACTGTCTATTCACATGTGGGTACTGGTGACTTTGGGGAGGGAGTCCTGTCAGTAGACTAGTGGGACCATAAGCAATTTTCATATAATGCGAAGATCTGGGAAGATTCAGTTATTGGTGTGGAGGCAAGTAATTCATAGGGTTGTACCCTTGAACAGGGGTTTGGGGTTGAGCGTTTGAGACCGAAATAGGATTGGACGTGCCTAGATATGGTTGGCCTGTACTAGGGGGTATGAAGGAGATAACTTGAGGTTGTTGCCCCCCTGTCGAGGGAGGATTATATTGAATAAGATAATTCCAATACTGGTCCAACGATGGAGGTATGTTTTTTCCATAGGGAGGGGTCGGTGATGGTTTCCCTCCAATCGGGGGTTGTGTCCCAATTGGGATTTTTCCTGCAAAAGGGTATTGGGTTTGGCCTCCTTGGTGAAATTGTCCACCTACAGGAATCTGGTAATTAGGTGTGAAAGACGAGATGGTGCAACTAGGGTCGGTGCCTCCGATAGAGGATGGAAGAGGTCCTCTGAAAGGGGGTTGAGGAAGTGTCAGAATGAAACCAGAAACAAGATGGTGCCCAGAGGGAGTGGAAATGCAAGGAGTCCCGAATGAGATTTGTGTAGGAGCGGGAATAGAAGCATTCAATGCATGATATCCGGGTGGAAGTGTTGAGGTGAATCTGGGTGAAAGTGATGTGCCAATGGGGGCTTGGCTAGCCACTGCAATCCCGGTGTGAGGATTCTTAGTATCTAGGACCATTGTGAAATGGACCATTTGTAGAGGGATAGTCAAGATGTTGTTAGTTGGCAGAGCATTTGTACCAGGAAAATAATAGGCAGTAGTAAAAGGTATTGCATCTGGATCATATGTTTCATGCAGCTCAGGTGTGACAGTGATATCAATGCTTGCTCCTAAGACGAAGAGATCCCGTCTAAAAATGTCAGTAGTCCGAAAAGGATCTTGATCCTCAGGTCCTATGAAAGGTCCAGTTGGTAATCCATAAGATTGAACAACTATATCTTCAGAAAAATTCACTCGAACAATACGTTTCTCGGAGTCGGGAGGAAGTCGGAAGTCCTCTAGAGAATTGGTAATTCGGAACCATTCTAAAGAATTAGTTCTTTCCACTTGTAGAGTGGCAACGTCTTGGACTTCACTCTTTTGAAGAGAGCCCTCCAGTGAGTTGGTAGGAAAGGGTTGAGAACCTTTCAGATATTCTGGGGGTAGGCCTTGCATTCTACGTGAATGGCGTGGAGGGTCAATTGTGATTGAGTTAGAATCTTATGAAAGAAATTCTATGGCTAACTTGGGTAAACAAACAACATGTGCTAGTCAAATCTAGGAACCAAAACCAAGAAAACAACACCTTCTAATTTTGAAGTCACTAGTTGGTGATGAAATCCAATGTCATGACGACGAGACAAGAAGGGGTTGGGCCAGGGTGGAAATGTTACATTAATGACTTGATTAACGGACTTACACCCTGGTGCAAGATTCCACACACAATCATGGGTATACCCTCCAAGGAGCTCGAGTGAGTCTAGCCAACATCGATTCCAGGTACCATGAAAACTTACCCCTTCACAGTCACCGTGTGTAAGACCCTAAGAAGATAAGATACTAAGGTTAGTACCAACAATAATGATGCCTAGGGGAACAATTGACAGTCCGATCCACACGCAAGAGGAGGGTATCTAGCCAAAAATCAGCTTGAGAGGCTTCCACTCATCATTGTGGGTATACCTTCAAGTGACTCCCATAATACGTGCAATATCTACGCCGAGATCAAAAAAGCAGGGTGAGTAACTCTATAAATCTCAATGTGACCTCAGGTTTGACCCTTGTGTGAGAAGGGCTTCCCAAGACAAAATGATGCAAATGGAATTTGACACTCCTTATAACAAGATACTATTGTGTGTTTTGTGCTTTGGAGAGTGTGTCTCACTACCTATTCCAAATCTCTAGCCTAGCTAATGTTGGTGTAAAAGAGCCCTAGAAAAAGTTACTAGTTGAATTTTAAAGTTGCGCAATATTATTAAAGGTTGTTGTTACGCAAAAAGGAGACGTAAATGAAACCGATGTTGTGTGAGACTTTGACCCAACAATGCATAAATATGGATGAATGATACAAAAAAAAATTGATGAATCCTATTTATAGGAGGGAAAGAGCATTTTTCTGGAACAATGTGAACTACGATGTATGATATTCTCTGAAATGTAATATCAAACAATCATGAACAATGCAAATTTCCTATTCATTCTCTTTCAATACTTGAATGCCCATATTTTTTGAATACAAGGGTGCTTTTAAAAAAGAAAATGTCTTTAATTTTTTTATTAGAAACCAAGCAACAGGGATGGGACTAAGAAAAAGTAAGCAACAAATGAAAAAGAAATACATGACAAACAAATAACAAACTGACAAGATCTTTCAATGAAGATAAAAATAACAAACTGACAAGACCAGTCTCTTCAAAAGCACATGGGTGACAATTTTCCAAGTAACAAGCAATTGAAAAGGACAATTAATATCAAATTTTAATCCAATCAAAGGATCTCGACCAAACAAACATTCGGATTTGAAAATCGGAGATTATACCCTTGTCAAGAAAAGGTCAAGAGGTAAAAATTGAGAAAAAATGATCAAGATGAGCTTTTGATTTCTGAAAACCAATCATTCACAAGATTTGAAGTCAAGAAACATTCAATCATTGGCCAGAGAAGTTCTTTCAAGACACACCAACCAATCTGGGCATCTGAAGACACAAAATACTTAATCCAAATTTTTTACAAGTGAGTTCGCAGTCTGACAGTGGGGTACAGTGCGAGAATTAAGGATTCTCACAGGCTAGACATAGGCAGGTTGAGAGAAGTTTACATTGAACTGAACACTAGGGTGTGAACTTCAATGATTCTTGCAGAGTACAAAGAGGTGTAGTGAGAGAAGGTTTGTAATCAAGAAAATTTTGGAAAAATGGTAGAACTTTTGAGGGAACTTCTGGATCTAGGGAGTCTGTGAGGATCTCCTCAAGACTCAGAGATTGATTGGGAATGAAAAAGGGTAGGTCAAGAGAAATTGATGAGGTAAAAACCACCAAAATGGGTTGTATCCCTAGTGGAGTCAACAATTTTGTTATCAGATAAATCAATAGGTGTGGACACTAATAGATCTCCCTAGATCCACCTGGATCTAGAGAAAAACAGGACAGGACATGATTCTTTCCCTAAGTTGTAGTCATTGAATCTACTAATAAGAAGGAATGAGTGGCATACCTTTATATTGCTTCCTTAGGTATCTGTTGTTCCCGCTTCATTCCAGTGCTCTTATGAAATCAGGTCCAAGACAACACAAACCAACCAAAGTGAAGATAACAAATTATATTCAATGTCAACCTATGCATATGATCAAGGAGTTATGCAATAAAATAAGAGTGATTTTATGGGAAAGGGACATACCACTGTATTGTATTAAATGAAAGTAGAAGATACAACTAGATCACCTTGATGTCACAAGCTTCCTTTTGGTGACCCTTGGTTCCAACACACACACTTGCTCTACATTTGTATGAAGAACATCTAGTACAACTTGATAGATCAAATAGAGTCTTCAAGCTTCTATCCAAGAAGATTTCTTCACACAATTATTTTGCCAATTCTTCATTCAATCTTGCTTAACCTTTTCCATGAGAAGCCTTTCAATATATAGGAGAAGGAGAGATGTTTAAATGGATGAGGATAATCTTACTAAATATGAGAAGTTAGTAGGATGCCAACCAGGGATGATTTTAGGGGCTAAAGTTCTCTTATGGGCTAATTTTCCATGGTTTTTCCAAAAACGAGATTCACTATTTTAAAAATGATTCACCCAAATTCTATAGGATAAAATTATTTTAACTTAAAAATCACCAAAATTTTATAAAAACTATATAAAATACTTAGAAATTTGAATATTTTTACAAAAATATCGCGAAACATTTATAGTTGACATATGAAGGATTAGTAAGATTCTCCAAGGTTTCTACATTTTAAAATAAATTTACATCCTTAAAATCATCCATGATGCCAACCATGTGAATGGAAACTCATTTTCTAGAATATTCCCTTCTATATCCTTCGTGACCTCTTCTCTTTCCCAAGCTTTGAAACAAGTTCACACCCTACCTATAGAGCAGACTGCGAACAGTTCACACCCTAAGTTTGGGTTGCCTGTGAGAATGAAGGATTTTTTCACCCTGTAATATAGGAAACCTGTGAACTCATATTAAAAATGTGTTTTTTGGAGGAAGACAACAGTCACTTTTCTCAGGCAAAAAGTCCTTGTGGGAGCCTGAATACATCACTTGTAGAGACATCACCAGAGTGACCAAATCATGTGTAACAACTTTGCTTGTTTATTGAGAACTTGTTGCAGGTATAAATCTTTAGGTCAAAGTTCTTAATGGTGGACATCATCAAACGTTTAGCCTCTTTCTTACTTCTCTTGCATATTAGTTTATATAAGATATGTTGGAATTGAGTCGATTTCTACAGTCACACTCGTCTGTTGTGGTTCACCCTATCCATAGAGAGATTTTCCTCGTAATAGAATTGGCGACCATACTGGGGATGAATCTTATTTCATAGGGTCTGAGGTAATTTTCTCCTTAGATTTCTCTTATTTCTATTGTGATTCTTGTTGTATCATTGCTTGACAGATCCTGTGTTGGAAGATTGGTTGTTGTCATTGATGTCAACCCTAGTCATGGGTTTTGGACCGCAAGATTGATAAAGGTATTTGGACATGAAGGAAAATGCACATGTATATAAAAAAACCCATGAATGGATAGTATACATCATGTTTTTTCCGGTGGTATGTGGAAAATCACATGGATCCTCATGGTTGAGGAGAAATGAATTTTTGAAGATGACAAAGTGAATTGAAGAAGGAAGTACATGTAGGCCCTGAAGATAATTAAAGAAAAGAATTACAAAATAAGAAAGTGTCAGGTCAGACCTAATGTTAAAAGGAAGTGACATAAATGGTATAAATAAACATCATTATGCATTCATTTGATACAAGTCAAATTTCAGAGGAAATAAGAAGTAATGAAGGTCGGATTTCAAGGGAGGATGAAGTCTTTTGGTGATGTGTATTAAGGTATGTTATTTTCAGGTCATCTTACCATTTTTCTATAAAAAAATTTATAGAATGATTCAAATGGTGAAATAGATATGGTATTGAGAAGACATATCAAGGTACCTATGGTAAGAGTTTCAGCTCTTGATTCACTATAATTATGTAGATAGACTCTGTGGAAGATAGGGTTTGTGACCAGTCCTGAAGCTAGTCAATAAACAAGTGTTTTGGGTAACACAATCATAAATTATTCATCAAGAATCCAAATGAAGTGGGACAAATTTCATTGGAAAGAGTACGAACTTTAGTTTCATGTGTGTGAGTTTCAGAATCAGATTTTAATTATTGAGCACGGGGCATTCTGTGCAATTTCACTCTCCTGAATAGACCAAAATTGAATAAAGTCTACCATTCTTTCTATAACCTCTTTTTGGGGAGGATTCAAGGAGTGAAAATTGGAGGAGTTACAGAGAATACATTGATTAATATTATCTACAATATCATAGTACTCCAATAATTGAAGAATTACAGAAATTGAAGAAGTCTTAGGAAGCATTACCAAGTTCTATGTGATGATTGGTTGATGGTGATCATTTAATGTAAAGTTTTATTATCTCTCATATATTTTTCGGTGGAAGGAAGGGTAAAGGATGGAGAGTTAAATTATCTTTTTATATTGGAGGATTGTATCTTCCTCTTGGAGTTTTATCCCTCCCTTTACATTTGGAAGCTGTAGCTACCTTTGGAATTCATTACTTCCCTTGAACAATAACTATTGATTATTTCTCATATATTGTGCATGGTGTATTATGGTGTATTGGTGTAACTCTTATACTATTGCTCATTTCTCATTGGATATATTTGAATGGTTTAAGTATAAGTTGAAAAAGGTTTTAAATTGTACTTGATACTGATTCAACCCCCTCTCAGTATCAACAATTGGTATCAGAGCAGGTTACCTTCAATACAGTTTAACCACTGGAAGGAAGATCCTAAGAAGAAATGGAAGAAAAAAGTCCAAATGGGATTCCACCATTTGATGGAAGCAATTTTTAATACTGGAGTAATAGAATGGAAACTTACTTGAAATCTATTGGGGCAGATGTTTGGTTCTCAGTTGCTTTAGGATACAATGCTTTGAAGAAACCAAACACTGCAGCTCAGAAGGAAGCAAAAAGGAACAACAAATTGGAAATAGATACCATCCTGGATGGATTGACAGATTCACTGAAATCCAAGGTGGGATCATGTGCATCATCAAAATATCTTTGGGAAAAGCTACAAGACCTTCATGTAAGGGAAGACACAGAAGAAGAAGAAGAAGAAGAAGAAGAAGAAGAAGAAGTTGAAGCAAATTACAACATGTCGGATTTCAAAGAAGAAAATAGAGGTCAATTCTTTTGCTTTAATTGTGAAGGAGTAGGTCATGTTGAATTTGAATGTCCTCATACAAGGATTGAAATAAATGACACTGAAGAAGAAAATTCCAATGAAGAAGAAGAAAATCATGAAGAAAAAATTATTCAAGAAGAAGATGAGAATCTTACAAAATTGAAGCATGTTGAGATTGAAAATAGCAAGCTCAAAGACACACAAAGAAAACTAAGAAGTGAATTGGGTGGCTGTGAAAAGATAGTTGTAATCTTGAAGAAACAATTAGAATACTTTTAGAAACTAAGAGAAGAAACCATTTCCTTGAAAAACCTACTCGAAGAACAAAGAAGAATAGGAGAAGTAAGGAATGTCCAAATGAAGAAGAAAGAAGAAGATTGTGAGAAACTTGAACAAGAAGTTGTCTCATTGAGGAAGAGCTTAAGAAACTCTCAAGTGCCAAAAAACTTAACACATCTTGGATGCATGGGTGAAACTTCATACAAAGAAGATGCAAATACCAACAAGAAGGTTGAAGAAATAGTTACACATATAGTTGATGAGAAGTGGGCCAGGATACCAGAAAGAAGGAATGATTACAAAAGAGATGAATATCCAAGAAGACCTCCTACCTTCAGGAATAAAAGAAGCTTCAATCAATATGAAGGAAACTACAGAAGAATAGATCATGAACCCACATGGACTACATCACAAAGAAGCCCACTTACTCCAAGGTATCAAAATTTCTTTCTTGGTCATTGTTATAATTGCAAAAATTTTGGACATAAGGTAATTAATTGCAGAATAAATGAAAGGAACACATACGCAATAAACATGAATGGTGTAAATAGAAGATATGGAAATAATCATGGAATTGTCAACCGAAGTTACAATTAATTTTCCCCATTGATGGACAAAAATATTGCATGCTACAAATGTAATTATCTTGGTCACAAAGCACGAGATTGCAGATATATGAATGAAGATGTCCATATGCCAACCATAGTATGGAGAAGGAAAGAGATTCCAAACAATGAATATTGTCGAATAGCATTGACCGCTGAAGAATGTAAAGAATAAGATGAATGGTACATAGACAGTGGATGTTCTTCACACATGACTGGGGATCAAGACAAATTCATCAGCTTGAAGAGAAAGGGTGGCAATGTTACATTTGGAGGTGACTCATCTGCCAAAATACTTGGAGAAGGTGTAGTAGAGCTTGGAAGAAAAAATATAAAAGAAAATAATTTTGTATTGGTTGAAGACTTGAATCATAATCTACTCAGTGTTAGTAAAATGTGCGATCAAGGATACACTCTTATGTTTGATTCCCGAAAATGTAAAATCAGAGAAAATAACTTAGGAAGATTGGTTCCAAATGAAACAAGAATATTGAACAACATATACATCCTAGACATGAAGAAGAGAGAGAAGACAGAAGCCACACAAAAGGATTCTAAGGAAGAAAAAGTCCCAAAGACCAAAAATAAGGATAAAGTATTATTGAGTGCCACATGTTCAGGGGGAGCAGCCCCAAAAAAGAGAGTTACATTTTTCCATTAAACTCAGAAGGAGTATCCCTAACCTTTTCAATTGATGTCAAAGGGGGAGAGAAATTGGGATCATGATGATAGGGGGAGCATGAGTGTTGCCATCAATGACAAAGGGGGAGATTGTTGGAAGATTGGTTGTTTTCATTGATGTCAACCCTAGTCATGGGTTTTGGACTGCAAGATTGATAAAGGTATTTGGAAATGAAGGACAATGCACATGAATATACAACACCCATGAATGGATAGTATAAATCATGTTGTTTCCGGTGGTATGTGTCACATCACGTGGATCCTCATGGTTGAGGAGAAATGAATTTTTGAATATGACAAAGTGAATTGAAGAAGAAAGTACATGTAGGCCCTGAAGATAATTAAAGAAAAGAATTACAAAATAAGAAAGTGTCAGGTCGGCCCTAATGTTAAAAGGAAGTGACATAAATGGTATAAATAAACATCATTATACATTCATTTTATACAAGTCAAATTTCAGAGGAAATAAGAAGTAAATAAGGCCGGATTTCAAGGGACGATGAAGTCTTTTGGTGATGTGTTCTAAGGTATGTTATTTTCAGGTCATCTTACCATTTTTGCCATAACAGTTTTTCTAGAACAATTCAGATGGTGAAATCGCTACTATATTGAGAAGACATATCAAGGTACCTCTTGTAAAAAGTTCATCCCTTGATTAGATATAATTATGGAGATACACTCTATGGAAGATAGGGTTTGTGACCAGTCCTGAAGCTAGTCAATAAATAGGTGTTCCGGGTAAAACAGTCACAACTTATTCATCGAGAATCCAAATGAAGTGGGATAAATTTCATTGGAAAGATTATGGATTATAGTTTCTTGTGTGATATTTTCAGAATTAGATGTTAATTATTTAGTTCAGGGAAGTCAGTGCAAGTTCACTCTCCTGAATAGACCAGAATTGAATAAAGTCTACCATTCTTTCTATAACCTCTTTTTAGGGAGGATTCAAGGATTGAAAATTGGAGGAGTTACAGAGAATACATTCAGTAATATTATCTACAAGATCAGAGTACTCCAAGAATTGAAGAATATTTGAAATTGAAGAAGTCTCAGGAAGCATTATCAGGTTCTATGTGATGATTGGTTGATGGTGATGATTTAATGTAAAGTTTTGTTATCTCTCATATATTCTTAGGTGGAAGGAAGGGGTAAGGATGGAGAGTTAAACTCTCTTTTGATATTGGAGGATTGTATCTTCCTCTTGGAGGTTTATCCCTCCCTTTACATTTGGAAGCTATAGCTACCTTTGGAAGTCATTACTTCCCTTGAACAACAACTATTTATTATTTCTCATATATTGTGCATGGTGTATTGTGGTGTATTGGTGTAACTCTTATGCTATTTCTCATTGCTCATTGGATATAGTTGAATGGTTTAAATATAAGTTGAAAAACGTTTTAAATTGTACTTGATACTGATTCACCCCCCTCTCAGTATCAACATCTTGTTCACTCTGGGTCTGAGTTTTCATCTTTTCTCCCTTACCTAGCCTTGTTTCAAATCATATACATGCATATTTTCTTGACAGTCGCGTATACATGCAAGTTGTCTCAATGCAAGATGTGTATATATGCTTTGTTTTCTCAAACAATCACATACACCTTTTCTCCTTGCATTTTTTCTTGTTGTGGTGTTTCTTGGGTGGGATTTGATGCTTGTTGAGCCTTCTTAGGTCTCTGTAGTGCCTGTTGAGTACCCGTGGGATGACAGGAAACCCTCTTTTGGTTGAATTTTTGGGTGACGTTTTTCTCTTCATATATTCATTTTTATTGTCCTTGTACATTGGGCTGAGTGTTTCATTGCTTGATATCTTGCTTGAGTTATCTCTCTTTTATACATAGTAGGGTTATATATCAAGTTACTTTTCAGTCCATGCATTTTCAGTTTCAATATATTGAAAATACAAAAAAATAGGCATTTGTCATTGCTTGGCATCTTTTGTGTTTTGAGTTTTTATCATTAGCTTAGTGCATACAGTGAAAGATTGCATTTTTACTTATGAATCGCAGAGTTGAATTTGAAAATTACATCGCTTTTAGGAGCATATCATACATTAAAATTTAAAGTTAGACTTTGCATTATTTTCATATTTAATTTCTTGCAGAGTCATAACACCATGAGTTTCATAACCATTCCTTTTTGAGTAATCACAGCCATAAAATCAACGCTATAATTTAAAATTTATTAGTAACGATTTTATTTTCTAGGGTGCATAAACTAGCCTAGGATTTAGTGCCATGGAATAGGATTTTGTGAGTAAAATTCTCCAAGGAAATTAAATAAACATATGTGTCTGAGAAAGGGAGTTGAGAAGTCCATTGTATGATTGATAAAATTAGGGGGCTCTGCTAACACCGGAGTTAATCATGAGGTCGCGCGAGGTGGGTTGAAGGGATATTCCCTGGATACTCTCCTAGCGTCAGAGATATTTTTGTGGATTTATTCGTATTTGGGGATATTGCTAGTGCCCATACCTCCATGAGAGGTGGTGGTTTCAAGGTTTTTTGATTTCCTACCCTGCCCATATGGTGATTCATACTTATGACTTATCGCTTGTGCATCGGTTATATAGTGGTTTATTAGTTTCTTGAATTAGGTATCTCATAGGTTACTTGCAGAGGTTATTTTGCAAGTACCTTGGGTCAGATAGGGGTTAGATAACACACAACCTTTATGGAGGATTACCTCTTTGGGGGGATGTGACCGACTGGTTGTTAATCCCATGAGGGCCCTTATAACTGATTCGGTTACCTATAAAATCTTTAGATGGGAGTCTCAGGTCCCTATTGGATGAGACATACCTTCTTTAGGGAGGGAGGCCACTCAACCATTTTAGCCCGTTTTCATGCATATTGGCCGTTTGATTTTTGGTGTGCTCTTTGATTACTAGTTGAACTTAGGATTTTCTATTGAGTCTTTGTTATCATGGATAGTGGAGTCCCTATGGTTCCCTCATATGTTCCTACCCCCCCCCCCTCCATTATGTTCACTAATTTCACGGGGACAAATCTTTCTGCTTTCTATTATGGCACTCAGTCAATGCCTTGGGTCTCTAATAATTTTTCTCATGGTATAGTCGACATGTCTTCACACTTTCCATCCTCTGTGGATCCTAGTTGTGGGTCTAGGGGCATGATGCCTCCCTATTCTTCCTTTTCATTTGGTGGGAGTCACATCCCTCAAACACCTCTTACTATAGGAGGTTGGAATCTTCCTTCCTACAAATCCACTTTTCTAGGAGCAAGTGCTCAAATGGGCAGTCATTCGACTTATTACACTCCGTCCACCTATCCTTCTTCCGCTATGTTGGTTCCCATGAACGATTTTCCCATGGTGGACCTCCATCTATCCTCTAGTGTTCCATTCAGAGTGAGTCATTCTTGTAGTATGGGAAACCCCCTTTACGAAGTTCCTTCGTCTGGGGGAAACATATATCCTCACATGAGAAACCCTTGTCTTGTTGCTTCCTCTTTGCAAGTGGCTTCCTCGATGACGATGCCCTTACAACCTATTATGAATCAGTATGGAGGAGGATACAATCCTATCGAGTAGGGCCATGGTGTATACTAGAACCCTTCCTGGCCTGATTTTTCTCAAAATCAATATTTCCTTGGATCTTGGTCTCAAATGTCACAATAAACCATCGCCGCAAGTCCAGTCACTGCATGTCGTACTGGCATTATATCACCAACCTATGCTAGTTATGTTGGAGATTGTTCAACAAGCTCTACAAGTCATGTTGAAGACCTGGAACCAGTCGTTGCAAGTCATGATGGGGGCACAAGTCCATTCATTGCATGTCATACTGGCATTGTATCACCAACCTCTGCTAGTCATGTTGGAGATTGGTCGACAACCTCTGCAAGTCATGTTGAAGATCTGCAACCAACTGCTGCAATTCATGTTGGGGGCATGAGTCTAGTCATTACTAGTCACACTACACATACATCACCAACCTCTTCTAGTCATGTTGTTGATTCATCACCAACCTCTGCAAGTCATGTTGGAGATTTGCTACTAGCCTCTGAAATTCATGCTGGGAGCATGTCACCAACCACTGCAAGTCATGATTTGGGCATTCATATGATTGAGAAGCCTAGACATTTAAGAAGTAGGGAGAGATTCCTTTGCAGGACTTGCGGAGGAAATCACCTTACTCGTTTGTGTCTTGCTACTACCAGGATACCAGAATCTTGGTTCTCACTTGAGGTCCCTTCAGGTCCTAAGTCGTCTATGGTTTCCCCACACTTCACTCCTTATTTGGTTGGTACAAAAGTCATATCAATGCAATCGTCGGCTGACACCCCTTTTCCTTTAGGGGTTGATGCATCCTTTGACCTTGTTGTCTCACATCCCATTCAACCAGTGGTTGTGTCGATGCAATATTTGATAGACACCTCTCCTATGTTTGGGGGTGATGCGTCTCTTGACCTTGTTGTCTGGCATCTTGTTCAACCAATGTTCGTGTCGATGCAATCTTTGAATGACCACACTCCTATTTTTTGGGGTGATGCACCTCTTGACCTTGTTGTCTCACATCCTATTCAACCAATGGTTGAGGAAGTGGTTGTGTCGATGCAATCTTCGGTCGATCCCACTCTTCTCTTGGATAGTGAAAAGTCTAGGGAAGCGGTCGCACCGATCCAATATTCAGTCGATCCCACTCTTCTAGTTTTGGTTCTATACCTTATAAGCCATGTCCTTAGAATTTATAGTACTTCACCTTCTAAAAAACATAGGGTTTTACTCTACCTAAGTTCTCTCCCTCCAAGTCTCGAAGAGATTCCCTTTGATTGCGGTCGTGTTTTGGGGTACCCAATGCCTCCGCCTATGTATTTTCCAGGAAGAGACATTATCTGATATATCACGGAGATGATAACCTCCGTTAGTACTTTATCCTCCTTGACTTCGAGAGATTTGGGTTTTCCCAAGCTTGTGTCAGTTCTTCGTAAGATAATGACATTCCAAAGAAGTCCAGCATGGGAGCCTTGGCCTCCCTCATGAATTTTCACCTAGAATCGCCCAACGAGTCTAATTTAATCTCTCTTCCAAATCATCTAAAAATTGAAAAGATTGTTGAGTGAATTTGTCCCTTTCACACTCGTTAAATTGGACTTGAAAGGTCATGAGTCTTAGTTAATCTCTTTTCCGACTCGTTTTCAAAAAGAGAAAATATTTCTGAGTGAAGTTGTCTCTTTCACACTCATAAATCGGACTAGAAAGGACTTCTATTTGGAACAATTTAATCCCTTTTTCACACCAAGTAGACTAAAATACATAAAAAAAGGACATTTTTTGGCATCAAGTTGTGATTGCATCTCATGCCCTTGCTTGCAGTATTGAGCCTTTAGTTGGTTCTTGCTTTGCATTATAAACCGTTGCCTGAGAATGTTTTTGCATACTCAACCAAGCAGAGCCTTGTTTATATCCTTCTCAATTTGACACCCTATACCCTGGAGGGAGCATCACTCCGAGTTTCCATCTCTTGCATGCATTTCCTTGCATTGAGCATAGGTGTGTTCCACTGCTGAAACTAATTTTGCTTACTTGCAACACTCGTTTCCTCCTTTGTATCATAGTATTCATTTGTTATGAAAAAACAAAAAAAGACGGGTGGGAAGGGAGTATTATCTTATATTGGCAGCAGTCATTTTGCTTTTCAACAAAGAACAAAGTTATTTGAGTCCATTTATCATAATTTTGGGTTTAGCATGGCCTTAGGAAGCTGAGCTCGTTACCGAGTTTTCTCTACTGATGGGTTACTCTTTCAGTCCCTACAGAAAACTTCATTGATGCCTCCTGCATATTACGATTTTATCATTGGGTCTATGCTGCCAGAGTCCACAATATGTCTCTTGCTCTTGTTCAAAGGAATTTTATCAACCTATGTCGACCACTCCTCAGAACTCTTGACTTTTCATGTTGGCCATACCCTCAGTTTGTCTCAAAAACACATGATACTTTAGTGCTATCATGCACCCAAGCCCTACTTCCATCATTCATAGGTAACCTTGAACCCAACAGTCGACATTTCATCATTGGCCACTGACTGGGTGGTTTCCCTTGTGTTCGATGACAAGACATCTATTCACACATTGGGATTTGTGCAATGTCTTAGATACCATTATCCTTATTGGTGGTATCCCCGCCTTTGTCAACAGTTTTCCATCATTGGCTACTATTTAGAGGGTCTTTTTCATGTACCGCTTACACTTGGGACATGCAAAAGATGCACAGGGTCATTGGTTCGTGAACTTGTTCTTCATCCGATTTCCACCAAATCCTGAAACTACTGCTTTGTACCTCGTGTTGACTTATGAGAGATTCCTTAATGATCTCCTTTCAGTGGGTCTCTTTCCATCGACATCAGCCCATTATCTGGAAACAAGACCTAGAGTCTTATGATTACCTTGAGGCTTGCAGTCATTAGTGGCAGGCTCTCTTGCCATCAAAAGTTGGGAATACATCAATGTCTCTAGATCGATGGATTCTTTAGGTGTTCGAAACTGACTCCTCTATTCACACTTGTAAGAATGTACTCGGTGCCTTGATACCTACTTTCATTATCGGTAGGTTGTCTCGTGTTTGTTAGTAGTATACATCAATGACTGGTAATCAAATGATGTCTCATTGTGTTTTACCTCAACTCCTTTATTCACATGATGTAGACTTACACCTTTGGCAGATTGTGTAGAATACTTGAAGACATCACTATGTGTCCACAACTTTCCTGAGTTGTTGCTTCCTTTTCATTGGACCAGTACCTATATGAATTTAGTGATCATGGGAGATCAAATTGTACTCCATGGTATACATATATCTTCATATTGGTTTTGAGACTATTTATACTGGGCCTTGTTCATGACCATGACATATTTTTGGCATGTAACCACATTTGTATTTGCCTATTCCTGGCCACTGACACTTGTTTGGTATATTTTTCACATGGATCTGCAATGTATTTTGGCATCCATGTATGCAAATTCAGTATAGAATGTAATGGGTGATCGAGTTCGTCCATTTCGTTCTCTACCACTCCACTTATGGGTTATTTATAATGTATTTCATCCATTGAAGATTCTCCTCTAAACTTAGACATTAGTGGGCATCTGTTATAGCAATATTTTCCTCACCCTATGCAATATTCTAGAGAGGGCATTATTCCATTTCCCCATGCAGACTTACTTTTCCTGATTGATAAATCCAAAGACAAAAAAAATATGTTTCCACTTGTACGTACCTTGCAAGCTATACAATAAGTGTATATGATGGTTTCTCCACTATAGCCTGTGTACATCAGGATTTGTGCCAGAAAATAAAAATTAAATGTCGGGTTTCCATGTCATGATAGGAGACCTCTGATCCTTGCCCTGCCATATACTGGAAACATTTTGACTTGGCCCTTCAGTTGCATTTTGAAGGCATAAAGAAGCCAATTTTGAGCTATGGAAAAGAAGGGAGAATTTAATGTTGAGTGTAAAGTTAGTCTAGAGAAATTATTACTTCATTATTGATTATGCATTCCTTTGTCCTTTAAGTCTGAACACAGTGTTCATCCCCCAAGCTCTTCCCATATTGTTGGAGAAAGTCTTTGTCTCCCTTATATGAGCTCACCTTTGGTGGATTATTGAAGTGGTGGAGGCCTAGTTGGGAGCAACTCAGTTTCTTTGTTCTGAACCATGCCGACACAGAAGTCTGTAATGTTTCACTTCTCTTTATCATTTATTAATATAAATACTCATTTCATGTCCAATTGAGATCTTGCAAATATATGTATTATGATCCATGGGCATGTTTGTTTTGTATATTGATGGAGTATGCTATCTAATGTGCTAACCTGTTATATCATCACTATATGCTTTCTTTGCTTGTTTATTAAGAACTGGTTGCAGGTATAAAGCTTTGGGTCTAATATCACCCTATAAGTTATAGGATCAACTGGTGACTGGGATATTATCTGTCTCTAGTATTTTTTGTTGACAAATGATTTTTCATTCTGCAAATAATTTGAAAAAGAAAAGAAAGGAAAAAGGAAAAGAAAGAAAAGAAAAAGAAAAAGAAAAGAAAAGAGGGCATAAAAGAATTCAATAAAATCCCCATGCAATAATAGTAACTTGGTCCATACCTTTCAAGCATGGCCAAGTTCTTTTTAAATTGATGTTGATAGGGTAGTGAATGAATTTGGCTAAAYAGTTTAATCTTAGCCAAAGTGTCTAGGTTAGATTAGTGAATAAATCTGGCCAGACTATCTAATCCTGGTCAGATAGCCCCGGGGTAGAGTAAATTTTTAACCCAACAGTCTAATTTGGGTTAACTGTCATAGGAAGATAGGTTAGAATATAGGCTAGTTGCTTTGTTGCTTCATTTCAATAAGAACTAGTTTGATGATCAATGTTGCACCATGTTTTGGATACTTAAAATGTTGTTCGACTAACCCCTTGGTGATGTAGACATGAAAGTCTTGAAGAAAACCCATGAAAAAAGCACTTATCCTAAGTTTTCTAATTGCATGCATTTTTCGCGCCCTCACTTATGCTCTGATCATGTATCAATGGTCCAGATGATCGTTCTCAGATCGAAGATGGACAGGTTTTTCGGACCCCCCAGACCGTTCTATCTTTAACAGAGGGGGGGGAGGGTCCGAAATTGCTGATAAGACCTACGCACATATGGACGACTTAGGATTGATAGCACAGATATACGGTCAACAATGGATTCTGGACCCCCCCATCTATTCTGCCTTTAATGGAGGGGGGGGGG
>ML778861.1:418642-437303 GCA_009831015.1 Picea engelmannii | reverse complement strand
TCTTCTCCTAAATTCTTGAGTAAAGCTTTGCACACTCTGTCCTTTAGCTTGTCTAAAATGTTTCCATTCCATAGTAGCCTTTTTCTTATATGCCAATGGATAAAAAAAAAATTTAATTGCAACAATAAAATCATTCCAAGAAATAAAAATTTTACCATGCTTTTTCATGTCCTCCCAAGTCTTGGATTCCCACCAAATAAGTGCTACACTATCCAATCTTAAAGAAGAAAGATGAATTTTGGTTTCATCATTTTGAATTTTTTGTATTCTACAATATACCTCAATCTGACGTATCCAATTATCTAATTTCTCAGCATTAACTTCTCCATTGTATATTGGCAATTCAAATTTTATATCAAGCTTTAATGAAGGAATTTGTGAAGGAGTTTTTCCATGTCCCTTTGGAGAGTTCGGAAGAGGTCTTGAATTGGTAGAAGAAGAAGAAGAAGAATATGGAGGAGAGGGTGGTGGAGAAGCACCATTCCCTCCATTTCCATTTGGATTTTTGTCACCATTGCTTCCCTTATGCTTTGAAGGGTTGGAGCCTTCACCTTGCAACAATGCATTCCTTTCCATCAATATCTTCATCATCTCTCTCATCTCCATGACAGCCTTTCTGAGATATTCATCTTCTGTAGGAACACGTTCATGACTTTCTTCATGAGCCATACTTGGTGAATGCCTCCTTGAAACTTGCGGTGATTGTATATGCTTCCTCCTTGAAGGATGAGAAATTGGCTCCACAAGTTGACCTTTTCCTCTTGTGAGTTTCAACCTTGTGAGAATCATAAACAAAACACTTGCAAAATAATCAATTTTTCAAAAACCAGTGCTTTGATACCAACTTGATCTAAAAATGAAGAAGACTTGAAAACTTGGAAATATTTGCAAGTAAAGTTTATGTGTTAAAAGAAAATGGATCAAATTTGCAACACATCATTAAATAGGATTTACTCATTTAAGACACAATAAACAGAAGCATAATCAATGAACATAAGCACATATACACAACAAGTGATAAAGGAGTTCACCCCTCTCTTGGGCTAAATCTCCCGGTCCAGCTTCCAATGGATCATTATTATTAATTGCTTAAAGTGCTAGAAAACGTGCTTTACAATGCTCAAATTCACCAACAGATTGCTCCAATGGCTTCAAAGCATCCAAAACCCCCTAGCTGGGCTTTCTCGGCACCTTGTTTGGCCAAAACACGAAGAAGTTAGGCTTCCTGGAAGTCCCTCCTTCAAGCTTGTTGTCTCTGCATCTACAAATCGCACCCCTGTTTCATGAACCTAGCACACACACTTATTTAAGTGAAAAAACCTGGCACCAAATGCAACCACACTAACGGTGAAAACTGTAGGACAGTTATGGGCACACCAACCCCTAACCACCTAGCATTCAGGCACATGAAGGTCATATGACCTTGCACATTGTAAAAAGGGCTAAACGTTAAAATTGTTTTGAACATTCCCGCATGCTCCTAGTTGTGGTCACATGTGGTTAGGCATATATCCATGGGATACATTAAAAAAAACCCACGCACACACCAATATAGAGGGCATGGTCGTATGTAGTGCAAGTGTGACCAGGGGTTGGGGCTAAGCCCCAGCCCAGACCCTCGCACCGACCGTTACATAAATTGATTTGAAATATATTTAAAACCATATTGTTAATAAGCAACAACATGTAGACTAGTGGTAGCCCACACTCTACCAACATGCGGAGCTAAAGGGAGGTCCAGGGTTTGACCCCCACGGACCCCATACAATTTTAAAACAACAACCAACAACCAATATCGGGGTGCCATGTGGCAACCCATGACTGGGCCACGTGGCACCTTACCATTGACCAAAATGATTCCACATGTCACATTTCGATTCGACCACACCTGTCAATAAGAATCTTCCACGTCATCACATGCCACATCAGTGCATGGTCGTACGGTCCTGCCACATCATCCTGTACGGACTGTACAGACTGTACAGTCAGCGTTCCTTTTTTTTTTGCCTCTTTGATGATTCGAACAGATCGCAATATCTCTCGCTCCCAACATCTGTTTGAGATGAAACAAGTTGTGTTGGGTTTGCAACGACGAGGCCTACGCTCTCGTTCAATTTGAAGTGATTCCAAGCATTTTGAATTTTTGAGCAAAATTTGATCCCCTGATCACCCTTCAACCTGGAAATTCTTACAGAATTATACTAGAAAATGACTTTCCCTTAAAGAGATCAAATATTAGAGCTTTTCCTTCCCCCATCCACTCAATTCCCCTCCACAAATCCTCCTTACCCTTCCTCCATGTTCTCGACTAAAGGAAACCAGATCATCTCATCCCTTTGTGCTTTGTTAGGATACTATTATGATCAGTGGGTAGATGAACCCATTCTGGTTTTTTTATCCATATTCTCTACCGATGAAAAGCCCACCACCTAGTTTGATTTCAACACTTTTCTGGCAGACAATATTCACGAACAGTTCGTGAATTTCACCATGGAAGGCATGTTTAGATACTCGTCCATATTGGCATACTTGTTCGTCTTCTTCCAAGTGGATAAATTCATGTTTTCCATGTAGAAGATGGATGGATATGGTAGATCCCAGGCAGTGACAGCATGGACCTCCTTGCTCAAGCACAACTCCACAGAGTTTAGTTTCAAGGAGTTCATTGATCAATTCTACCACAAAAACATCCCATATATTCATGAGTCCAAGACTGAAGTTGTGAAGTTCATAAATTAGACAGCCTGGGAGCCTAACACATTGATCACAGTAGAACAACAGGATCCCCCAGCCACTATAAATCAAACAACAACGCTACATATCTTGAAAGAGAAAATGCCTCGGCAAGATTCATCTCTGCCTATCATGGAGGTATCGTCTGAAGAGTTCCAGCTACATACTAAGAAGCCTAGGATTATGCTAGTTCCTGGCCTGACCAGAGAAAAAGAAGCCCCCTCTACAACAGTGACCAAGGTTGATAGGCCACCCTTCGGTTCGAGCCTCCATAAGGTCATAACTTCATTATTGCCAGAGAAATCCACAGACTCTCCATTAACCACCCAGCCAGGCAAGGTAGGACCAAAGTTGAGTATCTTTGAAAAGTATGAGCTGATCAAGAAAAGGAACCAGACCTTGACCAGCAGTACTTGCGCCTAGTTCTGGAAACAGACATCGACTACGCAACATAGGATACTGTCGGTATTTGACACTGAGAAGGGAAGAATGCATATGGAATTCCTCCAAGCACAGATACCAGATCCAAAGGTGATCATTGACTACAAGAGGGACACCTTCAAATTCCAGACGAAGGATGTGCATCCCGCCGATCAGATGGATCTGCATAAGCAGACAGGGGAAATGGTTTTTTACACGCTGGTGCATGCTTCCACTACTGTGTCCAAACTACAAGTGTCCCTAAACAATGTTCAAACACAATTGAAGTTAGAGAAGATATCTTCCTTTTCCAAGGACAACAGAATCAAGACATTGGAGGAACTGGTCCTCAAGATCAGTTACGATCTTGCGAACATGAAAGCAGCTGAGGAGATGATTAAGAAGAAGAATGCTGACATAGCCTCCTTGAGGAAACAGTTTAAGCTCCCGCCCATAGAGGATTCGTAGGCGAAGGAGATAGCAGAGAAAGAAGGAGAGAAAGATGAAATGCTTAAGCTACTCATGGAGTAGAATGCACAGCTAAAGGAGATGGAGGTTGAGATGGAAAAACTAGTAAAAGAGAAAGAGAAACTGAAACCAATGGAGGTCATTCCATTGAGTGTTATTCCAATTTCAGGAGTGAGCACAGAACCAGTGAAAGAAGTCCCATCATCAACTCCATTGACATCCCTGGAGAAGACAGCCGACCTGGATAAGTCTATGGAAAAAAATGAACCTACAAGAGACAGAGATCAGCAGGCTAAAAAGGAGATTGAGAACCTTCAGGAACTCAAATCTTCCTTTCAGACCAACCTCTCCAAGGAAAAGTAGGTGACAGATCAGCTCAAACAGAAGTTACAACAGCTCCGGAAGCAAACAGTGGCAGGAAAAAGTTTGGCCGAGGTTAAAGAAAGCGTATGGATAGACATCACTAAGTCCATGAACGAGATATGGCCCATGATACAAATAATGTTTGAGCATAATGAATTGGTACAGAGAAGAAAACAGGCCATCGAGAAGATCAGAATATAATTGGGAGAGATGCCAACATAGGCGAACGAGATCATCAAGTTCCTAAATTCTAAGACCAAGGAAGAGCTGGAAGCATTGAAAATTGAAGACAGAATCAATACCATCCTTGAGGTCAAAAGAGTTTTGACCAAGAGAGGATTAATGCTTCAGCTGGAAGAAAAGGTTCAGGCCATGGATCTAGGGGTACAAAGATTCTTCAGTAAGATTGAGGCTCTCCAGAAGAAAGGTCTTCCTGGTCTGAAGGTAATCAATGATAAATTGATGACACTCCCAGACTACAAGAAGAGAGTGGCCAATGTGGCTAAGGACAGTTCAAAGTTTGCAGGAATTCAAGGGAGCATCACTGGCAAGGAATTCCTAGATGCCCTTCAGTGGGACATCAGTATCCAACAAGAGATTCGATACATCTTCCTCACCAAGCCTACCTTTGCCAAGTACATAGAAATGGACGAAGTGTATCGAAGGCTACTAAAATTCAACGTGACCAGTCATCTTCGATGGGAGGAATTTTGTGACCTGATCAAGTAGAAGATGAGTTGTCCCAGTCCAGTCATTTGTCTAGTCAGATGAGGTCATGCAAAGGCTTCATCAATGGCCCACCCAACAATCAGCATGCAATTACACCACATCATCAAGTAGTTCCTAGATTTAGGAAATTTGTTAAGTTAGTTAGGCTAAAAATAGATTTAGCACATCCTGGTCATTAATGAAAGGATCATTTGTAATTTGAGTTACAAATATTTTACCTTTCGAAGTATTGGGGGTGGTTGATCTTCACACCCTAACGCTATCAAACTGTAATATTTTTGAAGAGATCTTCCATTAATAAAAAGGAGGCACTTTTACAGGATTCTTGCGTGTATTCACTGGTGATGTTTTTCTCTCTAAGTTGAATGTTATTCTCGCTTTGTTATCATATTGTTTTCTGGATCTAATCTTTAGAAGTAACGAACGTTGCAGGATTTATCTCGTATACCCTATTTCTAACTCGAAAGATTTTAGTGTTTTATCTTCTGGTATTTTCAATAAAGAAATTCTTAACTGCTTCTTGGTTGAAATTATCCTTCTCATCTTTTCTGCTATTCATCATTTATGCTACTAAAGAATCCAGTGATTATATTATCTTTCCCTGTGAAATTTTTCCTTTGCATTTCTGGTTCGTATTTCACATTTTATTTAAAACACGGAACCCATATCCCAATGGATGTGTAGACTATTTCAACCAACTCGACAAACACTATAACAACAAAAACCAATCTATTTATTTACCTAGCCTAATATTTAAAATTTGAAACATATCTAAATCATATAGAGAGATCCCTCTCTGAAGTTGGAAGGGCTAGATCCCAGCTTCAAAATTGGTTGGATAAAGTTACATTTTGTGGATTTCTTTCTGTTGTCAACCTCTAGGAAATTTACACAGTGCTAACAGGGTCAAAGTGCTCAACGATGGACATCATCAAACATTTGAACGAGGTAAGTCTCTTTCTTACTTATCTTGCACATTAGTTTATATAGCATATGCTAGAATTGAGTTGATTTCTACAGTCACACTTGTGTATTTTGGTTCACCCTAGCCATAGAGATATTTTCCTCGTAATAGAATTGGAGACCATACTGGGGATGAATATTCTTTCTTAGGGTTTGAAGTACTTTTCTCCTTAGATTTCTCTTGTTTCTATTGTGGTTATTGTCGTATCATTGATTGATAGCTTCTGATCACTTTGGGTCTGAGTTTCCAGCCTTTCTCCCTTGCCTGGCCTTGTTTCAAAGCATATACGTGCCTTTTTTCTTGGTAGTCGCGTATACACATAGGATGTCTAACTGTAAGCTGCGTATATACTCTCTGTTTTCTCAAACAGTTGCGTACACCTTTTCTCCTTGCCTATTTTCTTGGTGTGGTGTTTGTTGGGTGGGATTTTATGCTTGTTGAGTGTTCTTAGGTCTTTCTAGTTTCTATTGAGTACCTGTGGAATGACAGGAAACCCTCTTTTCATTGAATTTTTGGGCGAAGTTTTTCTCTTCATCTTTTGATTTTTATTTTCCTTGTACATTGGGTTGGGTGTTTCATTTCTTGATATCCTTCTCGAGTTATCTCTCTTTTATACACAGTAGGGCTATATATCAAGTTAATTTTCATTCCATGAATTTTCAGTTTCAATATATTGAAAATACAAAAAAATAGGCATTTTTCGTTGCTTGGCATTTTTTTTCTTTTGAGTTTTTATCATTATCTTAGTGCATATAGTGAAAGATTGCATTTTTACTTCTGAATCGCAGAGTTGAATTTGAAAATTGTATCACTTTTAGGATCATATCATACATTAAAAGTTAAATTTAGACTTTGCATTATTTTCATATTTAATTTCTTGTAGATTCATAACACCATGAGTTTCATCACCATTGTTTTTTGAGTAATCACGGCCATAAAATCAACACTATAATTTAAAATTTATTAGTAATGATTTTCTTTTCTAGGGTGCACAAACTCACCTTGGATTTATTGCTTTGGAATAGGATTTTGTGAATAAAATTCTTCAAGGAAATTAAATCAACATATGTGTCTGAGAAAAGGAGTTGAAAAGTCCATTGTATAATTGGTAACTTCAGGAGGTTCCACTCACACCGGAGTTAATCACGAGGTCGTGCAAAGTGGGTTGAAGGATATCCCTCAGATACTCGCCTAGCGTTAGAGATATTTATGTGGATTTATTTGTATTTGGGGATCTTTCTAGTGCCCATACCTCTGTGAGAGGCAGTGCTTTCAAGGTTTTGAGATTTGCTACCCTACCCATACGGTGATCCAGACTTATGACTTCTCGCTTGTGCATTGATTATATAGTGGTTTATTAGTTAGTTGACTTAGGTATATCATAGGTTACTTGCAAGGGTTATTCTGCAAGTACCCTGGGTCATATAGAGGTCGGACAACACACAACCTTTATGGAGGATTACCTCTCTGGGGGGATCTGACAGACTGATTGTTAATCCCATGAGATCCCTTATAATTGATTATGTTACCTATGATATTTAGCAGGGAGTCTTAGGTCACTCTTGGACGAGACATACCTTCTTTAGGGAGGGAGGCCACTCAACCACTTTAGCCCGTTTTCATGCATATTGGCCATTTGATTTTTGGTGTGCTCTTTGATTACTAGTTGAACTTAGGATTTTGTATTGATTCTTTGTTATCATGTATAGTGGAGTCCCTATGGCTCCCTCATTTGCTGCTACCCCCCCCAATGATTTTCACTAGTTTCATGGGGATGGATCCTTCTGCTTTGCATTATGGTATGCAGAATTATGGAATTCGGTCAATGCCTTGGGTCTCTAATCATTTTTCTTATGGTATTCTTGACATGTCTTCGCATTTTCCATCCTCTGTGAATCCTAGTTTTGGGTTTGGGGGTGTAAATGTGTTGAACCTGCAAAAAATAGATCTAGATAGAAAATACTACACATTTGTAGAGAGAAATTGAGAAAGAAGAAGCAAGATAGAAAGAATGGAAGAATTCTCATTAACCGTATTTTGCACTCAAAGAGTGAATAATTTGCAATGTATCTAGGATAAATGAGTAACTAATGAGCCACAGTGGTGGTCTATATTGATCTGGACACACACCAATAGTTATGGGAGTGAACTGCCACCTAGTCTAGTCTCTCAGGCAGTTACGAGAGTGAACTGCCACCTAGTTGAGTTAACTAGTCAACTAGTCTTCAGTTAACCGAATGAACAGAGAGTAGTGAGAAGTTAACTCAGGAAATCAAGTGTAATGCACCAGTCTGGTGATGATCCCAAGGAAAATGTGCATTAGCTGGTGATGATCCCAATGTTGCATGGTGACAAAACCAATGCAGCATCTAAACTCAACTCAACTAGTCAAACAGAAGTTTCAACTGAAAGAGAATATTCTCCAAGTGGAATATGCTCCCCTAAAATAAAGGAGACTGGATAATGACTAATTATGACTAATAAAAAAGGAATAACCTTAGAAAAAATAAATCCTAGGTGTGTGTGAAGTAACTCCAACACCCCCCCTGAACATCACTATGGTGAAAATAAAGGATGGGTCCCAGATAGGAGGCCATGTTAGGTACCCAAATACAAAAGATACACTGAAATAAACGAGGAAAGAGGGAAAACCACCCCCTCAAATTACAAGGAATAAAATAAAAAATGAGAAGGAACAAAAGGCAGTTGCGAAGCAACCATGTCCTTCACTCCAAGAAGACCTCACAACTATGGAAGTTTGTGCTCTTTGAAGATTTTGTTGAAGATATAAATGTATGCATGGATCTGATGAAGTATATGCATCATTGATATTTCCACACATATCCACTTTATCTTCTTGTAATGAATAATATCCAAATAAAGTTTGGATGAAACTTTGAAAACCATACGGTCGTTTCTGGAAAAATGATGAAATTTTGTTGATTTTAAAACGATCATAACTTCACTTTCCGGACTTCATTTCGGACGATTTTTTTTTATGAAATTGGATATTTTTCCAAGAGGAATTCAAATATCCATTTTTTTTTGCAATTTTTTCTCAGAAAATATTAGAATGGCATCTGATGTGCATGTCTCCCTTTTTGACTCCTGAGATGCATGCATGGTGCATGAAAAAGTGTCTACATGTGACTCCTGAGATGCATGACATATATCTTCCACATGAATTTTAGAAAACAAATCTGAAATGGAGTAGACATCATCTTCAATTATTGGAATACAAATTTCTGCAAAAAATGTTTGTAGAAGACTCTTCATAATAAGAGGCTTGATGTTCTGATGGCTTCTCTTTTGGCTCTATCTGTTCGACCTCCTGCTTGAAATATTCGCAATATTCTTTATTCCCAAATAGAACCTCCAATCTGGTCCATAATTCATTTGGAGTTAATCCTTGTGATTCTTCATATACTTGATGGAAAATTTTGGAAGAAACAGACATGCTGATACTTCCTATGGCCGTATCTTGTCTATTGAGAAAGTCATTTTTCTCATCGACAAAATCAGGCTCTACTTCCATTGCCATGGTTATTTGGTACAAGCCTTTGTGTTGGCATCAGAAGTCACTCCTAGATTGTAGCAGGAGTAAGCCTAAGGCCCATCAGTTTATGTCACTATTTGTTGATAAAGGGTGATGAATGGAAGTAAACTTAGAACAATATTGTTCTAACTCAGAAACTAGGCCAGGTATTCACAAACAGATAAGGTCTTGGTTCAATTTCAGGTAATAAGTTGTAATAAGGGTGAGTAGGAGGAAGACTTCCATGAGGAAATGTGAAGGGTTGTTGTAGGCATTAGGCTTCCAACAACCTGTAGAAGAAAACTTTGAACACAATAACTTCTTATATTCAAAAGAGAAAACACTAAAAGAACATAACATAATTATAATAAATCCTTTATCATAACATAGTCATGACGATTCATGTGAATCATTCAATTATGAAACATTTTAGTATGAGATCGAAATAAGATGAAAAAGAGAGATTCCTTACATTAAACGAGGAAATTTCATATACAAATACATAACCAGGAAAAACAGTGCTTCATTAAAACATTATAGTCGGGATCTCTGCTCTACCATTCATACTTACAGAAATACAAAAACTGAGCATATATACTCAGGGAAATTCACCACCTTTGCAACAGGAAGGTAGCTGAGACATTAAAGTCAAAATTAGCGTGTGCAGGCTCCTTAGTCAAACCTGGATGGAACTCCTTCGTCAGACGCCACCTTAACTCAGTATGGTTCTTGCAGGGGGGACTTGCATACAAGGGTATCATGGGATGATTGCTCTAGGACTTTTCCACGCCCTCCATTTATGAGTTGAGCCAAGGTCTCAACCACCTGCTCAATATTCATTAACTGTTTCTTCCATGGAGGGTGGTCGAGACTGAAAACATAAAGAGAGACCCCATGTCCTTTGAAGTCCTGATAGCCAAAATGTCGAAATGGATCGTAGGCACTTTTTTACATTTTGCACTTCAGGGTTTCAAAATGTAGTGGAAGAGCAACCCTTTTTTCCTTTGAAGTCCCGGTAGTTGAAATGTTGAAATGGCTCCTGGGCACTTTTTCACATTTCACATTTTTGGGTTTCGAAATGCAGTGGAAGAGCAACCCTTTTTCCTTTGAAGTCCCAGTAGCCAAAATGCCGAAATGGTTACTGGGCACTTTTTCGCATTTCGCATTTCGGGGTTTTGAAATGCAGTGAAAGAGAAACCCCTTTTTCCTTTGAAGTCTTGGTAGCTGAAAATTTGTCGAAATGGCTCCTGGGCACTTTTTTGCATTTCGCGTTTCAAAGTTTCGAAATGCAGTGGAAGAGAAACCCTTTGTCCTTTGAAGTCCCAGTAGCCAAAATGCTGAAATGGTTCATCATTTCATGATTTTGGACATAAGAGATGAGCTCATGCGCCAGAACTTGTGCAACTCTATGACTCGAACTTACCCGATGAATGTCGATCTACTCCATCTATGGATCCTAGTTGATTAAAAAAAAATGCTCCCTCGCTTGATTTTAAGCCCGAAATGGACTTCTTTTGTGTGTTGTGCTCAACACTCATGACTTGCAAGAATTGGTGCTAACATTAGGCTCCATAGGGGATAGAGTCATCCCTACGATGCTCTAAGAACTCCTTCTGCAGTTCCAATTTCCTTTTGTTGGGTTATGGAGTCATTTATTAAACCAAAAATAAACATAAAAACAATAAAGACAATATTTACAAAAACAGAGGAGTCGTCTAAGGATCAAACAAAACATTTCTTCAGGAAATGCCCATTTACTGGGCTGATAAAGACTTCTTCACCCTCCAAATACTGCAACCTGTACGTGTTGTTTAAGAATACTTCAGAGATTTTGAAGGGCCCGATCCAGAGGGAATCAAACTTGTTGTGTTTTCCCCTATCCTAACTGGGTGCATCCCACTTAAGCACCAAATCTCCCAACTTGAATTCCTCCTTCTTGACCTTCCTGTCAAATTCATGCTTGATCTTATGCTAATGACTATGAGCTATGTCCATCACCTGCTCCCTAATCTATTGCACTTCCACCACTTGATGAATTCTTCTGACCATATGGTCTGGCTCTCCTTCATGATCTTGAAATAATTTAGCTACAGATAAAGAGAGCTGAGTGGGAAACACAAACTTCGTCCCATAAACAAGTTGAAAAGGTGAGGTGCCTAGGGACTTCTTTGTTGTCACTCGATCGGCCCATAGAGAGAATTTGAGCTTTGAATCCCATGCCCTCTTATTGTCTTCCAATAATATTTTAATGAGTTTGATTAGAATTTTCTTGGAAGATTCTACCAGTCCATTTCCTTGAGGATAATAGGGAGTGGAGTGAATTAGTGAAATCTCAAACTTCTCACAAAACTTAACTAGAGGCTCAGACTTGAAAGAAGCAGCATTATCAGTGACAATTCTGTTGGGACAACCAAATCTGGATATGATGTCCTCCAAGAAGCTGATAATTACCTTGTGTGAAGCACTCTTGGTGGGGGAAGCTTCTATCCACTTGGTGAAATAGTATGTTGCATTCAGGATCCATCTATGCTGGCCACTTGAAGGAGGATGAATTTCTCCAATGAAGTCCAACCCCCACTGTTGAAAGGTTGTTGAAGCTACTACAGGCTTTAGTGGTAGAGATTTGAGCTACTGCTTTCCTAAGAACCTTTGGAATTTGATGCAAGCTCTAAATTCTCTACAGACATCAATGAATAAGGTGGGCCAGTAGTACCCGACCCTGAGAATTTTGTGGTTTGTGGTCTTCCAGAAATGATTCCCTCCACAAATACTGCTATGGAAATCAAACATAACTTTATGGGCTTAATGTGGGTTTAGACACCTCAGAAACACCCCTAGAGGATCTCTCCAGTGCAAGACTTGGTCAATAAGGCAATATCTGACCGCCTTGAGCTTTAAATCTCTTGTCTTTCTTTTTCCCATTCCATCAGGAGGTATAAGGATGTCTTTCACAGAGGCCAAAGGAAAGTATGTAGTCACTCTTGAGTGAAAGACATAGACTCTGAAAGCTTTGAGAGATTTTATCAAGGTATAGGCATGCTTCTCCATGATCTCATACCTGATTTCTACATCTCTTAATGCCTTACTAAAGAAGGAAATGGGTTTCTCTCACCCTTCCTCATTTTTCTGCAATAAGACTGCTGCTACAGTATCAAAAGAAGCAAAAGAAAAAATTAGGAAATCTTTGGAATAATCAGGACTGATCAACACAGGTGCTTCAGTC
Organism: Picea engelmannii; assembly: GCA_009831015.1. Taxonomy (NCBI): domain Eukaryota; kingdom Viridiplantae; phylum Streptophyta; class Pinopsida; order Pinales; family Pinaceae; genus Picea; species Picea engelmannii. Next base: position 424,868 of record ML778861.1, on the reverse strand, counting down.
AATGCCATTTTTATTTGGACACAAGATTCCATGGGTTCAGCAGTGCATTTTACTTCGTTTCCCTTTCTGAGCATGCCTGTGATGTGTTTCACCAACTCAACAAAATTTGAGACGAACCTCCTCAAAAAGTTAATCTTCCCTAAAAAAGCCTGAACTTCCTTTTTAGACCTAGGAAGTGACAAGGTATGAATTGCCTCTACCCTGCTTGGATCAATTCTCACTCCCTCTGCTAATACTATATGGCCTAACAACTTCCCCTCCTTCATAGAAAACAAAGATTTATTGGGATTTAAGGAAAGGCCAAACCTCTAGTATTTCAAGAAAACTTTCCTCAAGTGACAACAGTGCTCCTTATCAGACCTGGAGAAGGCTATGATGTCATCCAAATAGATCACCAAAAACTGATATTTCTCCCCGATGAAGGCTATGTCCATGGTTCGCTGAAATGTTTCTCCTACATTCATTAATCAAAAAGGCATTTTGGCATACATGAATTTGCCCCAAGGAATAGTGAAGGCTATTTTTTCTCTGTCCTCAGGCATGACTGATATCTGATTATAGCTAGAAAAACCATCAATCATGGATATACTATATGCACTAGTTACCCTCTATAATATGTGTTCCATGTTGGGCAAGGGATAGTTGTCTTTCTTTGAGCTCCTGTTCAGGTTCCTGAAATTGACGCAAAGCCTGATTTCTCCACTTTTCTTCCTCACCGGGACCAAATTAGCTACCCACTCAGAATATCTCAAGGGAACATAGTCATGACAATTCATGTGAATCATTCAATCATGAACCCTTTTAGTATGAGATCGAAATAAGATGAAAAAGAGAGTTGCCTTACATTAAATGAGGAAATTTCATATACAGATACATAGCCAGAAAAACCAATGATACCCTTTATGAGGGAAGATTAGATGTTTCAGAAGTAGGTCCAGATTCCTTTATAGGACTTGTGAAGGAAATCACCTTACTCATTTGTGTCCTGCTACTTCCGGGATACCAGAATCTTGGTTCTCACTTGAGGGCCCTTAAGGTCCTAAGTTGTCTATGGTTTCCCCAAACTCCATTCATTATTTGGTTGATACAGCAGTCATGCCGATGCAATCTTCAGCTGACACCCCTTTTCCTTTAGGGGTTGATGCATCCTTTGACCTTGTTGTCTCACATCCCGTTCAACCAGTGGTCATTTCGATGCAATATTTGACTAACACCTCTCCTATGTTCAGGGGTGATGTGTCTCTTGACCTTGTTGTCTCACATCTTGTTCAACCAACAACCGTGTCGATGCAATCTTTGATCGACAACACTCTTTTTTTTTGGGGTGATGCACCTCTTGAACTTGTTGTCTCGCATCCTATTCAACCAATGGTTGAGGAAGTGGTAGTGTTGATGAAATATTCGATCGATCCCATTCTTCTCTTGGAGAGTGACAAGTCTGGGGAAGCAGTCACGTCGATGCAATTTTCGGTCGATCCCGTTCTTTTGGTTCTGGTTCTATACCTTTCATTCCATGTCCTTAACCTTCTAAACAAGAGAGATTTTTACTCTTCCAGAGTTCTCCCCCTCCAAGTCTCAAAGAGATTCCCTTTGATTGGGGTGGTCTTGTGGGGTATCTGATGCCTCTGCCTATATATTTTCCAGAAAGAGACATTATCCGATATATCACAGAGATGATAACCTCTATTAGTACTTTATCCTCCTTGACTTGGAGATATTTGGGTTTTCTCAAGCTTGTGTCGATTCTTTGTAAGATATTGACATTCCAGAGAAGTCCAACACAGGATCCTTGGCCTCCCCCGTGACTTGCTGCCTAGAATCTCCCAACAAGTTTGATTTAAGCTCTTTTCCGACTCATCTAAAAACCAAAAATATTGTCGAGTGAATTTGTCCCTTTCACACTCGTTAAATTGGACTTGAAAGGTCATGAGCCTTAGTTAAGCTCTTTTCAGACTCATTTTCAAAAAGAGAAAATATTGTCGAGTGAACTTGTATCTTTCACACTCGTAAATTGAACTAAAAAGGACATCTATTTGGCACAATCTTATCCCTTTTTTCACACCAAGTAGACTAAAAGACATAAAAAAGAACATTTGTTGGCGTCAAGTTGTGATTGCATCTCGTGCCCTCACTTTCAGTATTGAGCCTTTAGTCGGTTCTTTCTTTGTGTTATAAACCATTGCCTGAGTAGTTTTTGAATCCTCAACCAAGCAGAGCCTTGTTTATATCCTCCACAATTTGACACCCTATACCCTGAAGGGAACATCAACCTGAGTTTCCATCTCCCACATACATTTCCTTACATTGAGCATAGGTCATTCCACTGCTGGAACTAATTTTTCTTACTTGTGACACTCATTTCCTCCTCTGTATCATAGAATTCATTTGTTATGAAAAAAATAAAAAATATGTGCAGGAAGGGAGTATGATCTTATATCGGAAATAGTTGTGTCTCCTTTGAATAGAGAACAAAGTTATTTGAGTCCATTCATCATAATTTTGGGTTTAGAATGGCCTTAGGAAGTTGAACTCGTTACAAAGTCTTCTCTACCAACTAGTTACTCTTCCAGTCCATACAGAGAACTTCATTGATGCCTCCTGCATATCACGATTTTATCATTGGGTCTATGCTTCCAGAGTCCACCATATGTCTCTTCCTCTTGTTCAAAGGAAGTCTATCAACCTGTGTCGACCACTCCTCGGAACTCTTGACTTTACATGTCAACCATACCCTTTGCTTGTTTCAGAATCAAATGATACTTTTGTCCTATCATGCACCCTGGCCCTACTTCCATCATTGGTAGGTAACCTTGAACCCAACAGTCGACATTTCATCATTGGTTGTTAACTGGTTGGTTTCCCTTGTGTTTGAAGGGAAGACAAATATTCACAGATTGGCATTCATGCAGTGTCTTGGATTCCATTAGCCTTATTGGTGGTCTCCTCGCCTTTGTCATCGGTTTTTCATCATTGGATTCTATTCAGAGGGTCTTTCTCGTGTACCATTTTCACTTGGGACATGCGAAAGATGCACAGGTTCATTGGTTCGTGAACTTGTTATTCGCCCGATTTCCACCAAAGCATGAAGCTATTGCTTCGTACCTCATGCTGACTGATGAGAGATACCTTGATGCTCTCCTTTCAGTGGGTCTCTTTCCATCGACATCAACCCATTATCTAGAAACAGGACCTAGAGTCTTATGAGTACCTTGAGGCTTGTAGTCATTAGTGGCAGGCTCTCTCGCCATCGACAGATGGGAATACATCAATGTCTCCTGATCGATGGATTATTCAGGTGTTCGACACTGACTCCTCTATTCACACTTGTAAGAATGTACTCGGTGTCATGATACCTACTTTCATTATCTGTAGGATATCTGGAATTTTTTAATGGTATACATCAATGACCAGTAATCAAACGATGTCTCATTGTGTTCGATATCAACTCCTTTATTCACATGATGTAGACTTAAACATTTGGTGGATTGTGTAGAAGAAATGAAGACATCACTATGTGGCCACAACTTTCTGGAGTTGTTGCTTCCTTTTCATTGGACCAGTACCTATATGACTTCAGTGATCATTGGAAATCAGATTGTACTCCATGGTATATAGATATATTCATATTGGTTTTGAGACTGCTACTACTGGGTCGTGTTCGTGACTATGACAACATTTTGGCATGTAACCACATTTGTATTTTCCTATTCATGGCCACAAACACTTGTTTGGTATATTTTTCACATGGATCTGCAATGTATTTTGGCAGCCATTTATGCAAAGTCAGTACATAATTTAATGAGAAATCGATTTTGTCCATCTGATTCTCTACCACTCCACTTCTAGGTTATTTAAATGTATTTAGGACATTGCATATTCTCCTATGAACTCACACATTAGGGGGCATCTGTTATAGAAAGATTTGCCTCACCCTATGCAGTCTTGCAGAGAGGGCCTTATTCCATTTCCCCATGCAGACTTACTTTCCTTGTTTGATAAATCCAGAGACAAAAACAAATATTTTTCCACATGTACGCACCTTGCAATATATACAACAAGCGTATACGATGGCTGCTCCACTACACCTTGCATACATCAGGATTTGTGCCAGAAAATAAAAATTAAATGTCAAGTTCCTATGTCACGAAAGGAGATCTTTGATCCTTGGCCCTCCATATACTTGAAACATTCTGACTCGAACCTTCAGTTTGAAGGCTCTAAATAATCCAATTCCGAGTGATGGAAAAGAAGGGAGAATTCAACTTTGAGAGGAAAGTTACTCTGCAGAAATTATTACTTCATTATTGAATTTGCATCGCTTTGTCCTTTAAGTCTGAAAACAGTGTTCAACCCCCAATCTCTTCCCTTATTGATGGAGAACCTCCTTGTCTCCCTTATATGAGCTTGCATTTGGTGGAGGATTGAATTGGTGGAGGCCTAGTTTGAAGGAACTCGGTTTCTTGGTTCCGAACCGTGTCGACACGGAAGTCTGTAATGTTTCACCTCTGCTGATACTTTATTAATAGAAATAATCCTTTCCTGTCCAATTGATATCTTGAAAATATATGTATTATTATCCATGGGCATGTTTTTTTTTTATATTTATGGATTATTCTATCTAATGTGCTAACTTGTTATATCATCACTATATGCTTTCTTTTCCTATTTGTTGAGAACTTGTTGTAGGTATAAAGCTTTGGGTCAAAGTGCTCAACGGTGGACATCATCAAATGTTTGGATGAGGTAAGTCTCTTTATTACTTCTCTCACACATTAGTTTATATAGAATATGTTGGAATTGAGTCAATTTCTAGAGTCACACCTGTCTATTGTGGTTCACCCTAGCCATAAAGAGATTTTCCTCGTAACACTCAACACAAAATCAAAGAGAAAACATTAGCATGCTTCTGCTTCTATTCTCCACTTGTTCCTCCCTTTCCTTTTGATTTTAACAAATTAGAATTGGTTGAAGAAGTTGAACCAATTCATTATTTAAGTTAATTAAAAGACTTAAGTAACTTTAGTTAGGGGGAAGATTAATAATTATAATAAGGGTCATAAATAATAATAACTAGTAGGTGGGACCCCTAGTGAATCCCTTTAGTTCATAACAATCATAATAATCATAACATAACCATTAGTTAATAAAAACACACCTCCTTGTGTCTCTCATCAACATATTCACTTTTGGTAATTTAAGCTCACGAAATTTGAAATTATTTCAAAAATAATACTCATATATACAAAATAAACATGTTGTCCAAAGATCCCTAAAGTCAACTGTCATAAAACGATAGATAAAATAAAACTCAAATTCATATTTTCCCTTGTTGATGATATTATCCTTTAGTCCTTATTTTTGACAGAGGTGTGATATGCCTCTATTTTTAGCCTTTTACCTGAATGGTGCATCCCTGAATGCACGATTGATTAGAAAATGATCTTTTAATTAACGATTCATGACAACTCTTTTAAAATACGAAATGGATTTTGGCTCAACAATATATTAGACTCATGCAATCCAATCCATACAAATTGTTTTACTATCAATCAATGAGTAGGGGGGTGGAAAAGGGTTTTGGGATAGATGAAGGGGTTATATGGAACGAAAATATGATATGATGAGGGGAAAAAAAGCATGGTCACTTCTCAATCACAACAACAATCAATTGTAAAGAAACCAATAAAACCTCATTGCAATCCACACAAGACACTACCACTTCCATCTTCTTTAACATAAAAATTCTCTTGACTGTAATCAATCTTAGAATAGGTAGTGAAAAAATGAATATGGGAAGGTGATGGGATTTGTAATTAGTGGAAAACGAAATCATGGAAGGGAATAAAGACGATTACTGCTCATGAAATTAACTAAGCGATCCACAAAACATTCTACAAAAAGAGATGTATCAACCATCAATAACTTTGACCAAATAACAATTTATGTGCAGTTAACTAGTTCTCTGTTCATAATCAAATATCCAACACAGTGTCACCACATGACAACATGTATTCCACGCAATTTTTGAGTGGTTTTGCTCCTATCATTTACATTCTTTGCATTTTATAGCAATTTTTTAACAATACTCATTTCCAATCTGTAAACCATCAAAATCAACAACTTCCCATACATTACTTCAATCAACAATTATATTCAAATTCATGTTTCTAATATTCAAAATGATGTAACATAATCACTGCAATCGGTTTTGACATTTGAATGCTTT
>ML778861.1:352025-366718 GCA_009831015.1 Picea engelmannii | reverse complement strand
TTGGCTGGGGCCGTGGATGTTTCCCCGTAGGGGTTTTACCACGTGAAAACATCGGTGTGTTGATCTTTGATCTGGTTATGTGAGTGGTTACTGAAGGTGTTCGTCCTCTGTTGGAATACCTGTGTTGTCGAACACAATTGATGTACCAACAGTATCTTTATTAAGCCGTGGTGAAACAAGATTGAATCCAATTGTTGTCTTTTATACCTCTTTGCCATTTTATACAAGCTTTTCCACAAGTAATAGGGCATATTTAATTGAAACCCAATGAAATTCATAAGCAAACGTATATGATATAGAAAAAAAGAAAAAAAAATTACCTTCACACATCATGAATTATTTCAAGACTTCTAGAAATCTATGCCACCAGGTTTTCAACATGGACATGGGCATACCTTTGTCGTGGAAATTGATTTTTTGAGAAGTGAAGAAAAGGCTCCATGGAACTTCCTCGACCTTGGTGTTTTTGAACCACTTCTGCTCGGTCAAAGGAAGACCTATTTCTTGTCCTAAAAACTCCTTTGTAACCTCGACCTGAATGTCTCCTACCTTATCTCGACATCCATCAAAAGAAAGGGCAAATTCCTGAGCGGTTCGCAAGTTGAATCCCTGGAATTTCTCAATAAAAACAAGCCAGCCTTAACCCAAGAGATCCTCCCTTACATCATCACACAGGAGCAAGGTCTAACATCCATTGGGTTCAATCATGATGACCGGGGCCATGGGAATACAAAAGACAGATAATAAAACATAGTGAGTAGGGAGGGTTTCAAGGAGAAGACCAGAACGACATTTCAGAACCTAAACTCAACAATACCCTAGCACGTATGAACAGAGTTTCTTCAATACCAAATGAAAGGCGTTATGTGAAATGAATTCCAGGAGTACATGTGAAAACCAAGATTTAGCTCGAGGTGATGATCTCATCGTTGTCGGATTGCCACCTCCCACAGGGTACAGGCCATGACCAAGTTCATTAATTTTTATGATTGCGCAACAAGGTGGGTTTGGTTTCTAAAGTTTAGGAGAGGAAAAAATTATAAACCAAAATGTAGTGAAAAGGATACGCATGACCAAAATCCACAAAAAATATATCAAATTTTAAATCAAATGCACCCTTGGTGAATCACATAACAATCCATAAGCATACTTCACATTTGAGGAGTCAATAAAGAAGATGAGCTTGATAGCAAGAAACAAAATCTTTATTAACAAAAACTGTGGAGCCATCTACCTTTCATAAACTTTGAATAAATAGGTAATCTAATCATAGGTTTTGATGCTTCGTTTTCATGCTTTTAGTCACGAACGAAGCATGAAAATGAAAACACTAGGAACAATCGAAAGATCACAATCATAGTCTCAAAAACTGCTTGTGAAGAACAATAGTCGTATGACCCCAGGTAGGCAGCTACATAAATTATTATTTGATGCTTTAAAAAGTTGAAAATATGTAGGGCTGCCAACAATGGTGACTCGCTCGAAGAAGAAATTATCTCTATATCATTGACGAGTTCAGGTTAGAAATATTTGAATGATTTCAAATCAAATAATGACTGAAAGACATTTGAGCATATTTGACAATCATTACGTGGTCCAGCTTAAGATATCTTTCATTAAAAAAATGAAATCTGGTGACAAACTTAACAAATGAAAGCCATGATGTTTAAATTATTGGCTCCAATGATGTTGGCAGGGCCACTGCAGCCAGTAGTCATCCATAGCCTTGGCATGGATGTCAATTATCCCACTCTAAAACCTCTATCATGTGCAAGAAAATTCAAATCAGAATGAACGATGCTTATGATCAAAAATATTTTATTTTTACCTCAGAATTTTCTCTACCCTGACATCGCTTCGCTGCCAGATGGCCTGTTCAGTACCCCAGAGAAGTTGTCTTGGAACCATGCATGCATTTACCCACTTCCAGTAGACGTGTTAAGTATCCCTGTGGGTTTGAAAACACTTCCCACGACTCTCGGGAAAAATATTGATATAATTTATAGATATCCAGAAGAGCGGGGTGATGCTGAAAACTTCAATCTTTGGCACATTTTGTTATTTTTTGTCTGCTTTAATTTTTGCTTGCTAACCTTCATCATGGTATGAAAATAGTTCACTGATGAAACTAATTTTTCAAGTACAAGAATGCATCATTGAGTTTCTTTCTTAAAATCAGGGACAGCATAAAGAGCTTTTAATGATATTCGTGTTTGCTCTCAAATGCAAATTGAAACCAAAAATCAATTCTCAACAAAAACCACCTTTAACTAGTCTACGTTTTTCTTAAGAAAATACAATAATTGATGCTCTGACAGTCCTTGACAGTTGTTTTAAAGATGAAGCATTATGTTCTTCCTTTTGAACTAGACTGTAATACAGACATGTTTAACTCAGAAAGCCAAAACAAAAATTAATGAGAGAAAGAAAAATTAAAAAGAAAACCAAAACAAACCAAAACAGAAACGGTTATGTACAAAAGGTGTATCTAGGATTTGTCAAGTGAAATACCTCTTTAGAGATTGGCCATTCACCAGAAAGGTGTCTGGCTATCCCTCTAAATTATGCAGGCGGAAAGAACTGGGACCTAGTTTTTCGGCGATTAAGAATGGTCCCAACCACAGGTTTTGGAACTTAGTATGTTCCCCATGGAGTACAGAAAGTGGTTTTTAGCTAGTCTGGAGGAGACATGAGGACTTGGTTGTACCTTGAAAAACCGTCTAGTAGCGACAATCTTTCAGAACCGGATACCTGCTGGAGAATTTGTTCCATTGGAGGAACGGGGTAGTTGTCTTTATCATATGCTCGGTTTAAGTTTCGAAAATTGACACATAGTTGAATTTCGCCACTTTTCTTCCTCACAGGGACAAGGTTAGAAACCCATTGTGTATGCCTTACCGGGAAGATTATCTTTGCATTCAATAGTTTGTTTAGTTCCTTCTTGACCGTTGGTTCTATTTTTGGGTGCATCTTTCTTAACTTCTGTTGAAAAGGTTGAGTCAAGGGTTTCATGGGGATGATGTGTTGTATAATGTTAGGATCGAATGTTTTTATATCATCATACGTCCAAGCAAAGACATCCTTAAATTCTTTAAACAATTTAATAAAGGTCGATTTCTCTTGCTCAGAACATCTTGTTCCCAAATTGATGTATTGTGGATTATCTCTAGTTCCTAGATTTACTTTTTCATGGGTCAAGGAAAACTATTGGTTTTACAATTTACCGATTTTATGAATTTATCATGCAAATCATAAAAGGTTTCTAATCTTACCACATATTTTGGGATAGAATTTACCAGATCTGATGTCATTTCCTGAGACCTTGGGTCCGATATTACCGTAAAATTACGGAGGTCTTCGTCATGGGTGCCTTCATCGATAACTGCACCTTGGAAAGTATCTTCCATGTGCAGGAAACTGATGATTTGTTGATCATCATTGAACACTCTCCAATTAGTGATGTTGTCCGGGACTGATGGTCTAAACAACAACTCAATGGAAAAATCATTCAAAGAAAGGCCTTCTGCGGGAAAATTTTTGGAAGCAACATTAGCCAACAAGTCAGCCTCAGAATTATTTAATCTTGGAATGGAATTAATGTTAAATGCAGAGAATTTTTGCATTAGATTCCATACCTCAGCTTGATAACTTTTTAGGTGTGGATATAGGCAATGAATGGAATTCCTTACCTACCTGACCACAATTTTTGAATCGTTGAATACCATTAAATTTTGTATTTTCAAATCTAGTGCCTTTCTGAGTCCTTGCAGAAGTGCCTCGTATTCAACTGTGTTGTTTATGCATTCAAATTCTAGTCGACAAGCGATCAAAGTTTTGTTACCTTCTAGGTCAATGATCACACATCCTATACCGGCTCCTTCTTTAGATTTGGATCCATCAAAGTAGAGAGACCATATGTGAGTCTCATCAGCTATATGTGACATATTAGGGAGAGCTTCCAACTGTGTGCATGTCATGAGTTTTGACTGTTGTCCTGGGTCAGTAATGGTAGAAGTTTATGCCATGAAGTTACTGAAAAAGGTGTTCATTCCTTGCATTTTGGGTGAATTAGCAGAAGCAGTAAATGGTTCATTGGCATCATTTAAATCAGTCACGGTAAGCTTGAGATAACACTCATGATTGATCTTGATTCTATTAGGCTTTCTATTCTCTGGCAGCCACAAATGAGACCAGTCTGTCACAAAGTAACCATGCAGTTGTTCAGACCAATCCCTACTTGAAAATAGGCCATATACTTCAGGGATGTCCAAGACGATAATATCAATAATATGGTGAACTTTAGGATTAGATGATAATCTGATAAGGACATTTTTTAATTCACCTATAACCTTAACACCGGTCCAATCAAGCTGAATAACTTTCAGACTTGAAGGTTGGACTTCAGCATTTATTTTTTGGCAGATAGACCAAGGCATTACATTTGTTGATGCGCCAAAATCTACCATACAATTATGTACATTCCTATTGAAAATTTCGAAAGTCAATAGAAAGGGTGGGACATTTCTACGAGTGTTAACAATGGAACTTTGTTGGTTTTTAGTCGCAGTCCCTGGAATTATTTTATCTACATTTGTTACACTTTTTACAGCAAGGTCTCTTTTATCCAAGGGTTCTAGTGTCATTTTAACGAGGATCTTTTGAGGTGTTTTAGGGATGTTTTCTGCAAATTTGTTGTTGTTCAGATTGTTGTTTTTGTTGTTTTATGCAATGTTTTGAAGCATCTTTTGTAGAAGAAAAGGAAATTTCAACAATTCATAAACATAAATATTAGCTCTAAGTTTCTTAAGGTCTTCAATCAAATTGTATTCTAAACTTGGGGTTGCTGAATTCTATTTAGTTTTAGTCTACTTAAACTATTTTTGAGGCGCATTAGTTCCAATTTCAGAAGAGGGTTTGTTTTGTGTTTTTCTTCTGGTATTGTAAGGATGAACCGTTTCAAAATTGGCTTGAAAGATACTATCCGAAAAATGCTCGAAGATGTTGGGAGAGGATTCATCCTCTTCCACTATTTCTTATTCAACTAAATCTTCAGAAATATCAGGGGGAACTAAGTTATCATGAGCTTCAAGGATTGTTTGTATCACATATTGTAGGCTTTCTAAATTAAGGCCTTCAAAATTTATGTTGGGTCGGTTTTTGGGAAAAAGTTTTCTAAAAGGGGGTTTCTAAGACCCTTTTCTTGATGAAGCCTCTTTAGACGATCTCCTTAAATCTACAATTTGATTTCACAATTTCTAAATGACCTTTTGTAAACTTTCCATATCTGAACTCTCTGATTGAGTTTTGGTTTGGGGAGGTCTAGGAAGAATTTCTATTTTCTTCTTGGAAGATGGGGTAATGTCTGCCTCATTACAGATATTATCCTTTAGGCTTAGAATAACTTTCTCAATTTGGCTCGCCTCCTCGAAGGCTTTCAATAATGTTGCCTTCTTAGACCTTTTTACCCATATTTCTATGTTCTGGTGTAGGGCTTTGGTGTAGTATAAGATGATAAGATTTTCAGCAGGCATGGAATCAATGGGGATTCGATTCTTTAATGTTAGAAACCTTTGATTAAAGTCTTTTATTTTTTCCTTGGGGTTCATCTTTAAACTGGAGAGTTCCATGACTAAGACTTTGGGAGATTTGTCATCTCTGAATTTCTCAAGGAAACAAGATTCAAATCTATCCCAAGATACAATGGTGTGGGGTTGTTGGGAAAAATACCAAGTAGAGGCATTGCCTTCAAATGTGTATAGAAAAATTCTACATACTACATCTTCGTGTTCTACGCTTTAGAGTCTAATGGATAGCATGATTTGTTTGATGTGATCCTCAACAATTTGTTTAGAATATGGATCGAATTTAGGGAGCCATTTCTATGGATGTTTAGGCAAAGGACGTTGGGGTCCAGGTATGGCCACAACATCTTGATCGAGCCAAGGTCTGGCGGGATTGTTTGGATTTTCCATGGGCGTGGGTGGTGTCAAAGGCTGAGAAGAAGAACTGCCTTCATCTGATGACTCTTCTCCTGAGGAGGAGGGAGATGAAGGTGGTGGTAAAGGTGGGATACCAGATCCTCCGACTACAGGAGTGGGGATGTGACCTGGATCTATGGGATTTAGGAGAAGACCATTGCCTTTGATTTTCTCTCTAATATCAGAGAAATATAGTGGTTGATTCAGTGGTCAACCTGGTTTTCTAATACGGGCCAAAGCACCATGTGTCCTTAGAAGTGATTGAAGAACAATTTCTTGTACGTCGAACCCTAGATGGTTTGGTGTTACTGGCTCAATGGTAATCTGTGGATTTTCGTTTGAGGTGGTTGTTGTTTGAGAAGTAACGTTGTTGTCAGAATGACTTCTCGTTACTAAGGGGGAGAGAGTATGTGGGGGAGGAGTCTTCTGACCTCCATGTGTCATCAATCATGTTCAAGCCATCCTTCTAGCGCCATTTGTTGATGGGTAAAAATGACCGTCCGTCAATTGGAAGAAAGATTCTGGTCCGATGTTGTCTAAATAACCCAAGTTGTTTGGTATAAATCATTCTGACGGGTTTAATGGCTCTGTTAGCCAATCTAAAAGTCCTAGAAGAAACAAATAAAATAAATAAAAGATCTAACTATTAAATAACCACTCAATATATATACATGTACATATAACTATTGTAGATAATATTTACAAAATAGTTATGTCTATCTTATTTATGTGCATGACATACAAATTGTGGGTTTTAATCTAAACTCATGAAAATCCATGTAAAGATGGTTTGTTTAACGAAAGAAGATAAAGAAAGCACATAAGCTATTTTTTGTTTCTTATTTATTAATCTAAGATTAAATAGAAAAACATGCTATGAAACAGGAGTATGTGGACGGTCAAAGTCAGACCATATATTAGAGTTTCAAGACAAACAAACGACAAAAAGAAAAGAACTAACCTATTAATGAATTAATCAGCATGCATCCAACATCTGTATAATAGAGAATATCCATCCATATAATAGAGAATATCCAGCCACCTTGTCCAAGAGGTAAACCTGCAACGAACCTTAAGATTGTTTCGAATAAATGCGAAACAATGTGCTGGAAACTGATTTTCAATAACAGAACGTATAATACAAATAGTCATGGTGATCTTATGATTTACAAGGAATTATAGTGAGATAAATCTTATTGTAAGAACTTTGCATTTAAACGTTCAACAGAAAATTAAAGATAAATCTCATCATTTGAGTTGAATAGATGATCACCCTATATAATATCTGAAGCATCACATATGGACAACATTTATAAATGAATTATCCCAACTCATAATAAAGCATGAAGACAAAATCTATCAACACCTATTATCATATCAAGATAAATAGAACTTAAACTAAGACACCATACACAAGAAGATAGAGTTGTAATATGTATTTATGTTCCATTCAAGTCTGTGAATTAATTGTCCATACTTCAGCCCTAGGCCAAGATGTTTTGATTACAAAAATACTAGTTTATATAGGGTTCATAAAAGCTAACTGTCTTATCTTATAATATTAAATCTTTACAATCATCTACTGATTACAAAAATAAGGGGAATATAACCACCCCAGATCACATTAAATATCTAAGCCATGGACATTAAATTAAAAAGAGTTTGTTCCTATTTACACAAAAATGAGCCATGGATATGGCTAATAAGCTCAAAAAATCTCCAGATCATTTAGTCACCATAAACTCCCAAATATCCTGAAAGAAAAATATGAAATAAAGAAATTCAGATACACATTTAACCAATATTTTCCAAATTTCGAATAAGAATAGACTGGCTACAAAATCTGTTGATTTTGTAGCTATCCTTATTTTAGCAACAAAATCTAATTTATTCTATGAACAAGAATGTAACATTATTTTAAGACAAAAACAAATATTTACCTTTAACTAGAAAATCAAATCGATTCCCGTGATCTCAGAATTGATCACTGTTGTGACACTTTCGACATTTTTTACTATGATGTTCCCTATTGTTTTCGGGCGTTTTCCTTGTCTTTGAGAAATGGAATTGAGCCTACAATTTTCATATGTTAGGGGGTCGACTAGATTGGTAAGGGTTTTGATCTATGATTGTAAAATGGGTATGTTTGTGTAATACTTGTCAATCCAGAACAGACAAGTTTCACATTGTGAACTTGTGACGGCCGTTTGAGAATACCCGCAGCTGTGTGTCGGACTGTTTTCAATGTTTCCTTTAGGTTTGTTATAAAACTTGATACCTGGAAATCCTTGACTTTGTTTCAAGCAGGGTGTAAAATTATCCACGAAATTGTACGCCTGGTCGGGATCTACTTCGAAGGAAGGAGGGTCTTCTTCGGCCAAGAATTTGTCAATCTCCGAGTCTAAGCTTTCATGGATCTCAATCATTTTGATTGAGCTCACATGAGCGTTTGATTTATTTTTTAGTTTCCTTGAAATCAACTTACCTTCCCTTTTATTTTTAAAACCTAAATCGATATCACCTTTAGATAGCTTGCCCACAATTTTGTTTGTATTCTTAGCAGAGGCGTTAGGACGTATGTGTTGTTCATGGCTCTACTCAGCAACTTTTTTGTCGGGTATGGTCTTACTAAGGGTGGCCCTAACATAGGCCTATGTGGATGAAGGGACTATGGTTTCCTTTATCACGGGTTTGTCAACCTCTACAGCATCAGAGTTAACGAAGCCATTTCAGTCTAGGAAGGTGTTTCAGTCATCATTTTGTAACTTCAATTGATGTACCAATAGTATATTTATCAAGCCATGGTGAAACAAGATTGAATCCAATTGTTGTCTTTTATACCTCTTTGCCATTTTATACAAGCTTCTCCATAGGTAATAGGGAATATTTAATTGAAACCCAATGAAATTCATAAGCAAACGTATATGATATAGAAAAAAAAAAAAAATTGCCTTCACACATCACGAATTGTTTCAAGACTGCTAGCAAGCTATGCCACCTCGTTTTCAACATGGACACGGGCATACCTTTGTCACAACAATTGATTTTTTGAGACATGAAGAAAAGGCTCCATGGAAACTCCTTGACCTTGGTGTTTTTGAACCACTTCTGCCCGGTCAAAGGAAGACCTTTTTCTTGTCCTAAAAACTCCTATGTAACATCGACCTGAATGTCTCCTACCTTGGCTTGGCATCTGTCAAAAGAAAGGGAAAATTCCTTAGCTGTTCACAAGTTGAATCCATGGAATTTCTTAATAAAAACAAGCCATCCTTGACCCAAGAGATCCTCCCTTGTATCATCACACAAGAGCAGGGTCTGAGAGCCATTGGGTTCAATCTTGACAACCAGGGCCATGGGAATACAAAAGGCAGACAATAAAACACAGTGAGTAGGGAGGGTTTCTAGGAGAATACGAGAACGACATTTCAGAACCAAAACTCAACAATACCCTAGCACGTATGAACATAGGTTCTTCAATACCAAATGAAAGGCGTTACATGAAATGAATGCCAGGAGTACATGTGAAAACTGAGATTTAGCTCATGGTGATGGGCTCATCATTTTCAGACTACCACCTCCCACAGGGTACAGGCCACAACCAAGTTCATTAATTTTTATGATTGCGCAACAAGGTGGGTTTGGTTTCTAAAGTTTAGGAGAGGAAAAACTTATAAACCAAAATGTAGTGAAAAGGATACGCATGACAAAAAGCCACAAAAAATATATCAAAGTTTAAATTAAATGGATCCTTGGTGAATCACATAACAATCCATAAGCATACTTCACATTTGAGGAGTCAATAAAGAAGATGAGATTGATAGCAAGAAACAAAATCTTTATTAACAAAAACTATGGAGCCATCTACCTTTCATAAACTTTGAATAAAGCGTTAATCTAATCATAGGTTTTGATACTTCGTTTTCATGCTTTTAGTCATGAATGAAGCATGAAAATGAAAACACTAGGAACAATCGAAAGACCAAAATCATAGTTTCAAAAACTACTTGTGAATAACAATAGTCATATGACCCCAGGTAGGCAACTACTTAAATTATTATTTGATGCTTTAAAAAGTTGAAAATATGTAGGGCTACCAACAAGACCCAAATGAAGACTTCATTATATGCACAGATGCTTGTAATGAAGGACTTGGTGGAGTCCTCAGTCAAAATGGGTTTGTTAGATGTTATCAATCAAGGAATCTAAAGGAGCATGAAAGAAACTATGCCACTCATGATTTGGAGTTGGTAGCCATAGTGCATGCCTTGAGGAAATGGAGACACTACCTCATGGGAAAGAGGTTTGAGCTAAGAACAAACCACAATGGTATGAAATATTTATTTGATCATCCAAATCTAAATGTTAGGAAAAGCATATGGTTAGAGTTTCTAAGCGAATATGACTTTGATATAAGGCATATCAAAGGGAAAGAGAATAAAGTGGTTGATGCACTCAGCAGGAGGGTGCATGAACTACATGCTACAACCATTAGCATGTATTAGACTGATATTAAAAGAAAAATTTTCGAGGTTGCAAATGCAGATCTGTGATACAAAGAATTGGTAGCTAAGCTACAACAGGGTAAGATGCCACAAAATGTGGATAATTATAATTTAGGAATAGATGGAATACTGTTGTACAAGAACATAATTTTTGTTCCAAATGTCCAGGACTTGAAATGTATGACTTTGCATGAAATGCATAATGTTCCTTATGCAAGGCACCCTAGATATCAAATAACCATGGCAATGATCAAGAGCCATTAATTTTGGCTAGGTATGAAGAGAGAGATCGCTGAATACATCACTAGATGTATGGAATTCTAGAAAGTTAAAGTTGAGCATAGGCATCCAGCAGGGTTGTTGCAACCTTTACCCATTCCTGAATGGAAGTGGTAAGTGGTGACAATGGATTTTATTACGGGATTGCCTAGAATAGGCAAGCTGCATGATTCGAGCATGGTGGTGGTGGAAAAGCTTATGAAATCTTCCCATTTTATTCCACTGAAAACTACTCACAAGGTAGCATATGTTGCTGATATTTTCATGAAGGAAGTGGCACGATTGCACAGAATTCCTAAAACAATTGTGTCTGATAGAGACCCGAAATTCACCTCGAATTTCTGGAAAGGATTGTTCAAAGGATTCAGAACAAATCTGAACTTTAGTACAACTTATCATCCTGAGTCTAATGGACATACAGAGAGGGTGAACAGAGTGATAGAATACATATTGAGAATGTATGTCATATACAAACCATTGAAATGCTAAGACTACCTACACTTGGTAGAATTCACTTACAACAATGGGTATCAGGCATCGTTGAAGATGATCCCATTTGAGGCACTTTACGGCATAAAGTGCAATACTCTAGTAAGCTAGGATAATCTAGTTGATAGGACAGTAGTTGGGCCAGAGTTGCTCAAGGAGATGGAGGACCAAATGATAAAAATTAAGAAGAATTTAAAATCTTCCCAAGATAGGCAGAAATGTTATGCTGATAAGAATAGAACCCTCAGAGAGTTCAAAGTGGGTGATCATGTTTTCTTGAAAGTGAAAGCTATCAGGAGTTCCCTGAAGCAGAGAAGTTGTGTCAGGTTGCTAACCAGATTTTGTGAGCCATTCGAAATCCTAGAGAGGATTGGTCCAGTTTCTTATATGATTGCATTGTCTGTATCTATGTTTATTCATAATTTCTTCCATGTATCATTGCTAAAGAAATATATACCTGATGAAAATCATGTTATTGACTAGAATGTGATTCAGGTGGAGGAAGAAGGAGCTTTTCAAGTGCATCGAGTGTGCATTTTTTACAAGAAATTCAAGAAGCTCCAGAATCGAGCTATAGGGCTTGTAAAGGTCCAATGGACCTGGTACGGTCCTGAGGACGCTACTTGGGAGCATGAGGATGCAATGCAGATAGAATACTCACATCTTTTTGAGTATTTTTGAAAATTTTGTTGTATATGGGTATATGATGCACTGAGGACAATGCATAAATAAGGGGAGGGGATTGTAATATCCCTCAACTAAACCCAATTGTAAATCTAATGTAAGTTTAATTAAGATGGTGAGTTGTTTTGACATCATTTTGTAATGCACCTTCCATGGCATAGTGCACGCATGAACTGCACAGTAAAATGTAGTGTGCACATTTCTGGATATTGCACAGAATAACTAAAGTGTGCGCAATATGGAGGTCAGAGATCCTTGTGTATATGCTATGTGTTATAGGCTAGTGATCTAGTTATTATAAGTTGAGATGCTTGTGTTTTGGAATTAGGCCAGAGCACCTAGATTTTAAAGGCCAGTGTGCCTATTTTGTACATGTCTCATGATTAATATAAAATACATCGTTGCACGTAGACCAACCACGATAAAAGAGATGGGGGACTGAAATTCACCAGTTAGGGAAAGGGAGAGCCAAAAGTTAAGGGAAAGGAATAAGCTAGAGAGCTTAAGACAAAAAGGAATATTGTATTAATATTTCTTTAAAACATAAAGTATGGATAATTATTTTATCCTAAGTTCTAAAGTTGGGGACAAGTGGACCAAAGTAGCTTCCAACATGACAAGTGTCAGTTTGGGGACATGCAATCATATCGTGGGGACTTATCTTATTTGGTCACTTTTTCACGAGGATTCTTACCAGCAGTTGGACCATCATTCTCACCATCACTTTCACAATCAATTTCACGGTGATTCCTTCCATCACTCAGTTATCCATTCAATGATTCCATGACCATTTCACTCATGCAGTCTGTTATTCTTCAGACATTCATTTCACTATATCTGAGCCTGTTTCCATAACCTTTTCCGGTTGGTTTACTTGGTTATCTTGGAGCAGGATTGAAGAAGCGGGTTGTCAGGCCCGTGGTAAATTGAAGAGGTGGGTTGTCAGTCCCGTGAGCAATTCTCCAAGCGAGAGAATTGTTGGGGATTGATTCTCAAAGGTGCTAAACTACAGCTATAGTTCTCTGAGACTTCCTATCCAGACTTTTGTTGAAGCCCTGGAAGGGAAGTGGGGCAACCGAGGGATTGTTGAGAAGAGAAGGGACAGAGTCCCTTGGGTGGGATAGACAAGTGGGGAATGAGAGGTTGTAGTTTGTTAGTTGAGTGAGCACCTGAGATGGAGTCTTTCCTATTGTCTATGAACCTTAGCCTGGTTAGGAACCCCTTTACCCCAATGGAGTTCAGTCCCATCTCGGGGGTGACTCATTGTTGAGAGTGATGAACAGTGTAGTCTAAGGATGGGAGGTTCATGGATGGTCTGTACGCAGTTGGTGACAATATTTCCAATATAAGTACCAATCGTATGATGAAATTATATGTTGCATTGTTATTTATGTGCTTATGTTACGGTTTATTATATATGTGATTATCATTGTCTGTATGTTTATGGGTATTTACCTGTATATGCTGCATATCTGTGTTTACTATTATTTCAGTATGAAATCATATATTTATAGAATGTAATTGTTTGTTTACGTTTATATGTAAAGCTTTTGTAAGAGTGTTGTATGTATATGTTTAAGTTGCATGCAGTTTGAAGAGAAAATTTATGTGGCATAGCTTAGTTGAATATTGGGTATGTTATTGTATGTTCCGCAGTAAGAGAATGTAAGTGTTCCCTAGAGTAGCATGACCCGGCCTATTTAAGGATGGGGATGTTACTAAATGGTATCAGAGCATGAGAGATTGATCTGGAGTGGCATTCTTTGGCTTGTGGGTGGATGGGATAATGTTACACTTTTATTTCATTCCAAATCACCAAAGAGTCATTTTCTTTACAAAATCTCATACATAAATCTTGGTTCATTTATAATTGTCATGAAAATTAATTCACAAATAGACTACTCAGACTATAAAATATAGATCAATACCTCTAAAAAAAAAGGGTCTGAATGATTTGATTCAGCCCTGAATATTGTTGTCTACAATAAGACCCTGCTATCACTGTTATCACTGAAATTTTGTCTACACATGGCGACAAGAACTCAACATCGTCAAACAAGAATGAAGTCATTCATGGCACTGAATTAATTTCACAGCATTGCAAAAGGGTCAAAAACTATACAAAGTAACCAAAAATTGAAGGGCGCTTTACAGAAGTTGGGTGTGCGTGCATATGCGCAGAACAGGAATGTACAATGCGCGCACGCGCGCACGATGCGTGGTTGTTGGCGCAAAAACCCACGCACCTGCTAAACGACGCATTTATGGAATTGGTCGGCTTCCCAACCACTTATGGATCAGCTCCCAAGCTGATTTGATTCCCAAATCTGAGCTGAATCCGCATGGTAGGTTGGTCAAAGACCTAATTAAGCCCTAAAGAGCCCCTTTTCACACCTCAAAGGAGTTACATAATCACCCAATGCTATGCTATAAAAAGCCATGAGGAAACATCATTTTCTCAAGAAATTTCATGTAATGTTATGCTGCTTATATTTTTTTAAGGACTCACTCCTTGGCAATAACACATTAGCACCATTTCATTGAGCTATCCACCTCTACATTGAGTGGATGTGCTAGGATTTCTTTCACCATCATTCTCATTTTCTTATTGTAAGGAAAGCAAGTTTGTGAGGGCCTCAAGAGCCTTCCATTGGAGAAAGAAGGGACTCATAGTCCCCTTTCTTCATTGTGCTTTGATTTCATCAATTGATCAGCCTAAAAACATTGGTGATATTGGTCTTTTTGTGTTTTTATTTCTTTA
>ML778861.1:301703-318142 GCA_009831015.1 Picea engelmannii | reverse complement strand
GACCTTGTCACACGGTTGCGGCCACTCATTATATCATACACCCTCCAACCAAGGGCAGTCTTGAGTCTTCCCACTTTTTGACTTCGTCCATGTACCTCTGCCACTTCCTCACCTCAGTAGATTCTATGAAGCCCTTTGCTTCTAGGAGTCGCGTCCCCGTTTTTTCGACAACAACACACTTTTTCTAGAAGGGCGACAGTATCTTGATTCTCATTCTCCATTTAATGAGAGATCTTGAACGACACAGGGTGAAACACCATTGCTCCCTGCTGTCGTTGGCCCCCATAACATTCGACGCCAACACTTTCTCATGCTATGGTGGGTCTTACTTTGTGACTATTGCAGTTATTTTTATCATTTTCCAAAGACCTCTGAACCTGGTAGGGCCACCAATGCCCACATCATCATCGTTGCTTATTACCGTGATCATTACCTATTGTTCAAAGTATATCCCTTTGCAGAATTGTCTTCTTCCTTTATTATTACCGCCCCCGAGGGTGCTGCAGTTATCTACACCAACACTTCCGTCATCTTTTGTCAGAGTTACATAACACGAGCATGGGGAATGCTCGCCTCGTTTGTACATAGTTGTATATTGTTACACACCTTATGGAAGGTCGGGTTCTACCGGTTCCTTTCTTCTCCAACAGATCACTCTGAACGGTCTCACTATTGCTCTCTCTTACAAACAACATTCTCAGTAGAAGAAACATTGATGGATTTCGGCTATACGTACGCTCCTAACCTCATCCATCAGGGGGCATCTGTTATCACTGAAATTTCGTCTGCACATGGCGACAAGAACTCAGCATCGTCAAATAGGAATGAAGTCATTCATGGAACTGAATTAATTTCACAGCATTGCAAAAGGGTCAAAAACTATACAAAGTAACCAAAAATTGAAGGGCGCTTTACAGAAGTTGGGTGCGTGCGCATATGCGCGGAACAGGAACGTACAATGCACGCACGCGCGCACGATGCACGACTGTTGGCGCAAAAACCCGCGCACCTGCTAAACGGCGCATTTATGGAATTGGTCGGCTTCCCAACCACTTATGGATCAGCTCCCAAGCTGATTTGACTCCCAAATCTAAGCTGAATCCGCATGGTAGGCTGGTCAAAGACCTAATTAATCCCTAAAGAGCCCCTTTTCACACCTCAAAGGAGTTACATAATCACCCAATGCTATGATATAAAAAGCCATGAGGAAACATCATTTTCTCAAGGAATTTCATGTAATGTTATGCTTCTTATATTGTTTTAAGGACTCACTCCTTGGCAATAACACATTAGCACCATTTCATTGAGCTATCCACCTCTACATTGAGTGGATGTGCTAGGAGTTCTTTCACCATCATTCTCATTTTCTTATTGTAAGGAGAGCAATTTTGTGAGGGCCTCAAGAGCCTTCCATTAGAGAAAGAAGGGACTCATAGTCCCCTTTCTTCATTGTGCTTTGATTTCATCAATTGATCAGCCTAAAAACATTGGTGATATTGGTCTTTTTGTGTTTTTATTTCTTTATCCATATGCTCATAGTTTTCGTTTGTTTTAATTTAATTCTTGCTTATAGTTTTTATTGTTCTTTTTCTAACCCTTTCCTCTACAGCTGTCATGCTCAGCAAGACCCAACTGGGCATGTAAGCACCCTCGATTTGCTCACAAGGTGACGAATTGGGTGCAAACAATCCCAAAAGACAATTAGGCTTTGATGAATATATGAATGAATGAAAAATGAACTATCTCAACACAAACTCAAAAGGGCAAACCATAGCATGTTTCTGCTTCTATTCTCCACTTGTTCCTCCCTTTCCTTTTGCTTTTAACAAATTAGAATTGGTTGAAGAATTTGAACCAATTCATTGGTTAAGTTAATTAAAAGACTTAACTAACATTAGTTAGGGGGAAGAGTAATAATTATAATAAGGGTCATTAATAATAATAACTAGTAGGTGGGACCCCTTGTGACTCCCTTTAGTTCATAACAATCATAATAATCATAACATAACCATTATTTAATCAAAATATACCTCCTTGTGTCTCCCATCAACATATTCACTTTTGGTAATTTAAGCTCATGAAATTTGAAATTATTTCAAAAATAATACTCATATATCCAAAATAAACATGCTTTCCAAAGATCCCTGAAGTCAACTGTCATAAAACAATAGATAACATAAAACTCAAAGTCATATTTTCTCTTGATGGTGTTATTATCCTTTAGTCCTTATTTTTGACAGAGGCATGATAGGCCTCTATTTTTAGTCTTTTACGTGAATGGTGCATCCCTGCATGCATGATTGATTAGAAAATGATATTTTAATTAACCATTCATGACAACTCTTTTAAAATACGAAATGGATTTTGGCTCAAAAATATACTAGACTCATGCAATCCAATCCATACAAA
Source organism: Picea engelmannii (assembly GCA_009831015.1). NCBI lineage: Eukaryota > Viridiplantae > Streptophyta > Pinopsida > Pinales > Pinaceae > Picea > Picea engelmannii. The sequence continues at coordinate 315,733 of ML778861.1, read as the reverse complement.
TTGTTTTACTGTCAATCAATGAGCAGGGGGGTGGAAAAGGGTTATGGGATAGATGAAGGGGTTGTATTGAGAGAAAATGTGATATGATGAGGGGAAAAAAAAAACATGGTCACTACTCAATGACAACAACGATCAACTATAAAGAAACCAATAAAAACTCACCGCAATCCACACAAGACATTGCCACTTCCATCTACTTTAACACATAAATTCTCTTGAATGTAATCAATCTTAGAATAGGGAGTGAAAAACTAAAAATGGGAAGGTGATGGGATTTTTAATTAGCAGAAAATGAAATCATGGAAGGGAATAAAGACGATTACTTTTAATGAAATTAACTAAGTGGTCCACAAAACATTCTGCGAAAAGAGATGTATCAACCATCAATCTCTTTGACCAAATAACAATTTATGTGCAGTTAACTAGTTCTCTGTTCATAATCAAATATCCAACATAGTGTTTCCACATGACAACATGTATTCCACACAATTTGTGAGGGGTTTTTCTCCTGTCATTTACATTCTTTGCATTTTATAGCAATTTTTTAACAGTACCCATTTCCAATCTATAAACCATCAAAATTATCCACTGCCCATACATTACTTCAATCAAGAATTATATTCAAATTTGTGTTTCCAGAATTCATAATGAAGTCACATAATCACTGCAATTGGGTTGGACATTTGAATGCTTTGATATTCTTGAAACATATATATAAGCAGTAAACCCAACAATCCAAGTTAAATTGAAAAATATGAATGGATATTTAAACATATACCATACAACCATCATTTAGACACAAGCTATGCACAGGGTAACTCATCCAAGTAATGTAATTCATCCACTGTAAAAAAAATAAAATCAACGTGACTTAAAATTGGACCATCCATCTAACACGACAAGGTCTTGATAACATGCCCCTTTAACAAATGGTCGATGGAAACAAATAAACATGCTTAAAAATCTGTGAAAACCAATTCATCTATGTTAGACATAGTGCGCAACCAAGAAAACCTCATGATACAACAATTACTCTTTAACAAAAACAAACACGCAGTCACGGTAATAACTCAACATCTCATGTTGATCCATCGATTTAATATAACATTTCTTTGATTTAGTTACTTCATGATCGAATACGTTGTGCAAACTTAGGTTTATGCAATCAAACAAGCATTAGGATGAGGTGGATATACTCTTTATAGTCATCCAGTTCAATAGTCATTCGGCCCCAAAGAAAACCATTGTTACCACACCCATTGTTTCATTTGTGAAAACACCATACACACAACGCGACATGCATGAGAAACATCAAGCATTTGTAACCAATGGCAGCTATCATCCAAATCATAATTAGTGGAATTGTCAGTGACTGTGTATCAACCAAACAATTCGCCACCATTGTACACACAAAGAGGGCCATGCTTCGTTTGTGGATAGGGAACAATTCCATGACAGGGGCCATAATAGGAGGTAAAAAACCACAGAATGGATACAACAATGTGAAATCATGAATATATCCCACCAAGACCAACAAGGATCCTCTAAGTAAACCAACAATCGATAACAAATATTTCTTGTGACTGATAATGCCCCAGGATAACTAGCAATGCTAATACTTCAACATCATTTCAAAAAGAATCATCAACGTTTCATCACAACCTCCATTTACACAGTTGCAATACTTAGGGAAAGCATATATAATACACTTGAGCCAATATACATTTCATAACCAAAGTAGATTCATGAAGGGATAAAAAAAAGAACATACATGTAATCAAATGTCGTAAAACGCAAGTTGGTTGAGTGGTTCCTCCCTGCTAAGAAATCGGAGCATAACCACAGTAGTAATGTTGGGAAGATAGCCTGACTAGGGTGGCGTCCAATGGTAGGGGTAAAGGCGATGTGAAGTAAATGCACATCACTTACCTACTGCAAGTTCATTCAATTCTTAGTACATGCTAGCTACTAATCAAACAAGTCATCCACCTTGAACCAGCAGCCTTAAATTTCCAAGAGTGCCACCCATATCACATATTACCATCTCTATTATGCAGAAATACATACCAACTATGCTATATACAAACTTGATAACTCGTATGGCTATCTTATGTTAGCTAGGATTTGCCACAATCCTTTTTTTTTTTTTAATGCATATAGTATAGCATGTTAGCATAGGGAAATTTCTTCTTTTAGTTTCTCTTCCTTCATTGTTACTAACATGTGTTTTTTGTAGGTGTCACAAGAACAATCAGCAATGATAACCATAAAATGTTCGGTGTTACTTGATCTTGGAACAACAAGGGAGCCTTGTATAATATGCTTGATCCATTATTCAATAAAACAAGATATCGTCAACCATGAAAGTAGTGTTGAATAGTAACATACCATTGATTAAACATCAGACTTGATCTCCAATATATGAGGGGGTCCCACCTACTAGTATTATTTATCTTTTATAATAATAGGCTTTAGCAACACTTTGCGGGCCAAACTTCATTGTGAATTTAATCGTCAACACATTGCTACACCTCAGCACATGCCAGCTTTTACACATTATTTTCGTCATCCCTATGACCGTTAATGATGTAAACCTATCTATTTCCTTCAGAGGGGTCAGTGGCCTAAGTTCCTGAAGAGAGAAGGGAGAAGAACTTTTCCTGAGAAAAGAAGTTGCATTTTCCTATGTAAAAACCTTATAAAAAAGGAAGTTTGCAGGCTGCCTATGTATTAGGGTGCAAGAATGCCTAATTCTCATAGGCTGCATCATAGCTAGGGTGAAAATAGTTCATAGGTTTCACTATAATCAAGGTGCGAGAATGCTTACACGTGGGAAAAACGAGCATTTTCTCGAATCTTCTAGAAGGAGAAACTTCCATGGTGAGGTGGTATCCGAATGGTTTGGATCTTACTCGCTTTCATGATTTAGTGGGATCATCCTAACCTCCTCACATTATCCTTTTCAACATATAAAAGGAGAGGATCTCTCATGGAGAAGGGGTTCTTGAGCTTGTTAGCTTTGGTTGGCTTAGAATTATTAGCTTGGTTGGAGTGGCTTTGAGATTTGCTTTATCAAGATAGATTGTGAATATTATCAAATCTATGCTCTCGGAATTCTTGTTGTGAAAGTGTGTGGGGAACGAAGGAAAATTGGAAGGGACCTTACGACATCAAGGCCATTGTTGTAATCTCTCTTTCACATTTAATATGATACAGTAATATGATTCTTTCCTATAAAGCTTGTTTAGTTTTATTGTATGATTCCTTGATCACATACATAGGTTTATATTGAGTTTATTATATTGCTATCACTTTGGTTGGTTGCGTTATTTTGTAGGTCCATCATTGTATGAGCGTTGGAACGGAGCTAGGATGGAAATGGTGAGAGGAAGAGACATTTAAATGGTATGTCACACATCCCTCTTTAGTTAGTAAATTCAATATTTAAATCTTAAGGAAAGCGTCATGTTTTGTCCTATTTTGTTCTAGATCCAGGTGGATCTAGGGAGATCTGTTAGTGTCTGCACCTACCGATTATTTCGATAACAAAATTGGTGACTCCACTGGGGGATTGTTTCCTAGTTAGTCTAGTTTCCCTTTCTTTGATTTATTCTTTTCTGGTCTCTGAGTCTGTGGGAGATCCATCCAGACTCTCTGGATCTGAAAGTTCACTCAAATTTTTTGTCCTTTTTCCAATTTTTTCTTTTTTATAGGCATTCTCGCATTGTACCCTTTAGGGGCCTGTGAGAATCACCTGAGTTCACACCCTACTGTGTAATCCAGTGTCAGATGTTCGCACCCTACTTGTGTCGAGCCTGTGAACTCCATTGATGTTCGCGCTGCACCCAATAGCTAGGCTATGAACCCTTTTGAAACTTTTTGTTTGGAATTAAGATTTCCTATCTTTTGATGCCCAGTTTTGCTTTGATCAGCTGGATTGAGATTTTGGAGCCTATATTGATCTATGTACAATCTACTTGACATCCTTTGAGTTACTTTTAGCCACTTTTGCTTTGTTTGGTTTTGAAGGATTAGTCCCTTGATTTGAGTGTCTTTCAATTACAAAGCGTGTGTTTTCTTTAGAATTGTTTAGGGAAAGATGAGATTTCTTCTTAATAGTTCACTTTAAAAGAAAATTTTTAGTTTGGGTTTCTTTATTTTAAGAAAGTTCATTATTTCTTTTAGTGAAATTTTTGAAACAAAAAGATTTAATTTCTTGCTTTATATTAGATTGGGGGCATCCTTGTATTTGAAGTAGCGAAATTGCATGATTCTTGGCATTTTTTTATCTTAAATTATGAAAAACTTTCCCCCTCATGGTCGGGGGGGGGGCATGAATCGTGCATTGGTGTTCATTACCTTTTTTCTCATTTCTTGAGAATCTTGATATTGATGAACTTTAAGATTTTGGGACATTGTGCATCTGGGAATGATAAATTTTTTCTCCTTCTTGTAGCATAGCTTTCATCGAAATGAAAATATTGCATCTTCATATCTTTACATAGTTTTCGAGTCGGTCAAAACACCATATTGTCCACACCATTTTCCTCTTGAGTAACAACAACCATAAAATGAAGCGCTTATAAAAATTGATTAGACATTTTTATCTTTTTGGTAGAAAACCTACATTAGATTAGTTGTAGGGCTTTGGCATAGGTGTGAAAGATAACTTTCCAAAGCTGCAAACAAACATAGAATCTTGAGTTAGGGAGCGGTTAAATCCACTTATTACATTTTGTCCTAGGAAGCCCTTCTAACACAAGGGTCAATCACGAGGTCGCGTTGAGACTAGCAGAGTTACTCACCCTGCTTTGTTGGTCTTGGTGTAGAGATTGCATGTATTATGGGGGTCGCTTGAGAGGTATACCCACAATGATGAGTGGAAGCCTTTCAAGTTGATTTCGGGCTAGATACCCTGCCCTTGCACATGGATCAGACTATCGACTATTTCCCCACGCATCATTGTAGTGATTGGTAACCTTAGTGGCCTATATCTCTAGGTTCTTTACATGAGGTGACTATGGAGGGGCAAGTCTTCACGGTACCTAGAATCGACGTTGGCCAAACTCACTCAGGCTCCTTGGAGGGTATACCCATGATTATGTGTGGGAGATTGCACCAGGGTGTAAGTCTGTTAAGCAGATCGTCAACGTAACTTTTCCACCCGCTCTCTCTTAGCCCCTTCTTACTTTGTTCTCATAACATTGGATTTCATCACCAACTAGTGTGCTCATTGTGAGAAGGCTTCATTTGCTTTATTGCTTACTAGATTTTTAGCATGTGTTGTTTGTTCTCCCTAGTGGACTCTAGATTGGATTTTTTAATGGAATCAGTTCCCGAAATGACCAATGAAGGAAACCCTACTCCAGGGGAACCTTTTGTTTTTCCTTCTTATGGAAACATTGGTCCTCCTCACATCGCTACTTTGAGCCTTCCAGGTCTTACTGTTCGATTACCGGTATGGTTGTTTTCCACTCAAGTAATCCCGAATGCAGTTAGTGCCTCAGTCACAAGAACTTACCCCCAAGAGAATCAACCTCATGTTGATCCTTCACCTTCTTCACCAGTAAGGTCTTCTTCACATTCTTCACTTGCAATGTCACCTTCTGTTTCATCTTCTTCGTCGGGTGAAAGTTATGAATCTCATAACCCGATGAATAACAGGAAGAAGAAAAGAATGATTAAGAAGAAAAAATATAAGCGAGGGTTAAAACCTCCAACCAATGTCAAACATGTTGGAAAACAACCAATTACTGTTAGTCATGTTGGGAGTGTTGATGATGTCAAGATCACCCAAACAAATCGTAAGCCCAAGTAGCCTTGCAGGATTTGTAAAGGTAGCCATCTTCTTAAGGATTGCCCTGGTCTATCCAAGGTTATAGAAGTATGGTCTACGCACCCTCTCCAACACATATCGTCAGCCTCTGAACAACATGCTGATGATCTCCCGTCAACTAGTCATGATACCATTGGGAAGAACAAAAGTAGAGTCAAGTTCACGTGTATGTTATGCAAAGGGAGTCATCTAACTCACCTTTTCCCTCATATGGATGAAGCCTCGAAATTACTGAAAGACATGACTGTTTCACAGCCTCAACTTCTAGTTGCTTATCACAAGCTTTCTCTCAACCCACCTGTAGTTGATGGAATGATCAATCTAGTTCCCCTTTCGGTCAGTCCGGTTGATCAAGTGGTCATTCTGGTCACGTATTTGGATGAAATAGTAGACCAAGTGGTTGATCCCATCCCATCCTCGGTCAACCCCACTCTCTCATTAGAGAGTGAAACCCAAGCGGTCGATCTGTTTCCACCTATTGACCCCATTCTCCCCTTGGAGAATGAAACCCAAGTGGTTGATCTGATCTCCCAATCGGTCAATCCTACTCTCCTGCTAGAGAGTAAACCTGATATTGCCCATGTTTTTCTCATTGATACAGAATCTACCATGCCGAGGGCTATTCCTCCTTCTCTCATGGAACCCCTTCCAAGTAATGAGGCCATCCGTTTTAATTGGGGTGTGCTAACTGGACCTCGTCTTCCCTCTCACATTCCTTTCCAGATTACAGTGCAGGTTTGTGTTCAGGATGTTCCTCAGACATTGATAGATGAAGGTTTTCCCGTTAGTATTTTGTCCTCTTTTGCTTGGCAAGCTTTGGGTTGTCCTCCACTTGCACTGGTTATGCAGAATATGTTATCTTTTAATAGAAGAACCAGTCAACCTTAGGAACCCTTCCTCAGTTTCCTATAACTTTGGGAGGGAAAATTGTCTTCATTGATGTAATGGTAGTCTAAGACCCCTTGGATTTTTCTTTACTCCTTGGGCGAGATTATGTCTATGCCATGAAAGCTATTGTGTCTACTCTTTTTCGTGTGATATATTTCCCTCACGATGGATGGGTTGTGAATTTAGATCAACTTTCATTCATTGACCCCACCTAGATTGCCTCCCTGAATGGTTCTTATATATAGATGGTATCGCCCCCGCCACAGGTCAATTATGTGGCATTGTCGCCCATGGCTTCAACTTCTGATGACTTAGATCCAGTGGTTGACATGGTGATCTCTTCGATAAGGTTGTTAGATCCTGATCTCTTTACTCCTGTCGTGACCCTCGACGTGGTTTCCTTCCAGAGTGCGTTTCTTCCTTCCAGTGAAGACCTCCTGGAAGCCATGAACGAGTTTTGTCCCTTGACATGATCTCCTTCCGAAGCATTGTCCTCTTGGAATCCATGATCAAGAAGACTCTGAGGATAGTTTTTGCATCTCTGAGGCAAACTCGTTAAAAAATGAAATAGAGGTCTTTGAGAATGGTTTTTTGATTTCAAGCTCGTTAAAAAATGAAACCACTTCTGAGGACAGTTTTTCATTTCTGTGGCAGCCTCATTAAAAAATGAAATAGAGTTTACGAGCATAGTTCTTTTTTCTATGTCAAGCTCGTTAAAAAATGAAATAGTTTTCCCCCTCTCTATTTGAGTCAAGTCCTTCATCTAGTATTTGAAGCTTCATTTCATTCTCCTTTGCAGTTGGATGAAATGAATCTTGGGGGGCATTTTCCTCAGCCTCTGGACTTCATGTTGAAGTTGAGTTGCTAGATTCTTAAGCTGGGGGCTAAGTACCAACCATGTGAATTCGTAGTTATGCGTTGGGAATTCGCAAGCATAGTTTTCTATGGTTCAAGCTTGTGTAAAAATGAAACCACCTACCTCAAGCATAGTTTCCTTTGGTTCAATCTTGTCTAAAAATGAAACCAGGTCCAAGCATAGTTTTGTTTAGTTTTTAAGCTTGTGTAAAAATTAAAATCTATTCCAAGCATAGTTTTGTTTTGTTTTAAAGCTTTTGTAAAAATGAAAACAATCCCGAGCTTAGTCTTTGTTCTTTCTCATGCTCGTAAATACATGAGAATAAGTTACCAAGCTTAGTCTTTGTTCTTTCTCGTGCTTGTAAATCAATGAGAATGTAACCGAGTATACTTTTATCAATTTTTCGGACTCGTAAAGGTTATATGAAAAAGGAACCCCCTGGAGTTCCCTTTAAGCTCTTTTTAGACTCTCTAAACATGAAAAGATTTCTGAGAAACCTTGTTCTTTTCACGCTCATTAAAGTATTTGAAGAAAACATCTATTGAGCGATAGTTTATCTCTTTTTCAGTCTCAATAGACTATTTTACAAAAAAGGAACTGAGAGAGTTCTCTTTTAAGTGTTTTTCCAGACTCTATAATCATGAAAAACCTCTGAGTTTTCTTTCTTTGGACTCATTAAACAAACATCGAAAGACCCGTAATTGGATCGAACCACTCCTTATTAGGGTTCGTTAAACATACTCCGAGGGACTTGTCCGAAGGATGAGCTTACATTTACAAGAATATGTTATCCTCCTCAAGTTTGCATAAAAATAAAGAGGTACTCGCTAGAAATGGTGGGGGAAAAATTTGGAAAAAATTGTGTCTAAACCTGCATTCCATGGAAGATTCGTTTTTGAACATGACACCCTTTCACTCGCTTTGTGTCTAGGTTGGAAAATACACTTGTCTCCTGATCATACTCCTTTATAAGATTACAAATCGGTTTGTGATCCCTGTTGTTGAGTCAGTGCTTCCAAGACAGTTGTCGTGTCATCAATATGTTCAAAGAGAAGTTCAACCCGAAAAGCCTTCTATTGCGTTAGCCATTTCTACAGTATTTAAGACTTCTATTGTGTCGGCCATCCCTGAGTCAATCCTGAATCACTTGTTGCTCTGATCTACATCAAATCTTGTTACTTGTTTCGTGTCATTGATGTGGGACACATCAAGGCCCTCCTGTGACGAGTCTTTTCCTGTAAAATTCAACTCATTATCCAGGAATTAGACTTAGAGACCAATTGGTACCTTGGAACTTGCATGCCTCAATGGAAAGTTTCCACGCTTTTGACAGTGGGTTTTCATTATCGACCCCTGATCGAGATATTCTGTTGAGTGTTCGACCTCAACTCATTGATTCACATTCGTTGAATTGTACCAGAGTACCTTGGGAGTCATTGACATAAATGGTGATTTCCCTCGCACTTGTTAACAGTATACACTAATGACCAGTAATCAAGTGGTTTCTACCATGTTCGACTTCGACACATGTATTCACATGGTTAGATTTGTACTATAGAGTGGTGGAGATGAAGACCCTGGATCTTTTTTGACAGATTCAGGTTGCGTTGGAGTATATTCAGTTTGTACTGTTACATAGATCCACATTGTATGTCTGGTGGCTATGTTCAAATTTGAGTCTTTAACACATAGATCCACAGTGTATTTTTGGTGGCTATGTTTAGATTTGATTCATATTGGCATGGATCCACAGTGTATGTTTGGTGGCCATGACTTGTCTTACTTGACATGGATATTCGTATGTCAGCATTTATGCTTTGATTCATTTGTATTCTGAGTATGGGAATGCCTACCTCAGTGATGATATATTATTGTATTGTATTTCCTTGTTTGTTGGCAGGTTTCCGACCGACTATTCCTTGTTCCCTACACACACTCGACAAAGTATTTCAGCTATCACTCTTTTCTAACTTCATACTTTCTGGGGCTCTCTATTACACATTATTTTCATCATCGCTATGACCTTTAATGATGTAAACCTATTTGTTTCCTTCAGAGGGGTCAGTGGCCTAAGTTCTTGAAGAGAGAAGGGAGAAGAACTTTTCTTGAGAAAAGAAGTTGCATTTTCCTGTGTAAAAACCTTATAAAAAAGGAAGTTCGCAGGCTGCCTATGTATTAGGGTGAAATAATGCATGATTATCGCAGGCTGCATCATAGCTAGGGTGTGAAAATTTCATAGGTTGCACTATAATCAGGGTGCGAGAATGCTTACACGTGGGAAAAACGAGTGTTTTCTCGAATCTTCTAGAAGGAGAAACTTCCATGGTGAGGTGGCATCCAAATGGTTTGGATATTAATCACTTTCATGATTTAGTGGGATCATCCTAACCTCCTCACCTTATCCTTTTCAACTTATAAAAGGAGAGGAGCTCTCATGGAGAAAGGGTTCTTGAGCTTGTTAGCTTTGGTTGGCTTGGAATTATTAGCTTGGTTGGAGTGGCTTTGAGATTTGCTTTGTCAAGATAGATTGTGAATATTATCAGATCTATGCTCTTAGAATTATTGGAGTGAAAGTGTCTGGGGAACGAAGGACAATTGGAAGGGACCTTACGACATCAAGGCCATGGTTGTAATCTCTCTTTCACATTTAATATGATACAGTAATATGATTCTTTCCTATAAAGCTTGTTTAGTTTTATTGTATGATTCCTTGATCACATACATAGGTTTATATTGAGTTTATGCTATTGCTATCACTTTGGTTGGTTGAATTCCTTTACTGGTCCATCATTGTATGAGCATTGGAACAGAGCTAGGATGGCGATGGCGAGTGGAAGCGACATTTAAATGGTATGTCACACATCCCTCTTTAGTTAGTAAATTCAATATTTAAAACTTAAGGAAAGCATCATGTTCTGTCCTGTTTTGTTTTAGATCCAAGTGGATCTAGGGAGATATGTTAGTGTATGCACCTACTGATTAGTCTGATAACACCAGCATATTATCACGAGTGGTGCACATTCAAAGAAGGGAGAGGCGTCACCCTTTCATTTTTTCCTTCAAAAATCTAAATCATGATTAAGGCAATGAATGGTGACAGGTTGGTAGAGACAAGTTGTGCCTTCGAATAAGATTTATATGAGGCCACCATTAAGTGGTTGATGATAGCAGGGATCTACATCTGATTCAGATTAGATTTCCATCATGGTAATCTGCCTCATTAGTCAGACATTTTGAATGGTGATTAGACACCACTAGCTTAGTTTGGAGGGAAGCTCATCAAGCCCCTCTTATATAAACTCTTGTATTGTTTCCAGTAGAGAATGGACAGTGGAGGAGATTTGAGAGTTGAGACTCAGTCATAGTAAGGACTCATATGTTGTAATGGACATTCCACCATTAATAGAAAGTAACAAATTTTCCTGTTTTCCAATTTATGTGTAATGGATGTTTAGTTGTGAATGTCATTCGTATGTGTTTGTGTTGTAGATGTATGTTAGAAATTGTCTGTAGGGATAAAGTTATAATCCTCTATCGGTGATTTTTTTGGATTAGCTCTAGTTCTTGAGGCTAAGTGTAAGGAGTGCATGACAGAGGGTGTAAACTCTATGAGCCGACATAAGGAGTGTGTGTCTGAACTCATTTGATTCACAAGAGAAGCTGCCAGGAGGGAACACCAGGATAATTCACAAACTTAGAGGGAAATTTCAAGGTGGTTGAATATCTTGGGAAGAAAGACTCTGTAGGAGGAAACACAATGCAAAGTTAATGAATATTATGTAATACTCTGTCAGGAGGGCATGGAGAAAGTACCAGTGGGTACAGGAGGAACAAATTTTGAAGTTTTGGAAGAATTGAGAGAACCCTGGGGTTAATGAACACTCTGACCAAGGAAGGATTTGCAAGAGTGCATTGACCAAGGAAATAATATTTCTTAATAATTCTGAAAGGGATCAGGAGAAGTCATCAGAAGGTCGAAGCGAGCGCAAGGATTGCATCAAGGATACAGTAAGTTCATCTTACAAGCTTAGGAGGGAGAGCATTAATTTGTCGGTAGGGCACCAGGAAGTCCGTGGAAGGACACAGAAGAACTGATAACCTTGAATTTTTCAAGCCAAGCAAAATCATAGAAGGACTAGCATAGAAATCTTCAAGGAGTGTAGAAGAAGGTTGAGAAAAATATAAGTCTTGGGAAGGAAAAAAGACTAAGTGTCAGCAAGGAGGAAGGACACACCAAAGTCCTGAAGGGGATAAGAATTGTCCATCCTCTAGAAGAGATAGGTGGAATAATATTAGGAGATCTAGAAGTTGGATTTTCGGGGGGGGTTTGCCAGGAGAAAACAAAGGTCTTTGCGAAGTCGCGAAGACCGATCTAGATATAGACCATTAGATCTAGAAGGGACACATGGAAGCAATTTGCGATTTAGAGGAGTAGTACTATAGGATATATCAGAGAAGGATAGCGAGAGACTCCAGAAGTCTAGAGTCCAAATAGATCGCAACTGTCAATCGGAAGGAGGGATGAGGACCGTTGATCCTCGCACCATTTGAGTTCGATAATTTGGAGTTCGAGAACATAAGAGTTGGTTGTCGAGGGACAAGTTGAAGCCCGAAGCCTGAAGCTCTTTTGTGGTTGAGCACCAGGACAAATCCCAAGGTCACATGATAGAAAGGGCCTGGCACAGAGAATGAGTGATGCCGTCAAATTTCTTCGAAGGGCCAAGAAGAGAGTCGTGGGGTTAAGAGGACCCACACTTTAAACAAAGATGGACCTATGATAAATTTATAAGGTTCTAGCAGGGAGCCAAAGATTCGATTTGACGCAAGAGTTCAAACAATCCTAGACCGAGAGGTCAAGCTTCCTCAAAGGAGAGAAGCAAAGGGGGGTGTGCACCAGAGTGGTATCAAAGCCTGATTTTATTCTTGGTTGGAAAGAAGGAGATAAAGGAGAGTCTGAATTGATCAAGTAGATTCAGAGCACATAATTTATTTATGTAGGCAAGGGAGATAGAGTGAGATACTATGTGGAAACTATTGCAAGGTGTTCAACAGATGGTAAACCTATTGGTGGGATGCAGGTGAAGCAATATGGTTGTTGGAGGTCATGAGTGTGGTCGAGGAGAAAACTACCTGTAGAGAATCAAAGCAGAGATGGACAAGTAACTCCGTAAAATATGAGCAGAAATGGAGAGGCTAGCATTTAATATGCAGTAGGAGTAAAGAGTGCACTAGAGGTATGAGTGGCCTTTGAAAAGGACAGCTAAGTGGCTTGTTCAAGAGTTGTTGGCCAGAAGGAAACAATAGGTATTCAAAAGGTGGTCGAGATATGTCGAAAACCTCAATGGCGAGGTGTTAAGCCCTAATATTGGCTCATTGCCCCTTAATTGGGGCATAATACATTAGTAATGTTATTTTATTTATGTCGAATTTATTCCATTAGTTGTAATTATACCTCCTAGTCTCCTATATATACCAAGGAGACATTTTCATTTGGAATCATCTTGTACTTGAACATTTAAGTGGGGTAAAAGGAGGTTTCCCCCTCGAAGAGGCTTATTATTTGAAATTATCTCTTTTTCAAGGCGTTGAGTACTTTTTCTGAGGTTTTTCTATGCTATATTGATATTTGGTTCCTAACATATGGTATCAGAGCTCAAGGTCTTGGGGTTTCGCTGCTACATCTGAGACACCTTGGAATTTTTGCTATACAACATTTCAAAAGGAACGGCTTGGAGTATATTTAGTATACAGATCAAGGTACGTTGGGTTAAAATTTCAGCTCCTGAGGCCTTACACTTTCATATATACATCCTGTACAAGATAGGGTTCTGGAATCATCCTGAAATGAGTCATTGCGGAATTTTTGCTATAAATACTTTTCTATAACATTTCAAACCCTGAAATATGGAGACTATTCATAGAAATTAGTAAGGTATCTATGGTAAAATGTTAAGCTTCTGGGTCATCTTAAATTTGTAGATACACCCTGTGTAAGATAGGGTATCTGACTAGTCCTATTGACTAGTCTCAAGAAGGTGTTCCAAGTAAAACAATCATAACTTCTTCCCAGAGTATCCAAATTGAGTGGGACCAGTTTCATTGGATCTTGGAAATTATTTATTATTTCGGGTATGAGTTTTAGAATTTTATATCAATTATTTTGTGCAGGGCACACTATACAAGTGAGATCTCTTGGAAAGGCCAAAAATCGACAAGTTGTGGGGAAGTTACCATAAATTCCACTTGGCACATCCAATTTTGATTAGACCTGTGGAATTGCAGAGAAGAAATATCATAGAACTACATAAAAGAAAGTTTCATGCCCAGAAGGGCCGAAACTTGGGAGATACAATAGAATAAAAATTGTCTAGCAGAACCACCTCAAAATCAAGGTTCAAAAGTGATACTTGGCCAACATGCCACCCAAAAAGGGAACTTCTAGACCAAATA
>ML778861.1:256273-292241 GCA_009831015.1 Picea engelmannii | reverse complement strand
AAATCATTCCAAGAAAGAAAAAAATTTCCATTCTTTTTCATTTCTTCCTGTGTCTTAGATTCCCACCAAATAAGTGTTGAGCCATCTAATCTTAATGAAGCTAACTGAATTTTGGTTTCATCATCTTGAATCTTTTGTATTCTGGAATAGACTTCAATTTGACGTATCCAGTTATCTAACTTTTCAGCGTTAACTTCTCCATTATAAAGTCGCAACTCAAATTTTATATCAAGCTTTAATGAAGGAATTTGCGAAGGAGTTTTACCATGCCCATTGGGTAGATGTTTCGAACTTGAAGAAGAAGAAGAAGAAGAAGATGATGGAGGAGGAGAGGGTGGTGGAGAATAACCATTCCCTCCATCTCTGCCTGGAGTCTTGTCACCACCGCCTCCCTTATGCATTGAAGGGTTAGAGCCTTCACCCTACGACATCATGGTCCGTTCCATTATGAATTTCATCATATCTCTCATCTGTATGATAGTCTGCCTGAAGTCTGCTTCTTCATCTGGAACACGTTCATGATCTTCTGCATGTGCCATGCTTGGTGAATGTCTCTCTACAACTTGTGGTGAATGAAANTGCTTCCTCCTCATCGGATAAGAACTTGGCTCCACAAGTTGACCTTCTCCTCTTGTGAGTTTCAACCTTGTGAGCATCAGAAACAAAACTTGCAAACAATCAAGTCTTCAAAACTAGTGCTCTGATACCAACTTGATCTAAAAAATGAAGAAGACTTGAAAATTTTGAATAATTATTGCAAGTGAAATGTTATGTGTTTAAAACAAAAGGATAAATTTGCAACACATAAATTAAGGATTACTTATGAAAAATACACATAGAAAACAGCATAAAACATTGAACATCAGCACATAAACAAAACAACTTGATAAAGGAGTTCACCCCTCTTCGGGCTACATCTCCTGGTCCAGCTTCCAATGGATCATTATTATTAAATTTCTCAAAGTTCTCAAAAACATGCCTTACAATGCTCAAAATGACAAACCGACTGCTCCAATGGCTTCCCAGCGTCCCAAAACCCCTGTCTGGGCTCTTTCGGCACCTCAATTGGTCGAAAAATGAAAAAGTTAGCCTCCTTGAAGTCTCCCTCTTCAACTTTGTTGTCTCTGGTTCTACAAATCACACCCTTGCTCCAACAAACCTGGCTCACACACTCATTTAAGCGTAAAAACTTAGTCCCGTACACAACCGCGCACCGGTACAAACCGTAGGATGGTTAAGGGTGCGCCATCCCCTAACCGCCTCGGCACTTGGGCACATGGCGCATAGGACCAAAAGCTGGGTGGAAAAGTGGTTAATCCATTTGAAAACCATATAACTCCTGCGCGCGGTTAATACACCGGTCAAACCATGGGTTCCAAACCCCCGTGCGCATTTTTAATATAATATGAAACTATGGAATACATATATATATGCAATGGAATACATTGCAATCCAAAGTATGAAACGCGTGCGCACCAACAATCCAGGCCAATATATAAATACGGTCATATGTATTGTAATGAAACCATGGGTCGGGGCTTAAGCCCCGGCCCACACCCTTTTCCATATAACACAAAATGTAAACATAAATATAATGTTTCCCGCCTTTCTAACAAGGGACAAGTGGCGGTAAATTGGCTAGCAGAGAGTTATGAAGTGTTTATATAGTGGGGGAGGTCCGGGGGTCAAACCCTGTGGACTCCCCATATCATTTTATAAAAATACAACCATATAAACCAACCATATAGTGACATGTGGCGCCAATGGGTTGGGCCACGTGTCCACACATTATTGGCTACAAATGACACGTGCCATCACCCGATTGGACAACCACCAACCAATAAAAACGTGACACATCATCCAACTACCATGTCATCATGATGGTACGGCCCTGCCACGTCATCGTATGGACAGGTATAGTCAGCGTCCAAAATTTTGCCTGTTTGGCTTGGCGGACAGATCGCGATAACTCCTTCATACGGACTTCGTTTGCGAAAGTAAATATACGAACGGAATTAGGAAGATGAGATGGACGTAATGGCACTATTTTTGTCACATTCTGAGCACTTTGAAAATTGAGCAAAATTTGATCCCTTGATCACAGAATCACATGAAACAACAAGCAGATCAACATCATAGTGAAAGAAGTTTTGAAGTAGGGGATTGGGTGTTTTTAAGACTACAACCGCACAAATAGATGTCCCTCAAGCAAGCCAAGAAGGATAATAAATTACCACCAAAGTACTATGGCCCTTATAAGGTGTTGCAAAAGATTGGTACTATGGCATACAAATTGGAGTTGCCTGCATCTTCATGAGTACACCCAATTTTCCATGTTTCATGCTTAAAGAAGGTTATAGGAGACAAGATCCTAGTTCAAACTATATTTCCAGAACTTGACGAGGAAGGAAAAATCATATTGGAGCCTAAAGCCATCACTGACACAAGAATTCGCCAGCTGAGGAATAGATCCATTTCAGAGTATCTCATTAAATGGAGGAAACTACCGTCTAAATATTCCACTTGGGAAGATGAGTCTTTTATATAGAAGCATCCATAGTTACTCAAGCATTGTGGACAACACTTGTCTCAAGGGGAGGGGCATGCTAAGCCCTAATATTGGCTCATTACCCCTTAATTGGGGCATATTACATTAGCAATGTTATTTTATTTATGTCAGCTTTATTCCATTAGTTGTAATTATACGTCCTAGTCTCCTATATATACCAAGGTGACATTTTCATTTGGAATCATCTTGTACTTGAACATTTAAGTGGGGTAAAAGGTGGTTGCCCCCTCGAAGAGTCTTAATATCTGAAATTATCTCTTTTTCAAGGCATTGAGTACTTTTTCTAAGGTTTTTCTATGCTATATTGATATTTGGTTCCTAACAGGAGGGAAAGAGATCTGGGAGGGGTCTCGTAGGTTTCCAAGTGGGAAATGTGAAGGGATCAGACAATCTCATAAACTTCTAGGAGTGTAGAGGAGACATCCTAAATTTCCAAGTGGGAAAGGGAGAAGAGATGAGATCAGCTGAAAGTTCACGTCGGTAGGGAGTGTTGATAGATGGAGAGGAGGAGGAGTAAAGGCCTCATCCATATAAAGATTCATGCGAAACTGCAAGATGCGTGAATGAAGATGATGACAATTTAAAAACTTCCATCATAAGCGAGAAGGATGAGAGAAGCATTATGGTCATTGGGGGAGTTGAGATATTCCTTCCAATAATTCGAGAAAATTTTAGCACAGATGTTGCATATGCAATAGAAGGACGGAAAGTTGAGACTGTCATAGAGGAGAAGGAGCAGACACTGAAGTCTATCCCAACAGAAGAGGAGCACCCAATTGAGTTACTCACTTAGTGGGAGATGGATTTGAAGGCACTGTAGGATTGGTTGGACAACCTGGAACTAGAAGGTGGCTGCCATGAGATATACATGCCATAGGAGACACAACAACACGAGTTGTAGCTAAAGGAAGATGGAATGGGACCAGTCGAAGGACTAACAGGAGTTAGTATGTCAGAGGAGGTAACTGAACAATAGTTTAGTGATGAGACTACAGAATCAGAGTCTACGAGAGAGTGTCCTGTCAGTGTCACAAGGGATGAAAGAAGCATGGGATATCAGGACGACCTACCCATGGAGCTGCACGAAGATTTGTAGCCAAGCAGACTACACAAGAGAAACTAGCCAATGAAGTAGCTTGAAGAAGTTGTAGAGGAGATAAGGAGGCTAATGTTGAGGTCAACAAAGGAAGCGATCAGTAAGGAGAAGTTGGATAGAGGATAACTTGCATGAGCAGAAGGTAAGATGTAGAAGCAGCAGTAGAAATAAAGCAGAGGAGCAGAAGGACAACTCCAGGAGAAAGTTTCGGATCCAGGAGGATTTCAACAAAGCTAGGAAGGTCATGAGTAGGAGCTAATGAATTTTCGTAGCTGTGGAGTATGATGTAGGAGAATCTCTCCACCTTAGCATGTGCCAACTTATTATCACGAGTGATGCGCATTCAAAGAAGGGAGAGGTGTCACCCTCTCATTTTTTCCTTCAAAAATCTAAATTGTGATTAAGGAAATTAATGTTGATAGGTTGGTAGAGCCAAGTTGTGCCTTCTCACAAGCTATAGATGAGGTAGCCATTAAGTGGTTGATAGTAGGGGGGATATTCATCCAATTCGGATCAAATTTCCATGATTGTAATATGCCTCATTAGTTAGGAATTTTGAATGGTGATTAGACACCACTAGCTTAGTTTGGAGGGAAGATCATCAAGCCCCTCTTGTATAAACTCTTGTATTATTGCCAATAGAGAATATATAGTGGAGGAGAGTTGAGAGCTGAGACTCATTCATAGTCTAGACTCATATATTGTAATGGACATTACACCATTAATAGAAAGTAACAGATTTTCCTATTTTCCAATTTTTGTGTAATGGATGTTTAGTTGTGAATGTCATTCATATGTGTTTTCCCTATAGATGTATGCTAGAAATCGTTTGTAGGGATAGAGTTATAATCCTCTATCAGTGAGTGTGCTGGATTAGCTCTGGTTCTCGAGGCTAAGTGCAAAGAGTGTGTGGAAAAGAAAGGAAACTCTATGAGCCAACGCAAGGAGTGTGTGTATGAACTCATTCAAGTCAGAAGAGAAGCTGTGAGGAGGGCACACCGGGATAATTCACGGACACTGAGGAAAATTTCAAGGTGGTTGAATACCTTGGGAAGAAAGACTGTGTAAGAGGAAACACAGTGCATATTTACTGAATACTTTGTAATACTTTGCCAGGAGGGCATAGAGTAAGTACAAGTGGATACAGGTGCAAAACATTCTGAAGTGTTGGAAGAATTAAGAGAACCCCAGGGTTAATGACCACTCTAAGGAAGGAATGCTTTGCAAGAGTGCATTGACCAAGGGAAGGAGATGATTTAATACTTCTAAAATGGCTCGAGGAGAAGTCGTCAGAAGGTCGAAGAGAGCACAAGGAGTGCGTTCAGGATACAATAAGTTCATATTACAAGCTTAGGAGGGATAGCTTTAAGTTTTTAGGAGGGCACCAGGAAATCCGTGGAAGGACACAGAAGAATTGAGAACCTTGAAGGTTTCAAGACGAGAAAAATCTAATAAGTAATAGCATAGAACTCTATAGGGAGTGTAGAGTAAGGGTGAGAACAATCTAAGTCTTGAGCAGGAAAAAAATTTAAGTGTCAGCAAGGAGGAAGGACTCAACGAAGTCCCGAAGGGGATCAAAATTTTCCATCATTGAGAAGAGACAGGTGGTAGAAGATCAGGAGATCCAAGAGTTGGAGCTCCGGGGGGGGGTTTCCAAGAGAAAACATAGGTCTTCATGAAGTTAGGAAGAGTGGTCTGAATCCATACTGTTAGATCAGTAAGGGACACATGGAAGCAATCCACATGCTTCGAAGGAGTAGTACAATAAGAGATATCTAAGAAGGATAACGAGAGACTCCCAAAATTTGGAGTCTGAATAGATTGAAAACATCGATCGGAAGGAGGGATGGGGACCGTTTATGCTTGTGCTATTTAAGTTTGTTGATTCAGAGTTCGAGAACATAGGATTTGGTTTTCGAGGGACAAGACGAAGCCCGAAGAGATTTTGTGGTTGAGCCTTGGGACACAACCCAAGGTCGCATGATAGAAAGGGCCTAACACAGAGAATAAGTGTCGCTGCAAACTTTCTTCAAAGGGCCAAGAAGAGAGTTGTGGGGTTAGGAGGACCCACACTTTGAAGGAAGAGGGACCTATGATAAATTTATTGGGTTTTAGTAGGGAGATGAAGAGTCGAATCGACTTAGGAGTTCAAATGATCCTAGACCGGGATATCGAGAATCCCCGAAGGAGCGAAGGGGAAGGGGGTGTGCGCCAAGAAAATGAAGAACAAGCAGAGGGTGAAGATGAAGAGGATTAGACAAAAGTAGAAGATAAATTTCAACAAGTTCCTCCAAAGACACCTAGAAAACGAGTATAGAAGAATCATCCTTCATATCATATTATCATAAACAAATATGCATGAGTTGAGACTAGAAGAAGAATCCGTTCACCAAAAAAAATGCCCCCAACACTCTCATCTACGATTGAACCAAACAGTTTTGAAGAGGCCAATGAGGATGAATTTTGGAATAGGGCCATGGATGAATAATTGGATAAAATAGAGAAGAATAACACTTGGGAATTGGTTCCAATACCAAAGAATAAGAATGTGATTGGCACAAAATTGGTATTCAGAAATAAGTTGAATGAAGATGGATAGGTTACAAGGAACAAATCTAGATTGTTATGTAAAGGATACGTACACATTGAAGTAATCGACTTTGAAGAGACATTACCCCAGTTGCCAAAATGGAAGCAATCCGATTACTTTTAGATTATGCATGCTCCAAGAATATTAATGTGTATCTGATGGGACTTGAAGAATAAGTCTACATTGAACAACCAAAAGGATTTCAATTATCAGAGAATGCAGATTATGTGTGTAAATTGAACAAGGCCTTGTATGGTATAAAAAATGATCCTAGAGCATGGTAATCTAGAATGGATAAATATATAAAGAAGGCAGGGTTCAAAAAAGGAAGTGCATAAATCAACCTCTACATCAAGGTAACTCAAGATATTATTTTATTAATTGAAGTTTATGTTGATGATATTATTTTTTGAAGTGATGATAATAAGTTAAGCCAAAAATTTTCAAAGTATATGCAGAATGAATTTGAAATGTCATTACTTGGAGAACTATCCTTCTTTTTGGGTCTTCAGATACGTCAAAGCAACCAAGGGATTTTTATTTATCAAACTAAGTATATCGGAGAAACGATAAAGAGGTTTGGAACGAAAGAGTGAAAACCAATTACCACTCTTATGCAAACTAGTTGCAAGTTGAGAAAATATGATGATTCAAAGTCTACAGACCAGAGGAAATACAGGTCAATGATTGGTAGCTTACTATATGTGACAGCATCCAGACCAGATGTAATGTAGGAAGTTGGATAGGTGGCACAATTTCAAGCAACACCAAAGGAATCACATGTATTAACAGTGAAGAGGATTTTCAGATATCTCAAAGGAACATAAGAGTTTGGATTATGGTATCCAAAAAGAAAGGATTTATCACTTATTTCCTACACAGATGTAGATTGGGTAGGTTGCATTGATGACCAAAGGAGAACCAGTGGAGAAATGTTCTACTAGAGTGAGTGTTTAGTATCATGGCTAAGAACGAAACAATCATCAATATCCTTATCTACAGCCGAAACAAAGTATATTGCAACAAAAACATGTTATATGCAGGTTCCATGGATGAAACAAACTCTAACAGATATACAAGTTGACTATGATGAGCCCATTCCAGTCTATTTTGATTATACAAGTGCTATCAGTATCTCAAAAAACCCATTGATGCACTCCAAGACAAAGAACATTCCAACAAGTATCACTTTCTACGGGAACAAGTTGCAAAGAAGAACATCAGAGTTGAATATGTGGGAAAAAAATAACAAGTGGCAGACATCTTTACAAAACCGCTTCCAAGGGAATCCTTTGAGTATCTTTGCCAGAGACTCAAACTAATTTCTACTCCAAAATGAATTATTTTGAATGATTATCTTATATGTCTTATATTTACATGAGGAATCACCATAGATATGATAGTTCAGGCTGGGGTATCAGTTTCAGGAATATTTCAATCAGGGGGAGTATCCCCAAGGAGAGTTCAATTAGGGGGATCAACCCCAAATGGAAAGATAAATTTTCCATTAATGAAAAAGGGGGAGAGATTTATCCGATGCAAAGGTAATTGCTTGGAGAAAGAGCACAGAGGCATGGTTCCAGTGGGAGCGATGGTCATAGGGGGAGCATGAGTTAGATGATTTCAATATTGCATCAGAGTGTTTCCATGAATTCCAAAGGGGGATCTTGTTGATTATTTGGGTTGGTTTTCATTGATTTCAACCCTCGAAGAAAGTTTGATAGCGAATTCCAGTAGCTCAAAGGTTTGGGTAATGGACCCAAGTTTGTTTGATGTGTAATGTTATGATTTTTGATACATTTGAAGGTAAGACTATTATATATGGATAGCACATGTCATTCCATTTCTGTTGGTATGTGGAACGTCACATAACCCTTCACAGTTAGAGAGTTATGACCATATGAAGTTGGAGAACCCTCATGAGTCATCTAGAAGCCCCACAAGGTCAAAGTAGTTAAAGTGGTTTCAAAGAAGAAATTATTTAAATAATAAAGTGAAGTGGTGAGTTTAATATAATTCAAGGTGGATACAAAAGAAATTATTTAAATAATAAAGTTAATGGAGAAATTACTAAGTGGACAAGTGGTTAGAAGTGGGTTAGCCCTAAAATAAGGAAAGTGGTTTAAGAGATTTTAGAAGGTAACTAATAAAGTGAAGTGATGAGTGTACTATAATTCAAATTGGATACAAAATAAATTATTTAAATAATAAATTTAATGGAGAAATTACTAAGTGGAGAAGTGGTTAGAAGTGGGTTAGCCCTAAAATAAGGAAAGTTGGTTAATATGATTAAAAGGTAACCCCTTGAGGAAGCTACATAAAAGTATAAATAAGAGGAAAATATCTTTCATTTTAATCACACTTCAGCATATTGAATATCTACAAGTGAATTAGGTAACCAAAGTATATCTAAGACGAATTCCAAAGGGAAGGTGAAGTAAAGAAGGCCAAAATTCAAGGGAGGATAAATTATTTTGATGATGCTTTCTAAGGTATGTTATTTACAGGTCATCTCACCATTTTCACAATAAATTTTTTCACAATAAATTTTTTTTATAGAATGATTCAGACCATGAAATTGGGAGGCCATTGAGGAAACATATCCAAGTAGCTATGATAAAAATTTCATATTGTGGATCGTTTTACTCTTGGAGTTACACTCCATGGAAAATAGGGTTTGTGGATAGTCCTGGAACTAGTGTAAAATAAGTGTTTTGGGTAAAAACGTCATAACTTCTTCATAAAAAATCCAAATTTAGTAAGACAAAATGTATTGGTTAGAGTATAGTCTGTAGTATGTTGTGTATGATTTTAATATCTATACAACAAATATTGTGTGTGGGGAATTATCTACAAGTTCGATCTCTAGAATACATCGGAATTCAATAAGGTATGTCATTTTTGCTATAACTCCTTTTATGAGAGGTTCCAAGTAGTGAAATCTAGAGGAATTGCATAAAATAAACTAAAGCACATTGTGTACCATTTTCAGATATTTAGTCAGTATAGGTACATAGTTATGATTATTTCAAGTTAGGGTTGTTGACTAATCCAAAATTAGTCATGTGAGACTAAATTAATGTTTGATAAAATGCTAGTCTATTTTTGCTAAAGTTAAGGAAGGTTTGAAGGTATGTGATCATATACACCAAGTCTATTATAGAGTTACAAATCATATTTGGATGATGAAATTGATGAGGGATTTTGGTTGAGGTATGTTATAGATAGAGGTTGTATAACAATGAGGTTGTGGCACATGCTTTGATGTAATGGTTTATGGTATTTGGTTATGGATACTGTGATGTATTGGTAGAGAAATTTGGATGGTTATATTAGTATATGTATTTCATATATGGTTGAGTTACATGTTAGGTACATGGTTGAGACAAGTAGTTGATGATTTGGCACACACATGAGGTGTATAGTTGATGATGTTGGTACATCTTGATGAGTCATATTTTATGTGTATTTGATGCATTATTGGTACATATTTGGTGCATGGTTGATGCACACGTTGATGGTACAGGTTGAGGTATAGGTTGGTGCATGGTTGATGCACTTGTTTATGGTAAGGGATGATTACAAGTTGAGGTACAGGTTGGTGCATGGTTGATGCACGTTTTTATGGTACAAGATGATTACAAGTTGTTTGGTATAGGTTGGTGCATGGTTGATTCACTTGTTTATAGTGCAGGTTGATTACAGGTTGATTGGTACAGGTTTACAACAATATATCTCACAGTGATAGTGTGACAATGGTTCCATCATTCTACTTTTATTTTAGGATGGTTGGATGGGGCAAAGAGATGCAGTTGTAGCCACCTTCCGGTTGTAGCCGGAGAACATAGGGGGTTGGAGCCTCCTTCTGGTTGTATCCAAAAAATTGGGGAGTTGGAGCTTCCTTCTGGTTGTATCCTGAGAAACTAGGGGGTTGGAGCCTCCTTCTGGTTGTATCCATAGAATTGGGGAGTTGGATCTTCCTTTAGGTTGTAGCCTGAGAAACTAGGGGGTTGGATCCTCCTTCTAGTTGTGGCCAGAGAATTGGGGAGTTGGAGCTTCCCTCAGGTTGTATCCTAAGAAACTAGGGGGTTAAAGCCTCCTTCTAGTTACAGCTAGAAAACAAAGGAATTTGGTGCTTCAAATGAATGTAATTCTTAAAGACATATAAGAAAAAGCATTATGTGGTTTTCTCCCGCTTTGGGTTTCCATGTTAAAACTAGTGTATTTTGTATGTGTATGATTTCTCATTTGTTCATTGTTTATTTACTCTACAACTATTGGATGATAATGCTAAATTGATATAACACTTTCATTTTATAGTGAAAAAGGATTATATTTCTCTATTACTGATTCACCCCCCCTCTCAATAATCCAACAAACTCTTCCTTCATGATATCTTCCTTCTTCCTCCTCCCTTGAGTCTGATCCATTCTTTGGTAGCCTATGTAACTAGTTTAGGATTTTCATCACTTGAGAATTTATTTGATTTTGTTCTCTCATTAACCTCTCATTATCTGCTTTTGAACTCTGCACTTCTATTTTAATGCTTAGATCATAGTCTCTATTAATGTTTCTTGTTCCCCTATGCTCCTCTACCCATTTGATTATGTCTCTGCATTACCAACACTAATATTTTGACCTTGGGATTATTTATCATGACTGAAGGCTCCCTCTCCTTCCTCCATACATTGAATAATAATTCTTGTCTTGAATGGATATGGTTATACTCCCTAATTCTGGAAAATGTGCAAGCGACCATTTTGTTAGAATTATTCAGATTTAAAAAAAACAATCCAAACAATGTTACATGTCTTTTTTGTGCTCAATTCATGAAGAAATATATCATAGCTATCCAAATTATAACAATTCAAGGCTATTCCCCTATGAACCATATTTCCAATGACTATACTCTTGCCTCACTCTGATCCCTAAGTTGAAATTTATGGCTTCTTGGAAAAAACACTTTCACCATTTTTATGCATTTTCTCCACTGGTGCAAATTTATTGAAGTTCCAACTTATGTCAACTGTACAAGAAAAAAAATCGGGAACTAGAGATACTTTCATAGGAGACGTATTTAATAATATTGACAATAAATTCGTATAAACTCTTCGATTTTCAATCTGATGCACCAATCAAAAACTACAACAATCTGGAATCTACAATTTTATTCTTTTTCACCCATTTTTCCAGACTTTGAATTTCTAGAAAAATTGGCTATTTCACAATTTGTGCACTTATGGAAAAATTTCACTAAACCAAAGTTGTTTTTCTCAATGATTATACAAAACTTTTACTAAATCAAAATTTTTAGTTTTATGATGTAGGGTCACTTTTCCTCTGAAAATCTCAAAAATCCCCAAAAAGTCGCCTGGAATAGTGGATTTTCGCATATTTTAGAATCCCTATTCCAATCCCCTTAGGATTTGTTCGGTTCCTTCATGGGTTATTTTCATGTCTTGTTTCTAGAATATCTCCAAGAGTTTCAACTTAATATGGACCTATGCCAATGATATCAACTCAGATATTTAAAAACCACTATTTTTCATTTTCTAACCAGTGCAAACAGAATTGGACAATGGACCTCTCTGTTACTTTTATAGATCTCCTCTCTATGGATGAAACCCATAACTTTAATATCAATCTAAATTAATTTTCTCCAGTTATTTCCTAAGTGTGATATACATCGTTGATCTCAAGTCAGAATCATTATGGACCATTGATCTTGTTTCTATCGGTAATGGAGGATCGGGGATCAATGATTTCCTTTGAAAACCAAACCTTCCTACCGATCTTCCCAACGTTCAATCACCGACCATCGAAAATCAACCATTTATCTCCACAACCAAAATTCTCCCACAAATCTCGTTGATGTCTGATCATTGGCCATCGACCATCAATCACCTTCTCTGACAAACCCAGATTGCCCACAAATTAGACTGAACCCCAACCATCAGGGATCAACCATCCCTTCACTAACGTGGAAACTATGCTGACATGGCATGACACATGCATGATAACCTAGAATGACACATCATCCTAAGGAATCAACTGGGTTGATGTGGCATGACATGTGGATTTTTATGTGGCATGACACATCATCACCATCTTTTTTCCATTGGTCATCAACAGTTTCACTTGTCTGAACAAAAATTCACCAAAAGTCATCGATCCATAACCCATCAACCATCGACGATCTTCGATGTAATTTGGACGATGTTCAACACTTTTCTAAACTCATCGATCCTTGACCATCGACCGTCAATGATCAAAGATGTCTCTTGGATGAAATTTGAAACTTCACCAAACTTGTCAATCCTCGACCATCGACCATCGACGATCGAAGGATTTTGTTGACAAAATGAAAATGTTTCCAAACTCTACTGACCCCCGACCATCGGTTGTCGAAAATCAAAGATTTATGTTAATGAACTAAAAAAATTTCCAAATTATTCCAACCCCTAACCATCAACTTTCGATGATCAGAGATTTCCGTAGACGACCGAAGATTTTTTTTGGTGAATTTCAACACAAAAATTTCGATAAAATTCCTCAATGAATTTGGAGCTCCGATCTACCTCATTTTCCCAACCACCGGAATGAATCTCATCCGTTGATCTTCTAATTTGTCAGACTTCGAAAACATTATGATTTTAAAATTTTCAAGAATGAATCTAGGTTGTTGATCTCAAGATCAAACACAATCTTGGTCATTGATTCTCTGAACTTTTCCCCGCACTACAACTACCATTAAAAAAAAAATTGACCTTCCAAGTCAAATTTGGCTTTGTAACTCTATAGATCGAATCCATTAAAATTATCAAACAATGTGAATTATTTAAAACTTGAATCTACCCACGCATTTGGGGATTTTCTCTCCAATTTTCCACCAAATACATACAAACTGAATGTGTAACAAAAAATCTACCTGATTCGCACCCGTTCCAACCCATAACAGTTTGATGTTTCAACTAGAACCTATGATACCAATATATAATGTACCCAACCACACATAGGTTGGGCACACTACCTCAAAACTCACTTCCAAAGTAATTTTGGATTTTGATACCATTGACTTATTAAAGAAGCGTGAAAGAAACATGATAACAACACATGTAATAATAAATATTTTTGTTGTAGTATAAAATAATGTTTAAACATGCCATGCATAGAAATAACCAACAAGCATGCATATTATAAAATACACATCTCAAATATATTAATTAATACACAATGGAAATAAATATACAACATAAAAACACATGACAAAGAGAACTTATCTTTAACAAAATGGTTCACCAACTGGTTGGAGACCAAGGATGTTCCACCCAACCATAGACACTATTGTTCCAAGTATCAACAACAGGTCACCCCTGAGCCAGGGATATGAATGCACAAGGATGGTTCCAGTGTGTCACTCGGCTTCCCAAACCAGTCAACACTCAAGCTCTCATAAGTTCATGAACACACGACAATCCAAAGTACACAATATCTCTTCTCTCGAACCTGAAAATCCCAAGAGAATGGACTCCCTTCTCTTACACACAGTCCCTCAGGTTGTCCACCTCCTTCTATGGCTCCAGTGCATCTACTCAAGAATATCCATGCTCAGACTCTCAGGACTCACAAATATTAATCAAATTTAGCACATGCCAATGCATCTCATGCATGCAAGCACAAATTCATGTCTGGAATACACCAGTCATCACTACAACCAACCAACAATGGCTTCTCTCCCAACAATTATTTTTTCCTTTACCAACCAAGCCCAAGGATGAATGAGAAACATTGCATGAAAGTGTGAAAGTGTGTATGGAGAAGAACCCCCAAATAACCCAGAAGATGGGTTTATACAATTACTTGGAAATTAAGAACCACATGACCTTCCCCAAGAAGATCATGTAACCACTTCTCTCAATTAAAACAATTATGGGTAAATAAATATTATAAAGTTACTTATCCCCTTAATTTCCCTCTCTTATGGAATCATAACCTCCTATAACTCTTTTCCTTGTCTATCTAGGAGCCAACAATGTATTTTATTATTAATAATGATCAAAACATTGCATTTCCTAGGCACGTTGACCTCTTTAATTGTTTGGGCACTCTATCCTTTCATCAAATAAACAAAATAAATTCTTTAATATGGGGACTCAAACCCAGGGTATTACAAGGAGGAACTCAGGCGGAAAAAAAATAATTGGACCCATATGAGTTCCTAGTTTCTTTCAACCTTTAGTTTAACCACAAAACATCCATCTCCTAGAGAGGTTCTTTTCCAGTTTAAGGATTTCATTTTCCATCAGCAGTTGAAGGAAACTGGCCCCACAGTGGTCTTCTCATACCATCAACCAATGGAAAAACCAAAAGAAGTAGTACATTATTGGAAGATTGATGTAGAAAATATTGATTACAAGGACCCCCATGACATCCAGATCATAGATTCATAAGGAGAACTTGCAATAAAAGGAAATGCGGTAGAGATGGTCACACTAAACTACAATGGCCTAATAAAAACCAAGAAACATAATATTGTAATGGAAAAAGCACCAAAGTTGAACATGATTGGAGATTATTTGGATAAGGAGATGGTCACTCAAGTTGTTGACCTCCTGAACAAGTATGATCAAGACTTCTTTCCTTAAATATTTTCTAAGATCAAGGGCATTGTAGGATCATTGGGGGATATGAATATTTAACTCAAATTCGATGTCAAACCATTCAAAAGAACACCCTATAGCTTAAATCCTAAATAGAAAGAAAAGGAGTGCAAAGAACTAGATTGAATGTTGGATGCCAAGATCATTGTCCCTATAGAGTAATCTAATTGGATTATCCCCATGGTTGTGCAACATAATAATATCGATGAAATTTTCATATGTGTCTATCTGGGGAGTCTGAATGCAACCTACGTCCATGACCCTTTCACGACACCCTTCATACATGAGCTGCTGAAAAATCTTGGTGGACGAGAAGCCTACTCATTCATGGATGGATTCTTAGGATATCATCAAGTTCATATCCCAGAGGAATATCGGGATACAACAACCTTTGTGACCGAATGGGGGTCATTCACATACACAATCATGCCCTTTGGCTTAAAAAATTCCCCTGTAGTGTTTTCTTGGATAGTGGTTGCAACCTTCAAAGAATTTATCCACAAGTTAGTTGAAATGTACTTGGATGATTAGAAGATGTTCAATATATTAAATGAACATATGAAATATCCTTTAATAATGTTGGATCGATATCTCCTACTACAGATATCTTTAAATTTAAATAAATTCATCTTTTGTACACCCTTTGTTATATTGTTGGGCCACTTCGCATGCAAAGACAGATTGTTGGTGGACCCCGCTAAGATTTATGCCATATTGGATATGGTGTCCCCCACTTTAGTTCAAGAAATGCATGCAACACTCAGACATAAAGGATATTGTCGGTGTTTTATCCATAATTATTCTTATATTTGATGTAAACCCCCGACTTTTTATGTTTCATGATTTCAAAGTTTCAATTGCCGAAGTGCTCAACTCTCTGTAGCGGAATCCTCGAATTGCTGAATTCTGAAATCTTGACACCCAGTATGTCGAAAAGTCAGCCTTCTATTGTGTTCTCAATACCTTCAGGATTTTGCGTTTCACAATCCCGCGATGCAAGGTTCTCCTGGTCCCTGCTCCTTGGACTTCTCGGTAGCCGAATCCCTGATATGCTGAAATGAGAATTCTCGGTGGGCTTTCAGATGTCCGCCACACATCCTCCTACAAAAGGATGGCCACGACCCTCTCACTATTTCGGGACTTTCACTGCAAAGTGCCCCGATCTCTTGTCATCAGAATTCCCGAAATGTCGAATCCCGAAACTCCGAAATCTTGAATGCCTCTTCCATTTTGGGACTTTGACGAGCCTTTGCCCATCTTATGTGCGAGCTTAACTCACACACACCTTCTCCTAGATCTGATGATGGTCAACGATCTGTGCAAGATCTAGCAGCTTAGATATTCTTCTCCTGTGTGCTCTCCTTCTGTTGCTACCTAGATGTAAACCTGCACTGGTCCAGATCTCCTCTCGACCTGATCCGACGGCAATTGTGCTCCCTCTTGTGAGCTTCTATTTCTTCTCGATCCTTGGAATATTTCCCAATTATCAAAGACCTCAGTCTCTACTTCCTCTGTGAACCCTATATCCCCAGTCTCGCTTGTGTTCTTGAAGATGCTTTCTCTCCTGAGCTTCCTCGAACTCAAACCCTCCAAAAGGTCTCCTTTCAACCTCTGCGATACTTGCAAGCCTCTGTGCATGAAAGCACTCTCCCTCCTAAGCTTTGTTCTCTTTGAATCCTTGAAGGATTCTTCGACTTCTGTACTCCTTGCAGAGTCTCTGCACGCATGAAGATTCTATCCATCCTGAGCTTGTCTGCTGCTCATACCTCTAAGGGACTTCACCCTTTTTCCTTCTCCCTTAGATGGAGAATCTAATGCCCTCTTGGCAGTCTCTTGCTCAAGCAACTCCTTGCTGAGTCTGCAGGGTGTTCAACAACCCTTTAAAGGTCCTATTCCTTGGACACTTCTTCTATTCCAGAACTCAAAAGAGTTATTTCCTATGCAAACTGGCACTTACTCAACGCCCTCCTGGCAGAGCTCCTGCAGAATCCCTTAGTGATTCTGTTTCCCTTAATGAACTCAAACTAGAGTTCTGTTGTACACTCTAGCACCTGCTCAATGCCCTCCTGGAAGACCTTCCAGAATCCTTAGTGATTCTGATTTCTCCTTGAATCCACAGTGGCATTCTCCTCTACACTTTGTGCCTGTGCTCAATGCCCTCTTGGAAAATATCTATAGAATATTCAGTGATTCTATATCCTTTTGAACTCAAACCAGATTTCTTCTCCTCAATGCAACCTGTGCATCTGCTCAATGGTCGCTTGGCAGAATTCTTCGAGAATCCCGCGGTGATTTTGTCTTTTGTTGTGTTCTCCTCTACACAGTCTTACCTCCAAGGTATTCAGCAACCTCGAGGTTTATTCCTTGAGCCTAAGACTTCATATGGTGCACCCTCCTGGCACGTCCTTGTCCAAATTCCACAGAATTTGAAGTGCACTCTATGCACTGGCTTTGAGAACCCGCAGTGTTCTATCACACCCTCTTGGCATGAAGCCTCAAAGAACCCCAAACTTGAAATCAAAGAACCCCTGTAAATTCATACCTAACATACATCTACATCATATCATCAACACACACATGAAGACATTCATCATACACAGAATAACATGCAGGAAAACTGCTCTGATTGTATTAATCTGAAAATGCCTCTTTATAATGTGTTTGAGCTCAGACTACAATAGAGTCTTGGCTCTCCTCTCTTCTTTTCTCTACTTGACTTACCCAACTACTTCTAACTCATCCTACATACAAAGGATCTTTTACATGAGGGGGATCTTCGAGCTCTTCCCTCCAAGCTACCTACTCTCATTGAATTACATTTAAATTTTTCATTGAATGGGTTGTCTAGTCCAGATCGGAGCTAGATCCATCCTTACAACCATTAAAGGCTACTTCTACCTAATGCCTGCTCAAAGGCATGGCTCTATGGCTCCACAGCCTTACATACATTAATTACAAATTTCAAATATGAAAAACGTGAGGGCTGGCGTCTCTCCTTAATTAAATGCATGCTTTGAATGTGTTGGCTGGCTGGCACACTGTTGGCTTGGGAGTGATGCTCCTACATCAATATTGTAGCTCCATTGGAAATTGTTTTGCACAAGGATATTAAATATAAGTGGACAACAGAATTCCAATAATCCTTTGATGCCCTCAAAGAAAAACTGGTTATTGCGCCCATTTTTATTTTCTTTGATTGGTCAAATCTCTTCCATGTCCACGTCGATGCTTCATCCATTGCATTGGGCATTTTTATTGCACAATCAGAAGAGGAAAACATCGATCATATGATCTATTTTTCTAGCTGGAAGCTGTCCAATGCAAAAATTAATTATACTAGAACCTAGTGTGAGGGCCTCTCCATGGTATATGTGTTGAAAAATTTCCACCACTACTTGTTGGGGTACAATTTTAAGTTCTTCATGTATCATTCTGCACTTAGGTATCTGGTCAACAAGCTAGTATTGGGTTGTAGAATCTTCCATTGGTTGTTTCTTCAAGAGTTTGACTTCGAATTTGCTGTTAAGACCAAAAAACCCAATGTTGGGCCAGATCATATGTCGTAGATTCATATTGCAAAAGTTGTTATGAGCCTTTATGATGAACTCCTAGATGTGAAACTCTTCTGTGTCAAAGTTGTACCTGATTAGTTGGATCAAATAATATAATTTATGATCAATGTCCAATATCCTATGGAGTATAATCCTACACAACGTTGACAATTGGTTACCCATAGTGTTGATTATCAGTTGATTATTGATGAATTATGTAAGTTGGGAACAAATGGAATCCTGCATCACTATGATTTGAAACATGAATGGGACTCCCTCCTATATGATTAAATTGAAGGTATTATTGGAGGCCACAATAGCGATAAGGCTACCATGTGCAAGATCCTCTGTATAGGGATTTGGTGGCCCTCTCTCTTTGTAGACTCGAAAGACTTCTGCAGATGATCCAACATATGTGAATGTGTTGGAAAGCCCCACACGGATGAGATCCCATTTTTCCCGTGATTGATCTCGAGCCCTTCAATAAATTATAAATAGACTTTGTTGGGACCATAAATCCTCTTGCACATCACACGGGGTCATGCTACATCATTAATGCAACCAAATACCTCACTAGGTGGGATGAGAAAACATCGGTCAAGGATTGTACAGCAGAAACAAAAACACACTTTATATTTGAGAATATCATCACCCGATTCATATGTCCAAAGGTGATAATGAGTAGCTAGGGGTCGCATTTTTTGAATGAAACCATTCATCAACTTACCCAAGAATTCATTATCAATCATTAGAAGAGCATCCCTTATCACCCTCAAGCCAATGATATGGTAGAAGCTTTCAAAAAAACTTTATAACATGCTCTAACAAAAGTTTTCAATGTGGAATGTGATGATAGGGATCAATGCATCCCCGTAGTCTTATGGGATTATCAAACCAAATGAAATTTTTTTACGAAGCACACGCCATTCTGATTGGTGTATGGAAAATAAGTGATCATGCCTAGAATTTATTGTTCATGTTATCACATAATCTTGTATGCGAGGTGTTTTCCTACAAAGTGTCCCCTTTGGCGAAAAAGTGGCAAAGAATGGGTCAAAAACCCACTTATCCTAAGTCGAGGGTGTATAAGCGCTATGGATTATGAAATGCGTAGATCTGGGCGGTCAGAATATGTGCACCCAGATCTTCGGTCCAGATTCAATTCTGAACCCCCCTCATCGTTCTACCTTTTATGATGGGGGGGGCTCCGATATGACAGTTTTCCTGTGCGCGGATCTAAAGGGTCAGGCGAGCCACACCCAAATCTATGGTTGAGGTCCCATTCCAGACCCCCCCCTGTTGTTCTACCTTTAATCATGGGGGGGGTCAGATATGGGAAGCTTTCCAGTGTTGGCCCATTTGCTATCGTGGTTCCTCCTCGTTGCGTCACCCCCCTTCTCTTGCCACCTGTGTTCCACTAGGCCTCCTATCCACCAGTCACATCACTCATTTCCCCCTTGTCTCGTTAGGAAACACTCACCTTCCACTCACCCTCATGGCATGTCATTTTCAGTTTTTCTTCTTCTTGTCTTCCCACACCTGTCCCTCTCCCTATCACGTCGTCCCGTCATAGGAGAGGTGTTCCCCTTCGACAAATTACATCCCAACACCGTATCTCCATGGCCCCCACAAGATCTGCCACATTCGTCCTCTGGCCTCTCCTTGTCTCACTTCCACATCTAATATGCCAAATCATCCTTGTCTAGTCATCGCTCATCCACTGCTCCCCGTCAAGTACCCCAGTTAGCGTGTCTGCCTCCATGTCTTACCATGAAGTCGTTTAGAAGATCGAGGTGGCAGCATGAGAAGCCTCCAGGTCCCAAAGGTGAAGAGTTGACCAAGGCCATTTCCGATCCCAAGGAAGTAGTTATTGAAATGGTTGGTGGTGGGTGGACATTGTTTCCACCATAAATGGAAAGTCCAGGAGAGGATTGTCATCTTGTCAACTCCTTGTAGGCTTGTTCTAGAACACGGTGGCATATGACCGAAGTGCATGATGGCCTAGAGACTGTATGCACAGTCTACCAGTAAACATGTAGACGTAATTCCTTCAATGCAGTAACTCGAAGATCCTGTTGGGTTTTGCTCCAAGTATATGAAGGCATTTTTTCCATTTTTGTAACTATTGATGGTTGAGCTATGCTCCCGAATTGTAAATATTTAATGAAATTTTTGGTTCTCTAGTTATGAGTTGTATCTAAGACCTCCTATTTAATGAAAGTCAACTTCTCTCCATCTCTCTATAATATTTTTTTTAAGACACTCGGAATTGGAAAGTCTAGTCGAGGGAGATTATGTTGTGTGATGTATGTTTGATCATGACAGTCTTTTCATCATTTTTAAATCAATCTCCTGTGTCTTTTTCTTCCTCTTACCCTGAGTAGCACATTGAAATATTAAAAATATATTTTACAGTAGCCATCATGATGCAGGTATGATCACTGTGTTACTATAACTGTGTCATCCTGGCACATTTCAGTGTTTGTTCTTTCTTCTATGGGTTGTTGGAAGTTTGATGCCTACAACAAACCTTTGCAGTTTTTCTCTGAAGCCTTCCTCCTACTCACCCTTATTAAAACTTACTGACTGAAGTTAGATCAAGACCTCACCTTCTTATGCATAGCCTAGCCCAAGATTCTGAGTTAAAACGATATTCTTCTGGGTCTGCAGCCATTCGATCACCCTTTTATATACCAATCATGACATAAAACTGATGGGCATCGGGATCTACTCCTACTGCAATCCAGGAGGGACTTCTGACGCTAACAGTTCCAATCCTCTGGGTTTCCCTCACCACCCAGATGACTAATGAGCATTCCCTTTAGCACCGGTTAGATGAACTAATGGAACTAGAATAATATATTATGATGTTTTTTTTGAATCAAGTTGTTGAGAAAGAATGACAAAAGGCTTGGAACACTCAAAATATCTGCTAGAAATTTCTCTATCCTGGTTTTTTGGTATTACTATAGGATAAAAAATATTTACACCATCTAGGTAAGCTCTGCATGCAATGGTTAGGTTCTTTCCGACTAGTCTACATGAGTGAAGCATGCATCAACAATATGGAAACCATATAAGGTCATCCAAATTTTTACTATGGTTTGCAAGGGGGCACAATCATTTAATTTTCTAGTTTATGTTTTAAAAAGAGGTAGAATAGATTTAGTATAGGGTGTACAATAGGTATCATCTACCATAGTCGACATAAATTACCTTTCTTAACAACATAATATTCACATCAGTCAATCATATAGACTGGTGTGAGTGATAGTTTGAGAAGGTTTCCAGGTTTCCATATTTCCTCTCTGACATCTCTACAGGGTACAGGTCTAGTTTGACAATTCACGAGGGTATTTGAAGATTCTCCTAGTGATTCAATGCATTGAAAGGGGAAGTAATCCAAGTTGGGTAGCTCACACTTTCCATGAGTATGTAGTCTACTCTTCCACCCCTCTTGTCGAGACGCATCTTTAGTACGACAAATTGAGTATATCGATCTCCCCATTAGCCAACTTTTTCCACCACTTTATATTTGTTCTCCAAGATAACCCCCCTTCACCCTATTTTCCACCCCCTTATCTCTATATATATCATCCCTTCGATGATCTTTCTAGATTATTTCTCTATATCCCTTTCCTTCCTCCTCAATTCCCCACTCGTCGGTCATGGCATAGCCTAGCAGAATGTCCATAAATTGTTATTTCCAATTTTCCCAAGCAGTTTCAGGGTTGTCTCTTCATTTTTTATGCCAAATTTATATTTGTTACCAACTTCTCAACCGCAATCACTCCTTTTTCTTTTCTGCATGTGGTGAGAATTCTCCCCCTGTAGATAGTTTGAGTTCCCCTCGCTTGGTTGTCCTACAAGTGAGAAAACATTTAACAAATGGACACCAACATCCTCCTAAAAAGCCATTCTATTTTCTTGGGAGAGGGTTGAGAGAGAGGTATAAGAGGTGTGTGTACCTAGTTTCTGATGTTTGTCCTTGTCGCTCCAATTGTTGAGATCTAATCCAAGCAACTCCCTCACGAATTCAAATATTCAAGAAAAAAGGAACCTTCTCCTACTAATATCTATTATTGAATAATAAAAACCCTACCTATTGATAAATTAGGCAAAGTGATCAAATAAACAATAAATGAATGAAAGAGTATAAGAGAAATGGGCCAAGTTCTTATATTAATGAAAGCATGAAGCTTACAACCTGATGATGTTGCAACCCTCCAAGATTCCTTCTTCAACTCTTGAACATGAATCCAACTTACTATTCTTCACATAAAAAAGGGTTTTTCAATCCTTGAAGAGATCATAAGTTATATATGCTACTTTTTCATCCATCCCCTCACTCTGAAATATCATGGTTATATAGATGCAGAAAGGGATAACCACTAGGGTAAATAAGGAACATGGTTGAGGATAAGGTGGATTAGGTTAGTATTTTAGTTATATTCATGGTTTTTTTCTCCCAAGATAGGATAGAAGGAGGATTGAATCATATCTTGATGAAAACAAGAAAACAAACCAAGAACCATCCATAAAGTCTTTGAAAGATGCCCCTAGATTCATGGGATTTGACCAAAAATGCATGGTTTCTTCCCTAGAGAGGTGTACAAAGTGACCAGGATGCCCCCCTAACACTGTGACAAGAGGATGGATACCCCCCCAGAGTGGGAAAGGGGAAAACCACAATAAAAAGGTCTATAAAAACAAGGGGGAAAGTGAGATTTCGACCCTAAAATGATGTCTTTCTTCCTCCAACTTCACAAGGGATCATGACATGTGATTTTTTCTTGGTGACAAGGTTATAATACTTAGGAAAGTTTGAAATGTATTCCATGACATTATACCATTTCAACCATGACACTTAAGGTGAGGTGTTAGTAGTATGACACTTAGCAAAGTGAAATGCGACACTTAGTTAGGTGTGAGAAAATGGTGTATAATAGATGCCCCCCAAGGTGTGAGGTCAGAGAAGAAAAAGAGATGGCCAAAACACTTTGTAATAATCTAGAATCAAGGGACTAACCATTTTCAATAATGTGGGTTCAACCCCCAGTATGGTTGCCAATTTTTTGTGGTGAGAATTATCCCCCTACAAATAGGTTGAGTTCCCCTCACTTGGGTTTCCTACAAGTGAGACATCCTCTAAAAAATGGATTTTATGAGGAAAACCATTCTATGTCATGGGATAAACCACAAAATATGAAAATGACTAGAGAAATAAACTCTAATCTCAAGTATGCTATATAAACAAACATGCTAACAAGACAAGATAAAGAGACTACCTCGTCCATACGTTCGATGAAGTCCATCGTTGAGCACATGACTCAAAGATATACACCTGCAACTTGTCTTCAAAAACCAATATACAAAATCATATGGTGATAATATATAAAGTTAGCACATATAATAACATAATCCATCAATATTCATAACAAATACGCCCATGGAATAATAATTCAAATATTTGCAAGACATTAATTGGACGAAAAAAGAGTATTTATATTAAAATGTAATCAATAGAAGTGTATGAATGAAAAACTTTTGTGTCGGCACGTTTAGAACCGAGAAAAAATTCCCTTCCAATTGGACCTCCACCACTTCAATCCTCCACCAAAGGAAAGATCATATAAGAGAGACAATGAGCTTCTCCATCAAATAGGAAATATCTTGGGGGATTAACAATGTTTTCAGACTTAAAAGGAAAAAGGGATGCAGACTCAATAAGAAATGAATAATTTCTCCATACTAACTTTTCTCTCAAAGTTGAATTCCTCTCTCTTTTCCACAGCATGGATATGGCCCATTTATAGCCTTCAAATGGAACTGAAGGGATGAGTCAGAACATTTCTAGTATATGGAAGGTCAAGGATCATGGATCTTGTGATGTGACATGGAAACCTGACACCATTTTTAATTTTTGGCACAAACCCCATTGTACGCAGGATGTAATTGTATAGTTGTTGTTCTATAGCTGCATGGTGTATAGCTATTAGGGCATGTATATGTGGAAAAATATTTTTTTAATCTTTGGGAATTGAAAAAAGGGACTTCAAGTCTGCATAGGGAAATGGAAAAGTCCTTCTGAGAAAGTTGCATGGGGTGAGAAAAATCTTGCTATAATAGATGCCCCCTAATGTGTGAGGTCATAGCAGTATCTGCAATGGACTAAATACATTATAATTCCAAGAAGTGGAGTAGTGGAGACCCATATGGACGAAGTAGTTGCTCATAAGAATATTAGAATCCATAATGAATTTTTACACATGGCTGCCAATTTTGTTACGAAGAAAATCACTCTATGGCATGGGGTAAACCACAACAAACATAAATGATTGCAGAAATCAACTCTAATCTCAAGTATGATATATAAACAAACCTACTAACGGGACAAGATAAAGAGCCTACCTCATCCAGACGTTTGATGAAGTCCACAGTTGAGCACTTGACTCAAATCTATACACCTGCAACGTGTCCTCAAAAACCAAGATACGCAAGCATATGGTGATAATATATAAAGTTAGCACATATAATATAATAATCCATTGATATTCATAACAAATATGCCCATGGAATAATAATTCAAATATTTTAAAGACATTAATTGGATGAGAAAAGAGTATTTCTATTAAAATGTAATCAACAAAAGTGTACGAATGCTAAACTTCTGTGTCGACACGTTCGGAACCAAGAAACTAAGTCCCTTCCAACTGGGCCTCCACCACTTCAATCCTCCACCAAAGGCAAGCTCATATAAGAGATGCAATGAGGTTCTCCATCAAATAGGAAAGAGCTTGGGGGCTGAACAACATGTTCATACTTAAAAGAACTAAGGGATGCAGAATCAATATGAAGTGAATAATTTATCTATAGTAACTTTTCTCTCAAATTTGAATTCTTCTCTCTTTTCCACAGCTTGGATATGGCCCATTTATAGCCTTCAAATGGAACTGAAGGGCCAAGTCAGAACATTTCCATTATATGGAAGGTCAAGGATCATGGATCTCGTGACGTGACATGGAAACCCGATGCCTTTTTTTAATTTTGGGCACAAAACACGATGTGCACGGGATGTAATGGTGCAACCTGTGTATATGCATGTTGTATAGTTGTTAGGGCATGTATATATGGAAAAATATGTTTTTTACCTCTAGGAATTGCAAAAAGGGACTTCAAGTCTGCATAGGGAAATGGAAAAGGCCTTCTCAACAAGTTGCATGTGGTGAGGAAACTCTTGCTATAACAATGGACACAAACATCCTCCTAAAAAACCATTTTATTTTCTTGCAGGAGGGTTGACAAAAAAAGGATAATAGGTGTGTTTATTGGGTTTTTGATGTTTCTCCTCGTTGCTCCAATGGTTGAGCTCTAATCCAAGAAGCTCCCTCATGAAGTCAAATCTGCAAGAATAAAGAAACCTTCTCCTACTACTATCTATGATTGAATAATAGAAACCACACCTATTGATAACTTAGACAAAGTGATCAAATAAACAATAAATGAATGAAAAAGTATTAGAGAAATAGGCCAAGTTATTATATTAATGAAATCATGAAGCTTATAAACTAATGATTCTTCAACCCTTGAACATGAATCCAACTTAATATTAATCACATAAACAAAGGTTTGGCCCTCCTTGACAATATCATAAGTTTGATATGCTACTTTTCCATCCATCCCCTCACTCTGAAATAACCTGCTTATATAGATGCAGAAATGGTTAACCACTAGGGTAAATCAGGAACATGGTTGAGGATAAGGTGTATTAGGTTAGGATTTGAGTTATATTCATGGTTATTATTTATCCCGAGATAGGATATAAGGAGGCTCGAATCATATCTTTATGAAAACAAGAAAACAAACCAAGAACCATCCAGAAAGTCCTCAAAAAATGCCCCTAGATTCATGGGATTTGACCAAAAATACATTGTTTCTCCCCCAGATAGGTGTACATAGTGAATAGGATTCTCCCCTAACACTATGATAAGAGGATGGATGCCCCCTAGAGTGGGAAATGGGGCAACCATGGTAAACATGTTCTAGAAAAACAAGGGGGAAAGTGAGATTTCTACCCTCAAATGATGTCTTTCTTCCTCTAACTTCACAAGGGATCATGACATGTGATTTTTACATCGTAAAAAGTTAGTAATAATTAGGAAAGTGTGACACTTATATCATGACATTATTCCATTGCAATCATGACACTTAAGGTGAGGTGTTAGCAGTACAACACTTAGCAAAGTGAAATGCAACACTTAGGTAGGTGTGATAAAATGGCATATAACACTACCTAGTATCATATCCACCCATCACATTTCCCTAAACCGTGTCTTGTAAATTCATAAAAAAACATCCATGCATCATCTACTTTTCTTATAGGAAGGTTACCCTTTCAATGGCTCACCAACAACCCTTCTCTTAGCCATCATCATGGGCCCTCCTCTAGAAGTAGCAAGGTCGGATGAATTCCATCCATCCAACCTCGTTTCTACTACCTCATCACATATCTCCATGTAACCTCAACCCTCCACAATAAGAACGAATGAGGCTCTATTCTCATATTGGCCCAAAAAAAACAACTAGACAAGGAGATAATGATTCTCTCTCTTGAAGAACTCTCACTTTTATTCAATAGTTGGTGTTGGATGGGAAACTTTAAACAGTTCCCTCATTCACCTCCACAAACATCATCAAAGGTTTTGGGCCAAGAAACTAGATGAAATAACAACCTTATTTCACGTAAATATGAGAGACTCTTACTCCACCTATCCACCGTCAGAAATTTCAGTAGATAGTTCGAGGATGAGCCAAATAATAGTGGTGGGGGGGGGGGAATTTTTGGGTTCATTTTTGCATGCGAGTACAAATGAAGTTGTGCATGCTCATTCCATAATTGTGTGTGTGCCTAATGAAATTCTCAAGGAATTACATAGAGTGTAAACCATACAAATTTTTTCAACTTCACACCAAGCATAAATACTACCAAGTACGCACTAGTCCGAGTTTTTTCATTTGTGCCAAAAAAGAAGAATATTCCTAGTAGAATTAAGAAAGGAATCATCAATAAATATCCCTGAATGATTACTTCCAGAAACACACGAGGAAATGGGATGAAAAGAGGATGATATGGATAGGAAGTTAAGATTACCCTTTATACAAGAAGTCTACATGGAGAAGTGACAAGAACCAGAAGCATGCAAGGAGGTTTTATGAGAAAAATGAGTGTAGTAGAGCAGAAAGAGACAATGCTACCCAACAAAGAAAGCTATAACATGAATATATAACATATGGAATAGAGTTATATAACTATATGGTGATAATAGTGAGACATTAAGAACATTCAGTATTCAGTATTGAACTCATATCGAGCTTGTTGTATTGTCTTAATGCTTTGAATATAGTTCTATGTCTATTTTATGTCTGAGTTTTGATCAAGGGTGCATTGCAAAGTATGTTGTAACTCTGAGGATTTATATAGTATAGATAAGAGGTTTTGTGGTTGTCATATATATTTGTCATGTGCAATTTATGTCTATGATGTGATGGAATGATTCTGGTAATAAATATATGACAATTCTGATC
This sequence comes from Picea engelmannii, assembly GCA_009831015.1. Taxonomy (NCBI): domain Eukaryota; kingdom Viridiplantae; phylum Streptophyta; class Pinopsida; order Pinales; family Pinaceae; genus Picea; species Picea engelmannii. The sequence continues at coordinate 264,190 of ML778861.1, read as the reverse complement.
CATTTTGTGTCTTTTGTGTATGAGTTGAATACGTGTGTGTATCATTTTAATTCTTAGCCCTAATAGTCTATTAGATATGAGCTACATGGATGCCAATCACATTGAATTTTCATGTGTTTATCATTCATCCTTGTCACGAGACCTTGTGGTCTTTGTGACCTTGTCTGCATCTTGGCTGAGACCTTCCTCGAATTTGGCCAAGGATTGATATGTTGTTACTCTATGGTTTTTGTTGGACAACTCTAGATGAACCCTAAGTCTAAACTACCCAGTGTTAAGAAGGATGGGATGCATGAAAGAATGGACTGAAAATGCCCAACAATAAGGCATATGAAACAGAGAAGGAAAAGGAAATAGAATAATTATTTGATTCAAATGGTGAACCTATGTTTGATGATCCTATATTTTTTGAAGCCCATGTTGAGAAAATTCCCATTGGGATGAGAAGGAAATATGAATTTTATGATCTTCCATATTGGGAGCATATTTAGATTGGCCATTTAGTATATCCCATGCATATATTGAAAAATGTTTCATATTCTTTATGGAGGTACATATCATAGAATAAAAGCGACACATTCACTATCAGGACAGATCTTATTTATTTGAATACTATAAATACACATTGGCCAAGAAGGACAACTAGAGGAGAGGTTGGTCCCTCTTGGTGTTTTAATGAAGGTGATATCCCATGGATTTTGAAGGAATATTATATTTCTAGGGTGAATGATGTTATATTGGGTGTGAAGGCACCTTCTTTATATGGGTCGACTCTACAAAATTGCTTCACTATAGATGGGAATGTTTTGGGGTTGAAATCACATGACCATATGAACCTTATGAGGGTATGTATGTTGAATCCATGATTTTTTTTTATAATGACATTGGTAAAAAAATTCTACGGAATCATAGTTTTATGGAAATTAATTATGTTTATGTCCATTTTGTAGAGTCATTATGATTTTTTCACGTGTGGTTGTGTGAACCATGACCTCACCAAGGAACTGTAACGTGCCATATCAAAATTATATGCATTTGTACATTGAATCACATCAAGGGAGATTCATATGGCTAGCTTTCCATGGTGGAATCGAGAGATAGCTGAGATTGTTTGTATGTTTGAGAAGGAATTGCTCACGAGCTTTTTGGACTTGCAAGTCCATCTTATAATTAACCTATCTGAGGAGGTTGAATCAGTTGGGGTGCTCTCATGTCATTGGATGTTCTTATTAAATAGGTACATGAAAAAATTTAAGGGGCTTGTTTGAGAAAGGGAAAAAATTGAGTGATCTAGGGTAGAGGGGTATATATTATAGAAGTTGTTCCATCATGCCAATGAGTACATCAAGCAATTTGATGACCAAAAATAGGAAGTCATTTGGGATGACCATCAATCTTAGCACAAAAGGGAAGGGGAGCTACTGCAAAAAAATAGAAAAAGGTGCTTGATAAAGAGTAAGTTAGTTATATTTTGTCAACTTATTACAAAGAAATCATTTGCATTGAATTTGATAATATATATTTATTCCCATATGTTTTGAATTATTTTATACATCATCAAATTTAGAAATTTTGATTCCATCAATAATTTTTTTATTTGTGTTGATAATATATATCTGATCTCATGATATTCATTTTGAATTTTTGTATACATCACCGAATTTAGAAATCTCGAATGCCATTAATAAATTTGTTCTTTACAACATGGAGGAAATGCGACCATGGGTCATGTTGTATGAAGAGAAAATAAGGAAATAAAGAAGTGACATGAAAGCATTCAGATGGTTGAATGGTAGAATCATGCCTTATCCTGATCATTTAAAATAAAATATTCCAAAAATATGTCCCAACAGTTGGGTGGATGACCAGATACAAGAGAAACATGCAATGTATGATATTAAACCACATGGAGAAGATATGGATGCACTAAACTAGGGATCGAATGTAGAAACTCTATAATAACCTCTCTGAGTACAACTTTCTATTTATAATATTGCACATTTGAATTGTAATATCTATTATGTTTTTATTAATGCTTTGATTATTAGACATATGGAACCATCCTTTCTTCGCATTTTTATAGCTGCATTTCTTCCCATCTATGTGGGAATATGGACATCATTTTCTCACTAAGTATGATACTGATGGACACATCACACAAGATTCTGGATTGGAGGCCGATTTCGACCAATCTAATCATGCTAGCCACCGTGATGAGAACCTAATAGTGTGGAATTTAGGTTACATTGGACAAATACAAGTGATCATGCAAGTGGATTTCTCATTGCTTCAATGTGTTATATTTTGTTGCAAGTGGTGGGATAATATGTACATTAACTCTAAACGAATGTGGGTTTAAATTTAGGAGCCTTATACTTTCCCAAAACATTACAACCAAGTGTTTTTTAACAAAGACTGATTTGTAAATTATTTTTTTGGAAATTTATATTGTGGATGTGTCATTTTATTATGAGTATCTATAATGAAAAATTATGTTTCTTTTTTCTTCATTTTATAATTATGTTGGATATGAAAATTTAACAACCATTTACAACCACCATATTGAAAATACATTAAATAGACGTACAAGAATAAGATATTTTTTATATATATATTTTTATTGTCATATTCATTGTTTATTATAGCAAATTCATGTTGTATTGTGTTAAAATATGTTTATGTTAACCTTTGAATTACTAAACATTTATTGAGATATCACAAAATTGGTGGCGTACAATCACAAATATTTATTTCAAATTATATTTTGTTTAACAAAAAATGAAGATATTAAAAAATATTCAAACCTAAACATTTTTATTGTTTGAGAAAATAAATGTTCAAATAAATATATACTTTGATGGAACTGCTAAGAACAATTCCAATAAAATAACTCCATGAAACGTCTACAATACTTGTAGTGTTGGCATTACCAACTTTGATGGCATTCCATGCCTTATCTAGTGCAACTATCATAGCCTTCACCTATTCCACTCCATCCTTTTGTTTTATGATCATTTAAACTTATATTAGTCATTCTTTTTGCATTATTCTTGAAATAAGTGTCAAAATAGGAAGGACATGGAAGTTCTAAAAGAGTTTTTTCTATAGCATAGTTAAAATTAAGGAAAATTTTAATAATCCATATCTAAATGTATAGAAACCTTTGTCAATTTTACTAATTCTTAAAATATTAATTATAAAATGTTGGGTGATATTATTTTTTAATAGAATATTCATAAAGTTTGTATTAGAGTAAAAAATTGTGAAACTATTTCATCGAATGTGTATAGATCAAAATGTATTATTATTCTCTATATTTGTTATTTTAAATTTAATTGAATAAGTTTCATATATTATAATAGTTGGATAATATAAATTAATAAACTCTATGGACAAAATAAATATTAATAAAATACAATAATTGTGATTTTAGTAAACAATTATAGTACAATTTTTTCTTGTAATATTTGAATAATAAAAAATTAAAAAATCACTTTGTTATTACCTCATCATCATTATTATTAGTGAATAATTATGTTGTAATGTTATTATTATAATATATGAAAAATACATAAATATTCAAATCACAATCATTTCACTCATCATATTTAAGTATTTTTGTTTCTAAACACATTTAATCAACATATTTTATATTCTTGGAAACAAACAATTCACCTTGAACAGTAGTTAAACATTATATGGCAACTTTAAATTTAAATGACTGATACATATCAAATTTCAGTTAAAAATAAATAAATCATTAGTAATGTCCACCATTAGCATACTCATAATACATTTTATAAATCAAACAACAAAAACAACCACAACATTATATGAAAAACATAATATACATGACTGATATACATATGAATATGCAAATCAAACATACATTTCAACAAAATATGTCATATATAGATCTTGTGTCAAATATAAAACAATCAATATAAATGTTAATCAGTACCACTACTAGCTAGTTCCACCACCAAAGCTAGGTGCATAAGTGTATTTGCTACCATAGGTAGAGCCTTTATAAAGAACAACTATATTAGAAATAAATGTTGGAAAAAGTGCACTATCAAGTGTATCTCTATCAATATCATGAAGATGTGTAACAATACTTGATGTGACCATAGTGTCAAAAGAATAAAAAGATTGTGACACATGTGGAGGAAGAGAAGGAGGAGGGGGGTCAGTGGATGATGGCCCATGTAGAGTAGGAGAAAGACAATGATCAGTGGATGATGGAACATGTAGAGTAGGAGAAATACAATTATCAGTGGATGGTGACACAAGTGGAGGGATAGGGGGAGGATCAATAGAATATGGCACTACTACATTGGGTGCAAATTACGATGAAATATTACGACGGTTTAAAATTTCGTCGTATTTTTTTTGCTTTTTTGGACTAAATATACTTTTTTTTTTTCGGGGTCCAAATGTTGGTTGCTCTAGCGACCAACCTTCCAAGTTGGTCGTTTTAATGATGAAAGTTGGTCGGTAGAGAGACCAACCCCCAGTTCGTCGCTATAGAGACCAACAATGGCACGTGTGATAATCAACGGTCATTTACGACAAATCAATCCTATATATATCTCAGTTACAACAAATTTTCTATAGTTGTGACAATCATTTTCTACAGTTGTGAAAATCATTCAGGTGTTTTGATGCAATGGTGTTCTGGTTTTTTATGAAATCTTGATTTCAATTCTCTTTCAAGAAGAGAAACATTGAATTGATCAGACTCTACATAGCTGAGATTTTGAAGGTTAGTACTTAAAAAATTTCTATGTGACTTAGTAATTTGGTGCTATTAAACTATTTTGTGGTTTATTTTCACTCCTTAAATCAAATTTTATGGTTTATTTTAACTCCTTAGAAATATTTTATGGTTTATCCACTTTTGATAAAGTAAAAATATTATTGATTCAACTACAATCATTCTAATTAGATTCAATCACTCTAATTTTGTTCTTATATTTCATGGAACTTCTTGAATATCTAAGTATCCTTGCCTTAGTAAATTTACATTTAGGGTTTCCTCCTTGAGTTAGAAAAGAACCAACTAGAAGTGAAGAGCAATGGTTTTTTTGTTGATATTGGGCATCAATACTCTTGTGTATCCCTAAAGCTACCCTAATTTTTATTAGGGACTTAATATTATATAGTGTGATTTTGGTTGATAATAGATTCACCTCCTCTTATTAATGTTTCATGCTTTTAGGATTCATGCTTTGTCCCTTATTTTTTCTGAACATGTTGTATAATTTTCATTACAAATATCTAAATATATACCAAATTATTTGAATAGATTTGTATATTGTACTTATAATGTTTCAATGGATTTGTTGTAATAGGTAATTACAATGTCAACTCTAGACGAGAAAAGCGAGCTTGTTATGTTAAAGCAACACATGGTGATTCATGGTGATGGGAAATGTTATTGCCCTTGTTGTGAATGCAGGGAATTTAATGGAAGAAGGCTACCTTTAAAAATAGTTGAAAAAAATTGTAGGGAGAATGGGCATGTTGAAGGGGGAAATGAATATCGTCCCATGGTAAGTAATTAGTTATTATAGATCTTTAAGGGTATTATACATTAATTGTTTTTTTTTAATTTATCTTTCAAAATAATATTTTTGATATACTCTAACTATATTTGATTGCTTCCATTGTTTTTATTAAATAAAAAGCATCCTAAGAATGTGGTGTCGCGTAGCAGGAGACGTTTTCATAGAGGTGATACTGAAGAACAAGTTGAACTTAATCGTGTGGAAAATGGTGGTCACGTTATTCCTATGGAAAATGATGATATTAATAATACAACTGATGATGATGGGACAAATAGATTGATCCAAGACATTTATAATGCTCCAATGGATGATGATGTCAACATGGAGGAGGAAAACTTGCAGGATGATAATGATGAAAGTGATGAGGACAATGATGATGAATATATTTTTGATAAACCTATCCTTCAAACTGCCACTGAATCCCTATATGAAGGCACAAAAAAAGTGTTCTCTCTGTTGTAATGTTGTTGGTCAAATTGAACGTATCAAATGGTTTGTCAAACACATGTATGACACAGATCCTAAGGTAAGCAACATAATTTTGCAGTTTTATGCAATTTTCAACTTTTATTTTATTTTATTTTCTGTGTCAATTGATGTCTAAATTAAGGATGCAATATTTATAATGATTAACATAATTTTCATTATTGATTTTTTTTTGTATATTGTTGTTGTAGGTTGATAGGTGAATATTTCTTACCATCACCAAATAAGTTACCTCGCACATACCGAGAATTATCTTCCATTCTAAAAGAAAGTGGAATGGAATATCAGGTTATTGATGCATGCCCCAATGATCACATAATATATTATGGACAATATGCATATGAATTGAATTGCCCACAATGTCAAAGCAGTAGATATTGATTTGATTAGTTAACAAAAAAGGTGCCTCACAAGGTTCTTCGTTATATTCCCATAATTCCACACCTACAACGACTATTTAGATGTCGGAACATAGCACAGTTTATGGATTACCATGCATGGAATAGAAGTGAAGATGATGTTCTTTGAATGCCTGTAGATGGTTCTTTATATAAAAATATCGAAGAAAGATGGTCAATTTTTAAATAAGAACCTTGTAATATTAGGATTTCATTGGCAGTTGATGGTGTAAATCCATTTGGTGAGCTCAGGTCTATCTACTCGGTGTGGCCTGTTTTTGTTATAAAAAATAACCTTCCTCCTTGAATGTCAATAAAGAGAGAGCACACAATGTTGGCAATGATTGTTCCAGGTATATTTTTATAACGATATTGTTTTTTTAATGTTTAACATTTCATTTGTCTTGTTCATTGCACAATTTCATATATGTATACAAGGTGTAGTAATTATGTGTATTTTTTAACCATTTAGGTAAGTACCGAGTGAAATATATAAATGTATATATTGAGCCTCTTGTCGATGAGCTGTTAAAGTTATGGGATGACATCACTATGTACGACATCTCTAGACCAATAGGTCAAAGAGGATTTCAATTCCATGGGATTCTTACACAGACAATTCACGATGCACCAGGACTAACATATTTGTGTGGTATGTAACACACTATTGCACTTAAATAAGTTAGATGTTGATGATATTATAATGTTTGTTTTTTAAATAATTTCTTGTTATATAACTAATGCTTCCATTGATGTGTATCTTCTAGGTTTACAAACAAAGGGTAAATTTGCATGTCCAGTTTGTGGTCCTAGGATGAGATCTTATCGTTCAAGAATTTTAGGAAAGGAGGTGTTTGATGAATATAGGCACTTTCTCCCTAAGAACCATACGTATCGAAATACCAATAAACATATTTTCAATGGTAAAGAGGAGAGTGGGATAAAACCACAAAGAATGACACCACACCTATGGAAGTTGGAATATAACAGATCAAATCATCAATGTAAGTCAATCTTCATCAGCGTATGCAATATATTACATTTTTTAATTGTGTTGAATTCTCATGTCTACTATGTATAATCTAATAATTGTTGTGTTAATTTCATTTATGTAACATATAGTTGGTCTTCAAGGCATTGATCTGCTTCCACAAGGAATGAAAAGTTTCCCCAAAAAATTTAGTAGGTTGCCCTACTATGAGCGACTAGAAATAACTCATTTGTTCGACACAATGCATATCAGGAAGAACGTAACAAAAATTTTGTGGAGAATCTTAGATGGAAGGCGTGACAAAGAAAAAAATCCTAAAATTTGTAGTGACATTCAATAAGCCAATCATGCAATGCTAAATATTATTGATTTAAATAGGACTAATGGAGTCGATTGAAATAGCCTCCCATGGTTATTTAAATAAGATGAAAGCAATGTTGTAAAAGAGCTCATTCAAAAAATTAGATTTCCA
>ML778861.1:200917-212732 GCA_009831015.1 Picea engelmannii | reverse complement strand
TAAAGGTAGAATGATAGGGGGCTCCAGAATTAAATCTCGACTGTAGATCTAGGCGCGCAAATCTCGACCGCCTAGATCTGCCTACCGCTTAACTCAATGCGCATTTTGTGCCCCAAACTTAGGGTAAGTGGGTTTTTTGAACCCCATTTCTTTGCATTTTACACCAAGGGACCAAAAATGGAGAGAAACACCCCCTTGCAAGAATTGGTGATAACATTAGGCTCCATGAGGGATAGAGTCATTCCTGTGATGCTCCAAGAACTCCTTCTGCAGTTCTAGTTGCCTTCTGTTGGGCTATGGAGTCAATCTCAAAACACTACTGAAGACTATAAAGCTGAAAGGAAAATAAAACAAACAAACCTGCTCAAAGGGAGATTATTTATGTATAGTGCCTAAGCTACTAAAACTATATATATGGGCTAGGTGAAAGAAAATTTCCACCATAGCCACCCAGACTGCCTGGTGATTCAATCCCTTTCTCTATTGCAAATGATCCACATAATGTTAGGGAGGTATGACAACAAAATGAAGAGAAGGCTGAGAATGATGTCCACACCCCCAAATGCTGAGAATGGGAATAAATTTGCAGGCTCCAAAGCCTTTGGAAAGCACAACTCCATATATGACCCCACAGGGTCACAATATCTAATGTGAGGGGAGCTCAATTGGTCGGAAAACATCTTATGTCCTACATGATTGTTCACTTATGACATGATGTCTTCAAAGTGTGCAAGTGGACAGAGGACAGATGTAGGCTGGCTGATGTCAGGTGACACCCGATCAAAAACAGGCTCTGGATAGGAGATGAGCTGCCCACTAAACCCCTCCTCTTTATACTGCTCTTTGCTTCCTACAAGCCTAGTGGAGCTGATTTCCACCCATGGATTTTCCTTAATTAATAAGGGAACATGCTCTTTAGTGAGGTCTTAGAAATATTTCATAACACAATACTCAGATGTGACTATTGGTGAACCAATGCTATCAGAACATTTCAAAAAATCTGAAATGAAGGACTCCATGTATATGGCCACAGGGTCATGGGAAATATGACAGAATCCTGGCTGCTTCAGAAAACCAAGATGTTCCTCTGCAAAAAACTCTCTGCTCACAAAAAAATGTCCTTCTCCTTCGTCAGGAAACAACTCTTGATCCTTTGCAGCTGTAGCTTTTCCTCCAGAAAAATGGTCATCAACTAAAGGAGAAACAGGAATAAGGTCAAAATGATTGTGATCAGTTAAGAGCATACAATTATTAATGCAGTCAGTTACTGCTTCATGCTCAAAATGAGCTGAAAACTGATCAATAGAAAGGTATGCATCCCTGCCCCTAGAAAAATCTGCAAATGATGAAGGAACTAATTCCATTTGTGAATCATACTTACTTCTTGTTTCTTGTTCTAGATTTGATCCATAATTGATATATCCTTGCTCAGAATCTGGAACAGACTGACAGTCTTCTTCCTCTTGTATGTGCACATGGGCCTGCTTATGAACCCACCTTCTAGCCCTGATGTTCTCTTCAACCTCTCTAGCATCCTCAAACAAATGTATCAATGATGAGGATTTCCTCTCTCTCAAGAGGAAGACTAGCTCTAGATGTTGAGCCATGATATAGTACACCATAGCATAAGTCTTTGTGGGTCTAATCTCTATAGGCCAGCTATGATAAACACTGAAAACTCTCTTATTAAATACAGCCAAGGCTTCATCTTCCCCTCTCCTCAAGGCATTAAACTCAGACTAGTATTGATCAAGGGACTTGTTCTCACCCTAAAAATTTAAAAATGCATGGTATAGTTGGGTCCAAGAATCAATAGAACCAACCTCCAGACATCTAAACCACATAGCGACATCTCCAGACATGGAATGTGAGAACAACCTCATAACAACATCCTCGTGAACGATCTCAAATTGATCAATAAGGTTCTCAAATGCCTCCATATGCCTCTCAGTTGTAACATGATCTTCCCCAGAAAACCGAGGAAGATACTCAAAGAAATCATGAGGATAAGAGTTAAGGTGACATGGCAGCCTCGGGGGTTTAAACAACCTATTTCTGATTTTAATCTGAAAAGAAGTGGTTTGATCATGGGATTCAACAAGAGGTTGGGGAGTCTCAATAGGAAAAACAAGGGGTAACAAGGTCTGGGAAGACTGTGACTTGTTCTCAACCTCCTCAAGACTACAAGGGTGCTCACTTTAGGAGGAGGTGTGATACAAATCTCATATTCATGTATAGGTAGAGGTGAAGGCACAAGATCAGTATCTACAACACAAGAAGAGGGTATGCTTCCTTCTTTCAAGGCTGAATGAATAAGAGGAGGCTCAAGGGCATCATAATGTACAAAGAAGAGGGAAAACTTCTCTATAAATGAAGGGAAATAAAGGAATTAGCTGATAAAGAAATATAGGACTTCATGCAACAAGCTCATGAATTGATACTTGGTCTTTCCCTTCGACATGGACTTCTTTCTGTCAACATAATCCCTTCCAGTGGAGTCTTTAAACGTGGGGTCGCTAGGTGAATGTTATGCAGAATGAGTGTGTCCAGTCTTTGCTCACCATCAAAGACCAGAGATGAAGTTTATGTCTCCCAAGGGCTACCAGGTGTAGATAGAGGCACTGCAATAAAGGAGTTACCGGGTGGAATCACCTCAGTGGAGTCACCAGGTGCAAGTGAAATCTTCAATGGTTATGATATCTAATGCACCTTCAGAATCAAAATCTCGTTGTCGTTCTGCCCAGGGAAAATATTCAACTTCGTCCCCGGCAACAGCGCCAGAAATGTTAGCGTCAGAAGTCACTCCTGGATTGCAGCAGGAGTAAGCCTGATACCCATCAGTTTTTATGTGACGAATTTATAAAAGGGGTGATCGACAAAGAACGAACTCGGAACAATATCGCTTTAACTCAGAACCCTAGACTAGGCTATTCATCAGCAGGTGAGGTCCTAATTTAACTTCAGACATTAGTTGAGCTTAGAATGAGCAGGAGGAAGGCTTGGTGAGAAAATGCAAAGGTCTGCTGTAGGCATCAAGCTTCCAACAGCCTAGAGAAGAAAGAACGAGACGCTGAAATATGTTAGGATGACACAGTTACAGTAACACCATGATAAAACCTGCATCATGGTGGCTATTGTAACGACTCACTTGAATCTTTCAATGAGCTACTCAGGGTAGGAGGGAGAAAAGACAACACAAGAAATTTGAAAACACTGTCATGATCGATCATACATCACACAACATGATCACCCTCGACTGGACCTGCCAATTCTGAGTGTCTTAAAACAGAACTTACAAAAAGATGTAAAGAGGTTGACTTTCATTAAACAAGAGCTCTCAGATACAATTGCATAACCCAAGAAAACCAGTGCTTTATCAAAACTTTACAGTCGGGAGCTTAGCTCTACCATCGATGCTTTACAAAAATGGCAAACTGCCTACATATACTCAAAGAAAAACAACAACAATGGGTTTGAGACACTACATTGAACGCATTACGTCTGCATGTTTACTGCCAGACTTCGCATGTAGTCTCTGGACAATCGTGCACTTCAGTCAGATGCAACCGTGCTCCAGTACGAGCCTGCAACAAGTTGACAGGTTGACAGTCCCTTTCTGAACCTTCCATTTATGGTGGAGACGACGTTCACCCACCACCACCTACTACAATAACTGCTTTCTCGAGGTTAGAGAGGCCCGAGTCAAACTTGCATCTGCAAGACGTGGCGATCTATCTTTGGTTGTCTGCTACTTCATTGGTTTGTTGCGGGGGACCCAGATGGCAGACGTGGAAGAGGATCTGACGAGGAGGGTGAAGGCGCCAACACTGTGACGGTGAGACGAGGGGGGGCGCTTATGTGGAAGTGATACGGAGGCAGGGGACATCAAATGGCGGAAGGTGTGCTAAGATGGAGCGAAAGTGTGGAAGGCGAAGGAAAAGCGTGACGGGGCACATTAGGTCAGGGGACACCTGGCGATATGACAGGGGTGAAATGGAAGGGAGAGGAGCAGGTGTCGGAATAGAAGGACGTGGATACAGTAGCAGGGCGGAGCGGGGAATGTAGATGGAGGTGACAAGGGAGACAAATGGTAGGAGGTGAGAGGTGGAGGCAGGAAGCGGAGCGACAGGAGGCGTGGAGTCCAATACAAGTGGCAACAGGAGGAGAGGGTGGTAAGCGGCTTCAGGTGGGAGAGGGGTCAACAACACGAGAAGGCACCACGTTAGTGGGGGGGCCGCTTAGGAAAACTGCCTCATTCCGAACCCCCCCCCCCCTCATTAAAGTCAGAAAGGCAAGGGGGGTCCAGAATCCACTCTAGGCCACAGATATGGGTGCGCAAATCCCAACCGCCTAGATCCACATGCTCCTTAGCACCCATTCCGGACCCCCCCCCCCTCGTTAAAGGTAGAACGACAGGGGGGGTCCGGAATTAAATCTCGACCGCAAATCTAGGTGCACAGTTCCCGACCGCCCAGATCTGCCTGCCACTTAACTCAATGCGCATTTTGTGCCCCAAACTTAGGGTAAGTAGGTTTTTTGAACCCCATTTCTTTGCATTTTACACCAAGGGCCCGAAATTGAAGAGAAACACCCCTTTGAAAGAATTGGTGATAACATATATGGTTCCATAGAGAAGTATTACCATTCTCAGAGTAGTTGGTATGTCCTCCATTGAAAGTATGGATATGACTAGATACCTATTGTAGAAGCACAAGAGGACTAACATGAAAGAAAAGAAGACTATCAAACTCTACTCATAAAAACTTGGGAATTCAAAGTGTTTTCCATAAAGATCTACTAAGTTTTGACTAAATCATTAAAGAATTAAGGATGAGGTCACTTTAAGAATATGAATACCATTAAAAATATTATCAAGTTTAAATTTAAGTAGAAATTATATTCTAAAAAAAAAATTAGAGAATAAAGAAAAATCAAGCTACTATAAACAAGTCATTAAAATTAAAATTTCTAAAATAAACACAAACTCTTATTTGTTGAGAAGTTATATCTTTTTAATACCAAAAAGGTGGAGAATAAAAAAAAAATCTTATAAAATGCCCTATTAAAATCAAATAAACCAAAATAAATCTTTAATTAAAAATAATATCATCATGGTCGTTAATAAATGTAACACTTTTACATAATTTAAAAAATTAAAAATCAGTTCTTTATTTTTTATTTTATTTATTTGGTAATTAGTTTAATTGTGAGGGTGTTCTCTGAAGGCTATCAAGGACCACCTCGTTAAATCTATTGATATTTATGAGAACATCTCTTTACTTAAAATAAAATACTAAGCAGATGGATGATTTACATTTAAAAGTTGATTTAGTTAGCTAAAAATGTATAAACTTAATTATATTTAATATATTTCATTTTATCAGTTTGCTTCATCTTACCTCATAAAAATTGATTCCAAATCAAATCATTATCACACTGTTAGTCTTGTCGTGCTGGTGGTGCGGTTCCTGATCACACTGATAAGACCTGCTCCAATGATGCTGAGTGAGGGACATGTTGGTGGAGTGATGGCATTTCAGGTGCGTCATTGTCAAATCCCTCCCAAGTACCATTAAAAACACTTTTCTTCTATACAAAGTACTTTTCTCCATGAAATCTATCAATGAGATCGAAACGAGATCCCTGCACCTTTTATAAATGTGCATTTGTCATTGAACAATGAGTCGACAGAAAACGGAAGAAAGAATGCTATTTAATACGGACCCATATATAGTTGAAAGTAATTTCTAGCACTACCGAAAGCTTTGGACCTGGCTGGCAGCTGTCCAACTTGAAGGCAGTCACGGGTAACAAATTCGGAGTTGAACGCAACTTTAAGGCAGTCACGGGTAACAAATTCGGACTTGAACGCTGAATAACTGCTCGAAAGTCTCTGCGTTCACAACGAATACGAGTGCAAGTGGCTTTCGTTCTTGTACACTTGTGGTGAAATGGAAGTTGACATATCATATCGTCTAGATCGGGACGAAAGTGCCAAATCAGTCAATCCAATCAATGTAGGGTGCATGCATGTAGTTCCAGACGGCACGGCATCCTACTTGGTCTATCGGTTGCTAAGTTTAAATCCTCGTGAAGAGCAATCGAGATTCTTATGAATTTAACGTCCTCGCGTAATTTCTGTAGTTTCCAGTGGGAAAAAATGGCGGCCTCTAAAGACCAGAAGAAGATCGTCCTGATTGAGTGTATTGCCGTCTTATGTTGTTTGCTTCTAGCAGGTCAATTATCATTATCCCGCATCTTTTTGTTTAATGACTTATTATTACAATACAAATGTTAGTCAAAGCTATCATCGACAAGGCCGTTGCGTTCTATTAAACTGTTTATAATTTAATCCGTTGTGCAGATTGTAATAAAATAGGAGTGAACTACGGAATGATGGGCGATCTGCCACCTGCAGACCAGGTTGTAACTTTGATGAAGAACAGCAACATTGGAAAAATGAGGATTTTCGAAGCAAACAGAAATGCCCTGAAAGCTTTCGCGAATTCCGGCATCGATGTAATCGTGGGAGTCGAAAATTTCAGATTGGAGGAATTATCCTCCAGCCTGGACGCTGCCAACAGATGGGTAAACGACAGCATTGTCCCCATCTATCCCGCCACCAATATCAGATACATTGCTGTGGGTAACGAGGTTTTGCCCAGCACGAACGACGTACGGTATCTTCTTCCTGCAATGAGAAACATTCAAACCGCTATTCAGAACAACGATCTGCAGAATAACATCAAAGTCTCTACCGCCCACACGATGAGTGTTATAGGCAACGGTTTCCCGCCCTCTAAGGGTGCCTTCAGTGACGACGTGAATGACACCATGGGATCTATGCTCAAATTCCTTTCAGAACACGGGTCTCCCTTCATGGCCAACGTCTATCCATACTTCAGCTACATCTTCAACAGGGCCAGCATTTCTCTGGACTACGCTCTGTTTAAGTCCACGTCTGCTGTGGTGCAAGACAGAGGTCGGAGCTACAACAACTTATTCGATGCCATGGCTGATACTCTTTTCTCGGCCATGGAAGCCATGGGATATTCTAATATCCCACTCGTCATCACTGAAACCGGATGGCCTTCTGCTGGCGAGGATGTGGCCACAGTTGAAAATGCTCGGTCGTATAACAACAATCTCATCCAACATGTATTATCGAATGCAGGGACGCCCATGAGACCGGGAACGAGCATCGAGACCTATATCTTCGCTCTTTTCAACGAGAACAAGAAGCCGGGGGCTGAGACTGAGCGTCACTTTGGGCTCTTCAACCCTGATCAAACACCTGCATACCCTGTCAATTTTCTCCAATCTTAAAAACGGCATGTCGTAATCCCGCAACACCATATTGTGGACGAAATCGATGCCTAGAAGCCATACTATCGATATGCAAAATACAGTAACAGATATATTTATATTCTATGCTACATGTATATTCCTGCCTTATGAAATAAAGTGTGAACGATAAAGTATTAGGCGTTGAAATAACTTTTGGAAATGGCAGACCTTCCCTATTGTTTCTATAAACAAACATCACTAATATAAACCAACTGTAGTTCTTCCACTACAAGAAAGTAGATAAGTCTTTATTTAAATGTGAACCACGTTAAAAATGTATCCATCCTACTTTACATCTATGTTGCATGTTGAAGGATCATGGGTGCACAGTAAAAGCTAGCAACAGATAAAATTTTCTTTTAGTAAAGCCTTGAGAGCTGTAATAGGTATGAAGGTATCCGAGCCAAGTGAGTTAATCCAGAGCTTTTGATATCAAATTGTTCTCTTGAAGAATGTAATTTGCAAAAAGAGGCAGTGGTATTTGAGTTCTATTTTTCCAAAATATTGCAGGTTGTTCACTGTATTTGTAATTTTAAAAAACTATTATTTATAAAACTGTATTATTTATTTATAGTAAATGGTGTGTAATGTTAATAACAAGTAGATACAGTGGTCTTAGTGGGAATTGCCTAAGGAACAAATCAAATCCTTGATCTGTTCACAGCACAGTTGCACCATTTCATGATTTATAATTTTTTTTTTCCACATAATATAAGTTTTTAGTGGGCCCCATCTGGACATTGCAGAAATACCATGAATGTTCTGATCATCTCAGAACAACCTATGACCATTTATGAAATGTTTATTATTTTAATTGCATGTAAATATTGATATGTTTTTATTTTGGTCATTAGTTAAAAGTATATGGTTATTGTGATAAGTAATTTAATTTCAATATTAATGTATATTTATTATTATATTATTTTATTATTAGTTAAAATTGTAACTATGTAATTTATTTAAATATAAATTTATTAAGTAATATTAAATTAAAGTAAATTCATCTTAACTTTCTATTTACCATGTATATAGAGGGATCTAATCCTTTTAGGTAGAAACTTCTTTTATAATCAAAAGCTTGAGAAAAGATTTGCATATCAAAGGAATTGATTTTTCTCAACACATGATAGATCGAGAGTTAAGATGGATCTAAGTTAGTAGACATCTCATTAATATTGAGCAACACACCATTAAAATGTTTTAACCATAATTTTTATTTTATTTTTGATTTCTATGTATATATAAAGTTGATATTGAAATATTTTACTTAATGTTTGCATTGAAATATTGTTTTTGTTATTAATATTTTTTAAATGCCACATGTCAACACCACATCAAACATGGAAGA
Source organism: Picea engelmannii (assembly GCA_009831015.1). NCBI lineage: Eukaryota > Viridiplantae > Streptophyta > Pinopsida > Pinales > Pinaceae > Picea > Picea engelmannii. The sequence goes on along the minus strand of ML778861.1, from coordinate 204,037 downwards.
AATTACTATATACTAAATAAGAAATATTTTACTTTCAATTACTTTATATCTCTCTCATTGAAATATATATATATATATATATATATATATATATATATATATATATATATATATATATATATATCTTTTTAAATACCATGTATCAAATTATTTACATAATTATAAATCCAAAAATCCAAACAACAACAAAAAAAAATTCAATCAAAATTTTGAATGAGACTAATACTTCTCTTTGGTTTTTACCTTTTTWACCCACAATAATCTCTGTAGTTTCTSTGGACTTCTCTGAGATTTTCAAAAATTATTTTTGGCTTCTTCAATCGATTGAKCAATTGGACATGTGAAATTATGTGAGTCACTTTTAACTTTGATTCAATTTTAATTTAAAATATATTTATAATCTATTAACTTAAATAGTTTTAAATATTATTTATTTATTTATTATTTTAAGTTTCATAAGTAAAAGTTGATTTGAGAGATAAAGTCAATCCAAAATAATAATTGTTACATTTTTTTTCTCTTCTTTTCAATATGAGAACTCCACCACTTATTCCAAAAACTCATCCTAACGGGGGAGGCCCCCCAAAATCACCCTATAGATCCTTTACTATTATATGGAATCAATAGAAAAAAGAAGAGAAGAGAGAGATGCCAAAATCTCAATAGAGTTAGAAACCTTAGAAAAAATGAGTGAAGAAAGAGACTTAAAACTCCAAATAGAGCAAGAGGCAATGATTGATAAAAAAATTAAAGATACCATTCAAACTCAAATAGATGATATATTATTAGGGTTCAAGAGTGAATTGCACACAATGAAGGATAGGATTCAATAAATGGAAAAAAATAAACAATCAACCCAAGAATGAGAGGTTGAAGAAAATCACAACTTGAGAGATAGGATTAAAGAGTTAGAAGAAAAAATAACCAACAATTTGACCCTCAGTAATATAGAAACAAATTGGATATCAAACCCATCAAAGAGGAAATGAATAAGCTAATCGAACTGGACTATGAGTGTAACAAAAGATCCTTGAACCTCATAATTTTTGTTATGAAAGAACAGCAAGAGGAGGATACGCTAGCAATAGTAAAAGAAGAATTAAATAATAAATCACAAATTGATACAACTTACACCATAGAAGCAAAGAGGCTAGGAAAAATAATTGATCACAAAGATAAGTTGATCCATGTCAAAATAAGTTGTAATGACCATAAATATAGCATACTTAAAGCAAATCTCTGAGCTTCAAAGGGTCAGGAATATTTATAAATGAAGACCACATTCCCAAAGACCAAGCTGAATTAAGGAAGGAAGTTCAAAAGTTAAAAGAAACCAGGAAAGAAGGAAAATGAGCAATAATTAGAAATAAAAAATCTATTGTTAGGGATATAAACCAGAAGGATAATAATAAATAGGAATTTGGGACACTCGGGATCCTTTTTTGGAATTGTCATGGATTTCCATGGCGCAAAGGTCCTATGATAAGTTGGATCCCGAGTGATATTGATAGTATCTGTCTAGTTGAAACTTGAGAGCATGAGGAGTTAAGGTCCCTAACATGGAAGGATTTTTCTTATGGTTGAAATGGAACAAAAAATCCCACCGTAGAGGGATAGGAGGCATAGATTTTTACATTAGAAAGAGCATCTCTCCTCACATTCAACTTCATAAGATTGACCCTCTTAATCAATACATTTGGATCAAAATTTCAGACACCAATGCTAAGAAGATGTATATAGAAATTTTCTATTTTGCACCTATTAATTCTACTTTTTATAAGAAAAACAACCTAGATAACAATTGTCCCTATAATAATTTAAAACAAGATATTTATAGTTTGAAAAATGAAGGTAATATCATCCTGCTAGGAGACTTTAATGCTAGGACTACAACTAAACAAGATATTCTTTTAAGTAATGAATCCAACCATAATCCTTTATGGCTAGATGAGGACCTTGTTTTATCTAATAGCTACAAAAGAAGATCTGAAGACCTAATTGAGAATTTGTTTGGTACTGAGTTGGTCAAGATCTGCAACTCTCAAAACCTAATAATTTGCAATGGAGTAATGAAGTGTCCAAACTCCAACCAGATGACTTGTATTCATGGGCTAGGTAGTAGTGTTGTAAATTATGTGATATCTGATATCCTCGTTTCCAACCAAATAACAACTTTAGACCTTTTAAATGACCATGAGCCTGAGTCTGATCATAAACCTTTAACCCTAACTCAAAATTTTTCTATGCATAGGAGCACCATTGAAGAGAATTTTGATAATCAAAGGAATTTGTATTTTGACAAAAGTAAAGTTGACATTTTCTTAAAGGATTTAAATAGTAAGTTAAATCTCCTAACTTATAAGGACAACATTGAAGAACTCTATCATAATTTTACAACTACCCTTTCGACTTCTATTAACAAGTTCTCTTTTGAGGTGTTGTATAAAAAGAATAATAGAACGACCAACCCTTGGTATGATAAAGAATGTAAAATTGCTAGGAACACCATTAGGGATGTTTATAATGATTCCTTAAAACTCGATAAGATCAATACGTACAAAGCCCTAATTAAAAGGAAAAAATATACTATATGAATAAAAGGCAATAAAAACTATCACAACTATATAAGATGGATCCTAGGAAGTTCTGGAGTGAAATTCTAAAACGAAATACTAAATAAAATAATAGGATTCCCTTAAGGGATTGAAATTCCTACCTTAAAGTCTTTACGAGTTCCCTAATGCCATGGAAACCATTATTATTGTCCCTATAAAGGAAGAAGTTTTTTCTTTAGATGACATAGAGTTCGGGGTTAAGCGACATGAAAATGGGAAAGCTAAGGACATTGAAGGATACCAAGATAAAAATTTTAAAATCCCGGGGCCAATCCTTATCCCTCACATACACAAGCTCTTTAATTTAGCAGTCAAACACGACTTACCTAAACCTTGGACACAAAGCCTCATTGTTCCTATTTTTAAAAATAGGGATAGAAACATTCCCTCTAATTATAGGACCATTATGATTTGCCTGATTTTAGCCAAGCTTTATGGAATTATTTTGGAAAATAAGATTGGCCTTTGGCTAGAAAGTCACAGTAAAAGAGCTAAAGTCTAGGCT
>ML778861.1:155434-191965 GCA_009831015.1 Picea engelmannii | reverse complement strand
TAGAAGGTGGACGCAGACATTCAACCATGGGTTCCATCGATATGCACATCCAAAATCATAGAAGCAAAGAATCAAGAGATATTTGACCTATACTGGCATGAAATCCTTCATAAACAAGGTGTTTGTAGAGAGAAACGAAACATACAATGAAATTATGCTTGAGTTACACGAAATGCAACTACATATTAAAGGGGTTGATCACAAAATCTTGATGTTGGATGAGATACTACTGACCTTTGATTTATCAACAATAAAATGATGATCAACCTCAGATTCCTGATGATGATGCTAACTACCAAGGGTGATTTTAACAACCCCCCTAAATTTATATGTATAATAAATGGTAGAATCCCCAAGATACATAGGAAAAATTGAAGGATATTTTACCAATAATATATATATATATATATATATATATATATATATATATATATATTTGTGAACCTTTTAGGCGAATCTTTCACTGAATTATCAAACCTTGTAAAATCTTGGTGAATATTTCATTGAATTATAAAACCTTGCAAATTTTTTGATAAAATATAAAACCATATATAATGTGTATTCATTAAATTGTAATATACTCATTTTACATATTTGGAAAAATAAACATAATTTGTCCATCCTCTAGACAATGCTACAAGAATCAAGGGTTTTATTTGGAAAGGTTCTCCCTGTATACTCTTGCATATCCCTCTATCAGTTTTGATGATATTTCACCACAAATTTCATATGTCTTGATCCTGACCACCACTTTTCTCAAGCTCAGGAGATATTAATATTTCTCTACCACTTCTATTTTGGATTTTTTATTATCGATTCATTGATTATGAAAGGATCCTTCAAACAAGGTCATCATAGGATGTTCTTAAATAACAGTGCACATAATTCTATCCATCAATAACTCCAAAAGTATAAGAAAATTATAGGTCACATCCCATGCAAGAGTCCCTTTCTAATTATCCATTTGTCCGCAAAAAGGGACCCTTTCCAAGGAAGAGTGGTCTCTTTTATCCCTTAAATTTTTATTGTCTTATAAAAAGGTTAAGGGACATAGAACTTTGTAATAAATGTTGGTCATAGATTAGGCCTTATAAAAAGAGATAGTCTCAGTTAGAATGCCATAATTGAACATGAACAATAAGATATGTAGATTAAGTGAGGGTTATTATGTCGTTGTGTATATCTATACCTAACAGTATCATGATGCACAATCAAAGTATTATCACTCATTTTAAGTGCTTTAAGGGTAGCACATGCAATGTATGTCACTTGGATCCTACTACATAACAACTCTCAAAATTGAGTCGCAGAAAAGTAATGAAGAAATAAATTATTTTGAATTATATAGAAAGCTATTTTTTCCATGTGATACAAACACCAATAAGCATACATCTTTATTAGTTACAAAAAAATCTCCATAACATGTGCATTATTATCAGAAACTCTGTAATGATTTGTTTTCAAGCTTGTTTATAAATCTTGTTCTTCAAATTTGACTTCAAGAAGGATAGTTCAATAAACATTCTCTCATCCTCCACTAGCTACATGTAATTCTCTTTTAGTCTTGGCATCAAAAGTATAATTACATTAGAGGAATGTTTTTCTAATGCTAATAGGTTTCCTATGATGAAAACATAGGAACCTAGTGCATATACCATTTTTCTCTTCACTTAGCTAAGTAGATGATCCAGATGGATCTCAGTGCCCATCCACCTTTTTCACTGAATCACCATTTTGAGCCTTTGGTTTTGATAAACCATGATATTCACCATTTTGATGGAGAATGGAATGTAATGTCATCTTCATTTGTTAATTACAGACATCATGTACTTATTTCCTAGTGGTCTTATGTACATGCCTACAACATAGCGTTAATGCACTCGATCCCATTAGAACTCCATATTTAAGCATGCTCAGGCTAGAGTAGTACTGGGATGGGTGATCGCCTGAGAATTCCTAGCATTTTACATGCCTATGGAATTCTATAAACTTAGTCCAATTTATCCCACATGCATCATGGGAATTGTTCTCCTCTCACTCTCTCATATATAATTGAGATGAAGGAGGCCCTTTAAGAAGGCAATGAAGTGTGATGTAAATCTTGTTGCGAATGAAGCATAGCCAACATCTCTTTTATTTTAGAGATAGGCTACCCCATTCTTCCAGTTTGTGTTCTACAATGTTTTTCTATCTTATTCAGTGATAGAAGTTGGTTTTTGACTGTCTTTATGTGTTCTCTTCTATATTTTTGTGTATTTCATTGTTATATCTTGGTTATATTTATGTCTTCATGTCGTTCTCAAAATAATCCAGATCAGTGGTATCATAGCAGGCTGTTCCTTGTCGTTTCTCAGAACATGTCCCCAACGATATAAGGGTATAGAGAGTTGAGTCTCGAGCTAGTATCGCTTGAGGAAAACTGCTCTCTCCAGCCCAAGAAACCTCCCATGGTGGAAGAAAAGAGAGATTACAAAGAAGGAGATCCTTTCAATATGTTGCTTGAGGAAGCTCTCATGCGACAAAGGAATGAGATGATGTAAAAATTTTCTCAGATCCTTCGAAGACTACTGATGGTAGTGACTTAGGCATCTTCGATAAGAATTCATTTCACAAGTGCGACACCCTTCAAGGTACAAGTAAATTTTGATATCCCCTTATTTGAAGGTGAGATAGATGCAAATGCTCTAGAAAAATGGTTGAATATTATAAAAGGTTATTACTCTATCCAAAATTTTTATGATAGTGAAAATATCACCTTCACGCTCCTTAAATCCCTTCCCCATGTTAGAGCTTGGTGGGAAGGTTACTGGGAGAGATCCACCGCAGATGAATCTACACTATTTGGGAGAGAACCCACTTGGGAGGCCTTTATAAATGCCCTAAAGAAGGATTTATACCCTGTCAGAAACTATGATGACCAATACATGAGATGGACAAATTTGCATCAGAAAAGAGACCATATGGTGTCGAAGTACACCAACATATTTCATACCTTTTGCTCAAAGATAGGTGTCAAAGACTCTGAGAGACACCTATTTTTGAAGTATCGCGGTGGTCTACATAGGTACATCCAAAAACAGATGGATTTCTTGGACATATCCTCACTAGGAGTTGCTTATCGATATGCAGTCAAAATTGAGTAGAAATTCAAGAAGAAGAGTAAGTGGGAGAATAATGGAAAAGGAAAATGTAACTCACATAATGAAGGATAGAGCAAGGAAGGTCAACCTCAAGAGATCCATTCCTATATGCAGACAAAGAAGGGTAATGGGAAGTCTAAGAAATACATCAGAAAGTGGTGTGAGTTCCACAATGTCCCTTGGCACAATACTGATGAATGTCGCTCAATACAGTCATTGGTGATTGAGCTTAGAGACAAAGAGTCGAACCCCGACTTGGACCCTGATTCAAAAAATAATAAAATGAGACAGATCATTGATGTAGAACCCACTGCTATTGTCTCAACTGCAACAATCCAACTAGAAGAGGATCTTGAGGACTGGGAATGACTCTTCCATTCACAGATGTGAGTGAAGGGGACCCCACTACATTTTATTTTTGATAATAGAAGCCAAAATAACATCATCTCAGGAGAGGTTGTCAAGCAATTGGATTTTCCAACAACACCACACCCACAACCATACAACATCGGGTGGCTTCTCCAAGGTCAAGATCTTTTTGTCAGCCAACAGTGTCGCATGTCCTACGACATCAAGCCCTTCAAGGATGAGGTATTGTGTGATGTTTCCCCACTGAAAATCTATGATGTTTTATTAGGCCAGCCATATATGTGGTGGAATGATGTTGTTTATGATTCTCAACCCCATAGTGTCATTATTACTCTAGGAGGTCAACTATATAGGATACCAAAGGTAGTTCTGACTATTGTCCCACCAAAAAAATGCCACAAAGTAATATCTCATACTGCAAAATTTATCCTCTTCACAATCCGATCAGAAGGTAAACAAAAGGACACTGCAACCACTATATCCTTAGCCCAAGACCTTTCTATCCAGCATAAGAATATCAAAAAGATTGTAGAAGAGTACCAAGATGTTCTTGTTGCACCTACGGGGGTGCCTCCACACTACCTAGTCAAGCAAGGTTATAATAGAACCCTCCATACTCTTCATGCTACTTCTTCACCGAAAGAGTCCTCCAACACTCAGGTATATCATGCAACTACATTGGTTGAAAAAATCCAACCCCTCCAGTAACAGGTTCATGACAACCTTCAACAAGTTAAGTAGGAAAACTTCTTTAGCAAGGAAAGAAATGCACCAAGCTTCAAATTTAGCAGAAGTCTCCCCATATCCCATGGGAAATTGATGCAATGGGGACCATTCATTCCTAAGGGGGGAGGAATGATCCAGATGGATCTCGGTGGCCATCCACCTTGTTCACTAAATCACCATTTTGAGTCTGTGGTTTTGATAAACCATAATATTCACCATTTTGATGGAGAATGGAATGCAATGTCATATTCATTTGTTAATTACAAACATCATGTAATGATTTCCTAGTGGTCTTATGTACATGCCTACAAAATAGTGTTAATTCACAGGATCCCATTAGAACTCCGCAGTTAAGCGCGCTCAGGCTAGAGTAGTACTGGGATGGGTGATCTCCCAAGAATTCCTAGTGTTTTAAATGCCTATGGAATTCTATAAACTTAGTCAAATTTATCCCACATGCATCATGGGAATTGTTCTCCTCTCACTCTCTCATATATAATTGAGGTGAAGGAGGCCCTTTAAGCAGGGAATGGAGTGTGATGTAAAGCTTGTTGCGAATGAAGCATAACCAACATCTCTTTTCTTTCATAGATAGGCTACCCCATTCTTCTAGTTTGTGTTCTACAATGTTTTTCTATCTTATTTAGTAATAGAAGTTTGGTTTCACTGTATTTTTGTGTTCTCTTCTATATTTTTGTGTATTTCATTGTTATATCTCAGCTATATTTTTGTCTTCATGTCATTTTCAAAATAATCGGGATCAATAGATCTCATTTCCCTTTCTAAATAATCAATAACTCTTTTCAAAGAAAATATAAAATAAACATAGTAGATCTTAAAAGATGAATATCCTTAGGTCATGCGATATAGTGAAAGTAAATAAAAAAAATATTTTCTTGAAACATCAAATATATAAAGAAAAAAATCATAATTATGGAAAACACATTGATCAACCACACAATAAACAAAGCCATATATTAAGTATAATACCATTTTTTTCTCAAATAATCATGACAAAAATATGAAAACAAGTTTTTTTTACTCAACAAAGGTCTTTAAATTTAACCCAAACCCTTGACTCAATGGAAATTGGATGAAACCAATCATTCCATGACAAAGGGTTTATTCAAACAACAAACGATAACTAGAAGCATTCAATGGATTAACATAATTTTTAACCAAAATTAACCAAACATTTTGAACTTGACAAAATGTTCCAAATTGCAACAAACAAACAAACCATTAAAATTTACCAAGATATTAGAGCTAGACATCAAAGAGATTCCATTTACTTGAATGAGCCCATTCTTGCTTAGCAGAAGTCTTGTTAAATTATATATTTAACCTTTGATACTAGGACACTATCTTTGTGAAGAGATGGGTCCTAGCTTCATTGAATTCCAACTTCACTTCCTTTCACATATAAGAAAGAGACAATGTAATAGTTAAATATCAAAACATTAATCTTAAAATAACTTGCATCAAGAAAATTTGGCGCCAATATTACAATGAAAAATATAAAATATAGAACCTATTTTTACTTGAAATGCAACCTCAAATTTACATATAGTATTCATGCTATGATAAAGAATTTCCAACCTACTCCAAAAATAGAGGAACAACAAACCAAAAGAATCACATCATTTTTGCTAATCCATTCATTATTTCATGCACCACCAATTGAACACGTATACCAAAATAAGTGTCCCCTGGGCCTTCATATATATTGGATTAGATAAAATCTTGTGGTATATCAATTTCCCAATTCTCATATTGGTCCTCATTTTCTTCATTCTAAAGAGGATCTTCTCTAGATGGACTATCATTATGAGCCTCCAAATAATTATGCTCCATATCAAGTTTATTAGAGAAATTTGTTATATTGTTTTCTTCCCTTGTATCACAATCTTATCTCCAAAGAGTTGGCTCTCTTTCATATGGAAAATTTGTAATTCCATACTTCGTGACATATAATATTAATAATATATATTCATATGTTTATTGATCTTATTCCTCATATTTCAACTGAAAAATGGCAATGCACTAAACATTCTCTCATCCTCTGTTGATCCCAAAATCATGGTTTGACACAAATACACTAATTTGAAATATTTTGATATGTTTTCCTGTAAGTATTTCCCAACACCTAAAATAGTCCATAATCTTGTTATTGCACCATATTCTACAGAATTATCCAAAATAATGTTATGAGAAATAAATATATATGTTTTGGGATAGGACCACAACAAACAAAATGACATGAAGAAATCAACTCAAATCTCAAATATGCTAGATAAATGGAGATGCCAACAAAAGAAAGGCTAGAGAAAGTTGTCTAGGAGAGATTTTTCGAGAGAGGGGGGAAGCTACGATGCGTATGAAACCCTAGCACAGTCCAGAACATCTCGCTGCTTGACTGGATCATCCCACCATGACGCAAACCCTCTGCCACAGCCAGTCGCAGACTGTCTTATGCCTGACACGCCAGAATGCATTCAGTAGAGGGGGGGAAACCCCCCTCATACAACAATGTAATGGCCAATGATCGGTCGGGAACAAGGGAAAAATGCCCAACATTTGAGCTGCCACTGCAAATGCACGACCAGCTCCTCGCCAGAGAGCAAGGGATCAGGAAGGAAATGGATGTGGAAGCTGGCACATCACATCCAAAAGCACCTTGCGGATGGGAGCCTGGCAAATGCATTCCACAAACGGACAAGCCACCAAGATACATCATCATCTCAACAAGAGTTGGGGAACACACACAATTTATGAGTGAGCATGCCGTTATTGGTAAATTTCTGGGCCTATGGCCATCAGAACGAGACTTGACCAGGTGGATAAAGCACTGGTGGAATCCCAAAGGGGAATATGAGATCCAACTTAGCTCCAAGGGATTTTTCACAATCATTTTGTACAACCCAGAAGATAGAAATTGAATCTTTGAGAACGGGCCATATTTCTACAACTCGGCAGGGTTATTTCTATGTTTTTGGATGGAGAGATTCAGCCCAGATAAGGAGGACTTCACCATGGCCCCCATTTGGATCCGCCTCTACTCCCTACCACAAGAGTTCTGGTTGGAGGAAATCCTTATGGGAATCGGAAATATAGTGGGCCAATATGTCAAAACCTCAGAAGCCACAAAACAGAGAAAGTACACCTCATACGCCCGAATCTGTGTTTACATGAATATCTCAAAAGCCCTACCAGGAGCAATAACATTGGAATACCAGGACAAAGACTAGAAACAAACCCTGGATTATGAACACATCCCATTCCGTTGCAAAAAATGTCACGAACATGGTCACCTCTTCATATATTGCCCCCTAAATAAGAAAACTACTAAAGTAGGCGACACTGCACAGTAAGATGGCTTCACCACCATCACAACCAGGAAGAAAAATCCTCTGAGGAAGTAGAACCCAGACCCTAAACCGCAGATCCTGACCAAGAACTCCTATGAGATCCTGAACCAACTACCGAAAGAAGGAGCCATCCAAGATTCACACAAAGAGTTGCTTCAGACCAAAGGTAAGAACCAAAACTCTGCCTCTCCTGATCCAAATCGTGAACTCCACCCAAATGAGAAAGGGGATGTAGATAGAGACATCCTAATGCACCTAGATGACAGAGCTCTGGCAGGCATCGACCTGGACAAACTTGAGGAAGCTCTCAACCAAAAGGACCTGCATGCACTTCCCGAAGAGAAAATCCGAAAGGTACACAAAGTCTTTCTTGACTCCTTATAAGGATCCACATCTCGTCTAGGAAAAGCCACAGAGTCTAGTTCAAGCTCAAAAAAAGTGTCGCGAGAGAACAAAAGAAGAGGTAGGAAATTGGTACATCAACTCATCAAGGAAGCGGGTCACCTTATGATCAACTCAGGGCAGATCCACAATCTCTCAGAGGGATACCTCCACCCAACCCCGCCCTCTTAATGATGAAGATCATTACCTGGAACATTAGAGGACTCAGTGGTTGATCCAAACAAAAGATCCTCCGAAACTGCATCCAAACAGAAAACCCAAATATTCTAATGTTACAGGAAACAAAATGTGCAGGGATAGAAGCATAAAGCATATTCCAACGCATTTGGCGAGGATGTGACTTCATTCTAGTAGACTCCACAGGAGCCTCAGGAGGTCTGGCCATTTTATGGAATCCCTGTAATGTCTCTTTAAGAAGATCATTTGCCACCATAGGCACAATAACGGCCCATTTCGAGATCACAGGCTCGAACCAGATGGGGACTGTAACAAATGTATACGGACCCCAAAGTCAACAAGAAAAATACAAATTTATGGAATGTCTAATCTTCATCAAAACCATGCTAACCACCTCCAATTGGATCTTTTGTGGCGATTTCAACATGATCTTGTTGCTCAAAGAAAAAATAGGAGGGATCAAGCGACTAGAGAAAGATAGCGGTAAGTTCAAAACCCTAATAGACCAGTTAAAGCTAGTAGATGTTGAAAATAGTAATGGCACCTTCACTTGGTCCAATCGTAGATCAGGAAATCAACATATTTCTTGTAGGCTAGATCGTTTCCTCATAACATAAGAGCTAATGGAATAAGGCCCTCACATGGAAAGTCTCATTCTCCAAAAATCAGGGTTGGACCATTGGACAATTTCCCTCATCCTTGAAACAAGGGAAACTCCTAAATACAAGCCCTTCTGGTTTGAGAAATTTTGGCTCTCACATCCAGACTTTCACCAACTTGCAAAGACCTGGTGGGCTCAAGCGGAAATAGAGTATGGCACAAGCATGTACAGATTTCAGCAATGCCTCAAAAACTTCAAGCAATCGCTGGAACTCTGGAACATGAACACCTTTGGCAATATATTAGAAAGTATGCAGAATATAGAAAGCAAATTGATGGAAATTCAAAATACCTTCAACTCAGGAACTCGAACAGTCGAACTAATGAAAGAGAAACAGGAGCTTCAAATGCAATTGGAAGAGAGGAAAAGGAAAGAGGAAATTTTGTGGAGACAGAAGTCCAGGGTTCAATGGCTCAAGGAGGGGGAAAAAACACAAAATCTTTCCATAGAGAAATGATACACTGCGAGCACATTAACAAAATTACTCAGCTAGAGGATAACCAAGGAAATCCAATCCGAGAGCACACCCAAATAGAAGCAGAGCTCAATAATTACTATCGGGATCTATTAACGGAAGATAAGGAGGATAGAACGGTATCCATCAAACGAGTGACCCGACATATACCCTCTTTTGTGACCCCTGAACAAAATGCATCCCTCATGAGACATATCACCCAGGAGGAAGTAGACCAAGCTATAAAAGCCATGCCACTAGGGAAGGCTCCAGGTCCAGGTGGCTTCACCACCGACTTCTTCCACCACTGTTGGGATCTGGTAAGAATAGAGGTTTGGGAGGTTGTTGAGGAATTGCGCACCTCAGGCCAAGTCCTTTCGGCCCTCAACGCGACCTTCCTAACCCTCATACCAAAAGAGGAATGAGTTACAAATCCCAAACAGTTCAGACCTATTGATCTATGCAACGTGATCTATACAATCATAACAAAAGTGATGGAAAATCACCTTAAACCCATCCTGACCTTTGTCATCTCCAAGGAACAAGAAGGGTACATGGAGGGAAGACAAATTATGGACAGTATCATTCTTTCTCAAGAGGTCATCCACTCTCTAAAATCAACAAAAACTCCAGGTATGTTAATCAAACTTGATCTCTCAAAAGCATTTGACAAAGCAATTTGGCAGTACCTCTGGGACATCTTAGATTCCTTTGGTTTCAACCAGTGCTGGGTGAATTGGATCTTAAACCTCACCCCCTCTACTTTCTTCTCAATCCTTGTTAACAGAGTTCCTTCCTATCCCTTCTTCCCATCCCGGGGTATCAGACAAGGTGATCCTCTTTCGCCCTTCCTGTTTGTGCTCATGGCGGAAGGTCTAGGACGCTACATCAAAGCAACAGTCATAGAGGGATCTCTCAAAGGTCTACCATTGCACAACATCCAACCAACACCCTCACATAGTCAATTTGTAGATGACACCCTGCTCTTGAACTCCCCTATAGCCAGAGAGGCCAGCAAGCTTAACTCCATCCTTTCAAACTTCTCAGAGGTGTTCGGGATGACCCTTAACCTAGACAAATCCAAACTCTACTTCTTCAACACTTTGATAGTTGTCCAGGTCCACATCTCCAGACTCCTGGGAATACCCAAGAGCTCCCTTTCATCGAATTACCTCGGCATACCTCTCATAGGAGTAGCAATAAGATCTATCTCCTGGGATAGCCTTCTTTTGTCTATCTCCAACAGGCTGAGCAGCTGGACTTTCAGACCGCTTAACATCATAGCCAGGATGGTCCTGCTCAGATCGGTTCTCCAAACCCTTCCCACCTACCTCTTCACTGTTCTAGCGTCCCCCAAGCAGGTCATCGGAGCTATCCGAAACTTCCAAAGAAACTTCCTCTGGCACGTCCATCAACCCAACAAGAAATAGGCACTGGTTGGGTGGGACAAAATCTGCACACCCAAAATCTCAGGAAGGTTGGGGCTTTGCGACCCTGGGAAACTCAACTAAGTAATGGGAGCCAAAATCTGGTGGAGATGGTTAAAAATGACAATAGCCCTATGGGCACAAATATGGAAGCAGAAGTACGCCCCCCTCACACCAGACAACCAACTCATCAGACACAATACCGGAATACAAGGCTCTAACATTTGGAATACCACTTGGCAAAATAGAAACCTTATACAAAACCATGCTTTTTGGGAAATCCAAAATGGAGAAAGTGCTCTCTTCTGGCAGGATTCCTGGCAGCAACTCAAACCCCTCAGCAGCCTTGAAGAGATAAAACCCCTAAGACAAGCTCTAATTTAGGACCCTCTTCTCAAAGTGAAAGACCTTTGGAAACAATAGGAACAGGATATGAAATGGTGTCTCTGGAAAACCTCCAATCAGGATCTAGGGACCTCGGGGAACCTAAACTTGCAATACTAGCAACACTATGCTAGCCAATAGAGAATCCCCCTCAAAGAAGGCCCAGACATTCTCTGGTGGGGTCATTTAACAACTGGCAACTTCTCAGTCAAGGAAGCCTACTATTTACAAGGCAATTAATAGAATTAGAGCAAGGAAAACCTTTGGAACAAAGTTTGGAACCCTACACCCTGGCCCAAGGTGTCTACCTTCCTCTAGCTAGTCGCACACAATAGAGTTCTAAATTGGGACAACCTTAGGAAAAGAGGATTCATTGGTCCCTCAATATGTGTCTCATGGCACCAACAAGAGGAAACCAAAGAGCATCTCTTCAACAATTTCCCCTTCAATCAAAGGATTTGGGACCAAGGAGCTCAAACAATGAGCAGAGCCAATCAAAATAGGAGCAACATTAACAACATAATTGAAAATGGGACTTGATCACCTACAACAATCCTCTATTGAATCACATTTGGCAACTTCTCCCAGGATTCACCCTTTGGAAAATATGGAAAGAACAAAACCAAAGAATTTTTCATTCTAAAGTCTCCACTTTGGACGTAACATGGGTAAAAATAGTCTCCCTAGTCAAGGAAACTGTCAGGAGCAAATCCTGGAAAGTAGAGGACTCAAACTACAATCCAGAAGAGCAACATATACTCCAAAGTTGGCAAACCAACCTGGTCAATCAAGTGACATTAAAAATATCCAAAAGCGAACACAACAGCCCAACCGCCTGGACCCCTCCCCCAACAGATTTCATTAAAATCAACTTTGATGGGGCCTCCAAAGGCAATCCGGGACCAACAGGTTATGGAGCCATACTCTGGAATTCCAATGGGAATACTCTCTGTTTAACAACAGGCTACCTGGGAGAAACAATGAACAATGTAGCAGAGCTTACAGGCCTCCTGCGAGGCCTCCAAACAACTATTGATAGACACCATCACAAGCTAATCTTGGAGGGAGACTCTCAAATCGTCCTTCAACTAATCACCAAGATCCTGCACGGAGCACAACCTTTGAAAATCTCACCTAGCTAGAAACTCTTAGGGATACTAGAGGACTTCGGAAACCTCCTCAACACCAACCTCAGCATCACACCATCCCACGTAAAAAGAGATGCAAACAAGGTAGCGAACTGCCTGGCAAATGAAGGAGGAATTAAGGAGATAGACCACTTCTGTTGGGAAGTAGGCACATCTGAAAACTCAGACATCTCAAATTGGTGCCAAGATTTATCCAACAAATATCTCCAACCCTTAGATGGGGTGCCACATCGAACATGCAGGCCAAGTGTCAGTGTGATGGGCAGTGCCATAAATAATGGCCACCGCCTCCCATCCTCTCACCATTAAAGCTAGGTGGGTGCCCGCACAACCATGTCCATTTGATGAGTCCCCTCAAGAAAGTGAAGGGAATGACACTCCATAGCATTAATAATTCAGGTTTAATGACTGCCACAGTCACAATCAGCCTCACCCTTATTAGCCGTTTGAATGGCAAAACGATGTGTTTGTAAATCCAATTTGCAGGGTGCTGGAGTAGGGCCAATCTTTATGTCGATGCCCCAGCCTTAGCTCAGCTCCTCCACATGCTGAGAGAACATAGGAAGCCTCACAAAGGCATGGGGTGGTATGCCTATGACTCTCATAGGAAGAGGCAGAAGGCATTTGAGAGAGCGTTGGCCCTTGCATCTACGCGGGCAACCAGGGCAACCAGGGAGCATGGGAGACACAAAATGCCACCCATGGAATATGTGGAGGAGATGGCTTCGGACGAATCCATTGAGAACTGTCCGGAACACCTAATTTTCACCATCCTGAACAATTGGAATCCCCCCATGGCTTTTGGAAATGAGATTAAGCTTCCAGATCCTGGAACCTCTCACAGGTGTAAGGAAGAAGAACAGGCAGAGTACTTCACCACTTGCTACGTTCAGGAAGAAGTGCCAAGCGGAGGAGAAGAAATAGTAAGCCCAACACACAGACCACCCCCAGAGACAGTAGCTCAACAGTGTAATCAGCCAGCAAACCGGCTTAGCAAATCCATAGCAGACACAGAGGGAACCCATACTCAAGGGCCAAATCCCTTCTTGACTATTCAGGAGGATTGGGAGGACTAGCCTCCCTACCACGATATGAGTTATGTCAAGCTCCTCTTTGAAACTCGCAGTATGGTGGATGCCTAGATCTTCAGAGCCATTCAAATCAGCCACCGCCTAGACATGGTGTATGCAGCACACTCCAGAGCATCCCCACGACTACAGTGTCCTACCTGCGTGCAAGCCTACGGGATTCCAGCAGGATGGCAAAAGAAAGATGATGATGGCGACTCGCCTGGTCAAAAGGTCACATGAATGCTTCTAATTTGCATTTTCTCCTAGCATTAGATATTAGATATGTCTGTAATGAGGTTGTTAGACACTGGACTAAATGCATTCAGGTTGTTCGTCTTGGTTTACTTCGGGCAGGATGATAGCTTAGAAAATTTTTGTTTGTTTGAAGACAGATGGCAAATTTAGGCCAACTGTCTCAATTTCCTCTTAGTAAGCAGGACAGTTGGCGGCAGTATTAGACTTTGTAAATTTGCACTAGTAATATAAACAGGATCCTCCCCTTTTTTACTTAAAAAACAAAAACAAAAGAAAGGCTAGAAGCCTACCTCTATTGGACATTCGTAGGAGACCACCATTGAGCTCACAATTCAAATATTGATACCCAAAACTTGTCCTCAACATCCAGGATACATAGGCATATGGAAAATGTATGAAATGTCAGCATATAAACTAGCATAATCCATCAACATGTATAGAAAATTTACCCATGGAAAATAACAAAAAAATTTGCAACATAAAATTCAACGAGAAAAGAGTGGTTCTATTAATATAATCAACATAAGTACATAGGTGACAACCGTATGTATCAACAACTCGTCAAAATTGAGAAACTAAGTCCCTCCACCTGGACCTTCACCACTTCAATCCTCCAAAAGGAAAGATCACAAGTTCTAGGAGTAATTGGGTTCCTCCTTCACAGGATAGAGAGAGCTTGGGGGCTGACCATGAGGAGAGTTCAGACATAAATGACTAAGGGATGTAGACATAAGGATATGACATGGGGTAAAGTTTCCCCATAGTCTACTTTCTCTCCACTTTTTTCTCTTTCATCAAGGCTTGTATATGGCTCAATGTGTATCCTTCAAAGGTAATTGAAGGGTCAAATCAGAACGTTTCTAGCATATGAAAGGCAAAGGATTATGGATCCCATGAATTTGCATGGAAAATATGAAATATTTTTAATTTTGAGCACAAAACTTGATGTACGTGGGTTTTAATGGAGCAACTTGTGTATACGCATGTTGTATAACTGTAGCCCACATATATGTACAAAAATTTGAATTTTTTACTTCTGAATGATAAATATGGGGAAACTGAGTATGTAGAGGGAAAGGGTAGGCTATCAAAGCATGATACATAGAGTGTGGAAAAATGTGTTATAACATATTCCCCCTAATTTTTGAGGTTAGAGGAGCAATCACTATTGCCATAATACATCACAATTCCCCAGTGGATTCACCAATTTTGTTACGAAGAATAAATCTATATGGTTTGTGGTAGGACCACAATAGATAGAATGACACCAACAAATCAACTCAAATCTCAAATATACTAGATAAATGGAGATGCCAACAAAATAAAGGCTACAATCCTACCACTTATGGATGTTCATAGGAGACCAACGTTAAGCTCACAATTTAATGCTTTAAACCTACAACTTGTCCTCAACATCCAAGATACATAGGCATATGGAAAATGTGTGAAATTCCAACATATAAACTAGGATAATCCATCAACATGTATAAAAAATTTACCCATGGAAAATAATATAAACATTTATAACATATAATTGGATGAGAAAAGAGTATTTCTATTCATATATTCAATAGAAGTACATAGGTGAGAACGTATGTATCAACAAATTATAGAAACTGAGAAAGTAAGTCCCTCCACCTAGGCCTTCACCACTTCAATCTTCCACAAGGAAAGCTCACAAGTTCTAGAAGTATTTGGGTTCCTCCTTCATAGGATAGGGATATCTTGGGGGATAAACATAAGGAGAGTTCATACTTAAAGGAATAAGGGATGCAGAGTCAAGGATGTAACATGGGGGAAAAATTATCTAGAGTGTACTTGCTCTTCGTTTTTTTTCTCTTTCTTTAAGGCTTGTATATGGCTCAATTTATATCCTTCAAAGAGAATTTAAGGGTCGAATTGAAGCGTTTCCAGCATATGAAAGGCCAAGGATCATGTATCCCATGACTTGGCATGGAAAATCCATTTTTTATTTTATTTTGAGAACAATACATGATGTACCCAGGTTGTGTAATACCCCTAGGTCAAACCCCAATTGCAAATATAATGAAATTGTATATATAGGTTGGTGAGCCAAGATACTTTAGAGTCAAAGTTCCTATGTGGTTATTATGCTAGAGAGTCAAAAGTTCAAAGGATAGTAAGCCTATAGATTGGAAAATGTAATCACACCCAGGTTTTAATGAAAACACATCACTATTGCATACCAACCATGTAAAAGTGTATGGGGGGGATAAATTCCACTATAATAAGAATAATTTATCAATATTCCTAAAGTTAGAGTCTAAAGTAGAGGATAATAAATTTTATCTTAAGTCCCTATGAAGAAACATATCACCATGTAAGGGAACCCATGTGTGGTCCATGCAGTTTCCAATGTGACAAATGCCAAGTTGGGAACATGAACATAAGTTTCAGGGACTTTATCTCATTCAACCATGGGGGCGGGGGGGAGAATCAATTTTATTTTCACCTCACTACCTCCATTCTACTATCATATGTACCTTTATGTTGCTAGTACCTGTACCAGTATTTTGGATAGATTTGGAATTGGACTAAAGAGGTGAGTTATGAGGTCCATGGGACACCGAAGAAGTGGGTTTTCAAGCCCATGAGAATTATCTACAGGTGAGAGAACTAATGGGAATTGATTTCGCAAGGTGCCAAAATACAACTACAGGGATCTGAGACTTCCTATCTAGCCTGTTGTTGAAACCTCAGAAGGGAAGTGGAGCTGCTGAAGGATTGCTGAGAAGAGAAGGGGCACACTTCATGGGGAGGGAGAGTCATTTGGGGAATGAGGGACCATAGGTTGTTAGTTTTAACTGGAACCCGTGTCTGATTTTGTATGTTGTTAAATAGACCTTAGCCTAGTTAGAAATCCTTTACCTAGGTGGAATTTATCCCCATCTTAGGGGTGGCCCATTGCTGAGATTTTATGAGTGGTGTGATCTAAGGCTAGGAGGAACGTGGAAGGTCAGTACACAGTTGGTGTTCATTTTACTAAAGATAAGTGTTTACTTTATGTTAATTTATGTGTTATGTTAATATTATTTCAATCATTCTTATGGGTTTTTATGTATATGTTGTATTTGTATATAGATATTGTACCTGCATTAATATGAGCAATTGTAGAAGTATATCTATTACTTAAATGGAATTAGAATTCAAAAAAAAATTGTGTGGCATTTGCCAGCTAAGAGTTTGGGGATGCTACAATGTGGTGTCAAAGCTATAATTGGTAGAGTTTTGTGTGGCGTGGCCCATCTTGGGTTGCTAGGAACGTTACAATGTATTATCAAAGCCCATTTTTCAACACTGAGCCTACATGGGGAAATTGATAGAGGGAAGAGATGATATTTGCAAACTATGCACAAAAATTGTTTGACAGAGTGTCAGAAGATGTCTATAAAATGTTCAATAAATTTAAAGGAATTTTTCAAATAATTTGGAATAACTAATCCTAGGAATTAAGGATAAGCAAATTTAGTGTCTAATTGAACAGATTTGGGCCTGTAGATGGCCAAAAGTTGAAGCTACAGAGAGGCCATGGCGCCCATGACAAAATTGAGGTGAAATTTGGAAAAAGCAACAATTTTATCAAAGTAATTCAAGACGAATTCAATGCGCAAGAGGAGAATTTGAAAAGTAGAGGCTTGAATTTGTATGTATAGACCCCAATTAGGCTACATCGAGCTTAATTACAAGCTCTAATGGTGGTTACAGAAGTAATTGCAGAATGCCCATGATAATAATCGGGAAAACATCCCCAATTCTTCAGTGGAAATTCTTGGATAATTAATCAATAAGGCATGAAATGAACCAAGAATTAAAATCTCCAAATTTTAATGGAAATCCAAGAAAGGAATTTTGAATTTGGGTGATTTTTTGAATTAAGCAAAATCATAAGAATTTGGGTATTTTTTCATATGATGACATCAACATGACATGGAGGCCACGCGTTAGTTGATATGGTAGAAGAAAGATGTGTACTTCCACGATGACAGGTACATGTTGGATGGTCTGACAGTTGGCAGGTGATGTGGATCCATGTGGCATGAACAACTGTTAGTTCCACGAAAACGCAGTAAGATCGTGGATTTTTTTGAAGTGTTAAGCTATCGTGGAGTGCATAGAGAATAAGTGGTATGGAAAGAGGTATGGTATCCCCACAGACCCACGAAATTGGGGTAAGAAATGGAAAATCAAATAAGTCTTAAGTATTTTTTGGGCCAATGGGTTGATGTAGTTCTAAGTGTAAAAGAAATATGGGATCACCCAAACCTGCGGTGAAATTTCAAAATTTGACTAAGTGTCAATAATTCATTGCTGTGAAGTATATCGTGGATGTGAGGAAGATTAATAAAATGATCGTGAACTCATGATGATATCTTAGAGAAAACGACTAAGTATAGGTGTAAAATGCATACAGTGTGTAAAATACCCCACAATGTTTTTTTTATATTATTTGAACATTGTTTTAGGTGGATAAAGGATTAGCATCACTTCATTTAATATAATTTGAGTCCTTTTATTTAATGGTCTTGTCTTATTATGGATAAGTTTCTATTGATTAGGAGCATGTATATATCATTCTTTGAACCCTTGAATTACACCCGAAGAATCAACTCTAGGTTTATGTTTCTTGAAGGATGTCACCAATATAATACATAAATTATCTTCACAAAAGGCTAGCCCCAACAATGCTAAAATGATTATGTAATATGTATAGTTTTTTTTCCACCCTATGGTCATACCAACCATTGAATCACGGTTCCTTAAGTATTATGCACTCATATCTAAATATTTATTAAAAAGGTGTCAAAGATTAGACTCACGATACGCTCATTCTATAACTCAATGGTTTGCATTTCTTTTATGAGGAGTCTGATTGTTTACATCTTTCCTAAGACTTAAGGTGAGGTGAATAAAGAGTTATTCAAACTTTATTATCGAATAAAACCTGGTACGTCAGTTCTGATCCTCATAAGTTTCTCCCAGTCCCTCAACTCCACATTTTATCCTTCACAGGGTCTTCTTGTACGTTGGAAAGAGATGCACACATTTCAACTTGCAGGCAATATAGGTGAACGGATTGAGGTTTCCATTAGGTTCGGAGTCGAGGGATTTGATTACCTTCTACCAATGCAAAAACCGAAAAAATAAGTTCTAAACTCGAGCTCTACTTCCTCTACGAATTTAGTAGTGTTTCACTGGAGTCATGGAAGTTACAACTATCTCCATGATACAGGGTTACTGGTCCATTATCATCCATTCGTTCCAGGTAAGGTTTTCTTGCTAGAATTTTAAAATATTATTGATATCTGGGAATTAGATACATATTCACAAGTTAACAAAACTATTCCTTTGTTTAGACCAAAGGAATATAAACTCTTTACAACGAGCTGCATACTAGACATTCAAACCACGGTCACCACTTTAATAAAAGGGGGTAAGTTTAATTGTTTGCAAGCATTATTGATTATTTAATTCCTACCAATCTCTTCAATATGTATTATACTTAAATGTTTCCCTTGTTTTCTACAGGAAAAAAAGGAGCCACCCTTGGGGATCCTCACCATGGCCAACAAGGTATTAGAGTTCTAATAGGGTGATATGACTTAAATTATTGAGCCAAGTCAACCTTTGGTTTAATTCTATCCATTTTTACTCACAATAATTCTTGTAATGAGGATATCGTGGTTTGATCTATTGAACTTTCATTCTATAATTGCAAGGGTCGAGCTATAATCCCCACGCATGAAAAATATCATTCTCATATTGGTTTAATGAGTGTACTATAAGTCAAAGTGAATACAAAATAAATTATTTAAATAATAAAGTTAATGGAGAAATTACTAAGTTGAAAAGTGGTTAGAAGTGGGTTAACCCTAAAATAAGGAAAGTGGATTAAGATGGTTAAAAGGTAACCCCTTGAGGAAGCTACATGAAAGTACAAATAAGAGGCAAGGCTTACTCATTTTAATCACACTTGATCATATTGAATATCTATAGGTGACTGAGGTAACCAAAGGATATCTAAGCCGAATTTCAGAGGGAAGGTGAAGTAAAGAAGGCCAAAATTCAAGGGAGGATAAATTCTTTTGATGATGCTTTCTAAAGTATGTTATTTACAGGTCATCTCACCATTTTCAAAATAACATTTTTTCTAGAATGATTCAGACTGTGGAATTGGGAACCCATTGAGGAAACATATCCAAGTAGCTGTGATACAAATTTCAGCTTGTCGGTCATTGTATTTTTGGAGTTACACGTCGTGGAAAATAAGGTTTGTGGCTAGTCATGAAACTAGTCTAAACCAGGTGTTTCAGGTAACAACGTCATAACTTCTTCACAACAGGTCCAAATTAAGTAAGAAAAAATTTATTGGTTCGAGTACACTTTTTAGTATTCTTTGTACAATTTTCAGATCCATACAACAAATATTCTGTGGGGCATTCTCTACAAGTGTTCTCTCTAGAATAATCTAGAATTCAACAAGGTATGCCATTTTTTCTATAACTCCTTTTTTGAGAGGTTCCAAGTAGTGAAGTCTGGAGGAATTGCATAAAAGACACTGAATAAAATTGTGTATCGGTTTTAGATACTTATTCATTAAAGATACATAGTAATTATTATTTCAAGTTAGGGTTGTTGACTAATCCAAAATTAGTCATGTGAGACTAAAGTAAAGTTTGATGGAAAGTCTAGTCTCTTGTTGTTAAATTTAAGGAAGGTTTGCAGGTATGTGATATTATACACCATGTCTATTACATAGTTACACATCAAATTTGGATGATGAAATTGATGAGGGATTTTGGTTGAGGTAAATGTTGGGTACATGGTTGAGACAAGTAATTGATGAGTTGGCATTTACATGAGGTGTATATTTGATGATGTTGGTACATATTGATGAGTCATAGTTGATGAGTATTTGATACATGATCGGTACATACTTGGTACATGGTTGGAGATACTTGTTAGTAGTATTTTTGACACATGGTTTATGGATGATGTAACATACTTGTATTGGTATATTATTAGAAGAACATATTGATCTTGGTGATGATTATTAGTTGTTGTGTTATGCTTGGTTGATGCACATATTTGAGAGTTGTCTTGGTGAGTAGATTTTATTTGGTTGATAAGATTGATGAGACAAGTTGTTGTGATAGGTTGTTTGGATAAGTTGTTGTGACATGTTATTTGTACATGTTTGGTGCTTGGTTGATGCACTTGTTCATGGTACAAGTTGAGGTACAGGTTGGTGCATGGTTGATGTACTTATTTATGGTACAGGTTGGTGCATGGTTGATGCACTTGTTTATGATACAGGTTGATTACAGGTTGCGGTACAAGTTGATGCATGGTTCAGGTTATTGGTACATGTTGTTTGGTGAAGATTGATTGGTACATGTTTACAACAGTATATCTCATAGTGATAGTGTGACAGTGGTTCCATCATTCTACTTCTACGTCAGGGAGGTTGGGCGGGGCAAGAAAATGTGGTTGTAGACACCTTTTGGCTGTATCCAGAGAACATAGGGGGTCGTAGCCTCCTTCTGGTTGTAGCAATAGAATCGGGGAGTTGGACAACCCCTGAGAAATTAGGGGGTTGGAGCCTCCTTCCAGTTGCAGCTGAAAAACAAAGGAAGTTGGTTCTTACGATGAATGTAATTCTTAAAGACATATAAGAAAAAACATTCTATGGTTTTCTCCCACTTTGGGTTTCCACGTAAAAACATTGGTGTACTGTGTATGTGTATGATTTCTCATTTTTTCATTGTTTATTTACTCTACAACTATTGGATGATAATGCTACATTGATATAAGACTTTCATATTGTGGTTAAAAATGATTGAATTTCTCTATTACTAATTCACCCCCCCTCTCAGTAATCCAACAATTGGTATCAGAGCAGGTTCCTTCAGGAAACAATTTAACCACTGGAATGAGATCATGCATTATTATGAGCATGGAGTACCATTGTTCAATGGTTAGAATGGTTTAAAGTATGAGATGTGGATCATAAGGAAGAAAGTATTTTTATAGACATGGGGGAATTATATTTGGCTATAAGTAGTTACATGATATGATATTTCAAAAAGGGAAAAGACTACAGCCAAGAAGGAATTAAAGAAGAATAACAAAATAGCAATGTATTTCATCTGGGAAGGATTACCTAATATGGTAAGAGAAAAGGTTGGTAAATGTTCATCAGCCAAAGAAATTTGGGATAATTTACATGACATATATTCTTCACCCATCACACATTCAGAAAATTCCAAAGAAGATGTAGGTACAGATCAAGAATAAATATGTTAACCATGTCAAACAGATTAAGAAGATGAAGAGTACATAATTAACAGAGGTACGTTGTTTTTCTTTAATTGTGAAAAATGTGGACATCTTGAAAAAAAATGCCATGAAGAAAATGAGACAGAAAAACAAATTGAAAAAGAAGACAATTATGAGGTAGAATTGATTAGTGCTTTAGATGAACTAAGAGAAGAAAACAAGTCACACAAGAAAGAATTGATGAAACAAAAGGAAAGTGTTCATATTTTTTAAGAATCCCAACAAGTCATCGAGAACTTAAAAACTCATCTAGAAGAAGACAGAAAGATCGAAGAAAATATTGAATATCAAAAGCAGTGTTTGGAAGCCAACATAGAAGCACAGAAGGAAGAAGCAGAAATGAGAGAGAAGATATTGATAGATCATTTTAAGGAAAGAACTAACGATCTAAACCAATTTGAGTCATAGTTTGGTCAAGCAAAGAAAGTACTTGAAGAAGAAATAATCACATTAAAAATTCATCTTAAGGAAGCGAAGAGAACATAAGAAGTCATGAAGTCTCATATATTAAAGAAAGAAGAAGAGGTTTAGAAGCTTGAAGAAGAAGTTTTCAAATTGAGAAGTAAAATCATTCAGCTCAAAAAGAATGTTGAAGAGACAGAAACATCCACATCAGTTACAAAGAATGAAGACAAGCACTCTAGGTTGCTAGAAAATAAGAATGAAGAAAATAGAAAGAGTTATGCAAAAGTACTCAAAGGAAGGAATCATGGTCAACCATAATCTAAGAAAACTATTGAAAATACATCTTGAAGAAGACCATTTGTGTTCAAGCCACAAAGAATCTTCAATCATGATCATGATCAGTCAAGGCATAAATTCATAAGAACTACACCACAAAGAAGATCATTCACTCCCAAGTATGCAAAGTTCTTTTACGATCATTGTTTTTACTGTACTAATTTTGGACATAAGGTTGCAAATTGCAGGGATTATAAAAGAAATGTTCAAGAAAGAAGTGCCTATGTGGCCGCACGTAACATTGAGTGTTACAAATGTCATAACTATGGAAACATAGCGAGTGATTGTAGAAGCATGATCGATACTTCCATGAAAGATAACACTGATATAAGATATAATAAAGTATGGATAATAAAACATGAAAAACGGGTGAACAAAGATCAAGTACCAGAGATCACAAGATTGGAAATAAATTGAGATGAAGAAAATTCTACAGAGAAAAATAAAGATGTCAGATACAGAAAGGTTTGGAAAATAACTGAAAGAAAGGAAGGACAAGAAAATAAGGAACAGGTTCAAGATATTGTACTTTCAGGCATTGTAGTGAAATATGAATCCACAGACAAAAAGAAAGAAGTCAGAGATCAGACAGATGATGAATCTACAAATGAAGATGATGATGAATACACATCAGAGAAGGAATTGTTTTGAGCCATCCGACTTAGAGACTCCCATGTAATATGAATATTATATAGGGGGAGTCTATGCGATAGTTGTGACAGACCAAAGAACCATCCTTCGAGAAGCTTGCAAAGTTTGAGAAGAATGATTCAAAGCAGTCAGTAAGCAGAAGTATAGTTTGATAGATTAATCAAGAATTCATGATAGTATAGTGATAAATGGGTCAACATTATGGATAGTTGTGCAAGTAGAGTCTTGGATAGTATGGAGAGAGATGGATTTGTAAGAAAACTTAGCAGGTTTGTACAGATATATGACAGTGGATGAGAGCATGGATTCATATATTGGTTCAGAGACAAAGGAACATTATCATAATGGATGATAATCACACAAAAAATGGCTCGAACAATGCTAATGGATTCCAAATTGACAGATATTTTTTGGACACATGCAGTGCATACAAAAATTCACATTCAAAATAGAGCAATGCTCAGAAACAAAATGACAAAACTCTCTATGAACTATGGAAATGAAGCATATACAAAAACCTCTACATCAAGGTAACTCAAGGTAGTATTTTATTAATTGAAATTTATGTTGATGATATTGTTTTGGAAGTACCAATGACAGGTTAAGCCAGGAATTTGCAAAGGATATGCAGAATGAATTTGAAATGTCATTACTTGGAGAACTATCCTTATTTTTGGGTCTTTAGATATGTCAAAGAAACCAAGGAATTTTTATTTCTCAAACTAAGTATATCAGAGAAATCCTAAAGAGGTTCGGAATGGAAGATTGCAAACTAGTTACCACTCCTATGCAAACCAGTTGCAAGTTGAGCAAAGATGATGATTCAAAGTGTACATACCAGAGGAAATACAGGTCAATGATTGGTATCTTACTATATGTGACAAAATCCAGACCAGATGTAATGTAGGAAGTTGGACAAGTGACACGATTTCAAGCAACACCAAAGGAATCACATGTATTAACAGTAAAGAGGATTTTCAGATATCTAAAAGGAACATAAGAGTTTGGATTATGGTATCCAAAAGGAAATGATCTATCACTTATTTCCTACAAAGATGTAGATTGAGCAAGTTGCATTGATGACCAACAAAGCACCAGTGGAGAATCGTTCTACTTGGGTGAGTGTTTAGTATCATGGCTAAGAAAGAAATAATCATCAATATCCTTATCTAGATCCGAGTCAAAGTATATTGCAACAAAAACATGTTGTACATAGGTTCTATGGATGAAACAAACTCTGATAGATATACATGTTGAGTATGATGATTCCATTCCAATCTATTGTGATAATACAACCGCCATCAGTATCTCATAGAACTTGGTGATGCATTCCAAGATAAATAACATTCTAATAAAGTATCACTTTCTACAGGAACAGTTTGCAGAGAAGAACATCAGAGTTGAATATGTGGGCACAAAAGAACAAGTGGCATACATATTTACAAAACTGCTTCCAAGAGAAGCCTTTGAGTATCTTTGCTAGAGACTCAGAGTAATTTCTACTCCAAAATGAATGCTTTTGAATGCTTGTCTTAGATGCCTTTGATCTACACGAGGAAACACCATAAAGATGATAGTTTAGGTTGGGAAATTAGTTTAAGGAAGATTTAAGTCAGGGGGAGTATCCCCATGGATAGTTCAGTTAGGGGTGCAACCCCAGATGAAAAGATACCTTTTCCATTGATGACAAAGGGGGGGAGATTTATTAGATGCAGGCTTAGACAAAGAGCACATAGGCATGGTTCCAAGGGGAGCGATGGTCACAGGGGGAGAATGAGTGATATGAATTTACTATTGCATTAGAGTGTTTCCATCAATGCTAAAGGGGGAGATTGTTGATTAATTGGGTTGGTTGTCATTGATGTCAACCCTTGAAGAAAGTCTGGTAGCGAATTCTGGTAGAACACTGGTTTGGGTAATGGACCAAAGTTTGTTTGATGGATAATGGTATGAGATTTGATATATTTGTAGGTAATAATATTCTAGATGGATAGTAAATGTCATGCCATTTCCGGTGTTATGTATAACGTCACATAACTCCTCACAGTTAGAGGGTTATGGCCGTGTGAAGTTGGAGAAAGGTTTGGGTAATGGATCCAAGTTTGTTTGATGGATAATGATATGAGTTTTGACATATTTGCAGGTAATAATATTCTATATGGATAGTACATGTCATGCCATTTCCATTGGTATGTGGAACATCACATAACTCCTCACAGCTAGAGAGTTATGGCCATGTGAAATTGGAGAACCCTCATGAGTCATCTAGAAACCCCAAAAGGTCAAAGTAGTCAAAGTGGTTTAATAGATTTTAGAAGGTAAATAATAAAGTAAAGTGATGAGTGTATTATAAGTCAAAGTGAATACAAAAGAAATTATTTAAATAATAAATTTAATGGAGAAATTACTAAGTTGACAAGTGGTTAGAAGTGGGTTAACCCTAAAGGAAAGTGGGTTAAGATAGTTAAAAGGTAACCCCTTGAGGAATCTACATAAAAGTATAAATAAGAGACAAGGATCTCTCATTTTAATCACACTAGAGAATATTGAATATCTATAGGTGACTAAGGTAACCAAAGGATATCTAAGATGAATTTCAGAGGGAAGGTGAAGTAAAGAAAGGTGAAATTCAAGAGAGGATACATTATTTTGATGATGTTTTCTAAAGTATGTTATTTATAGGTCATCTCACCATTTTCACAATAACGCTTTTTCTAGAATGATTCAGAAAGTGAAATTTGGAGGCCATTGAGGAAACATATCCAAGTATCTATTATACAAACTTCACATTGTGGGTTGTTGTATTTTTGGAGTTACACGTCATGGAAAATAGGGTTTGTAGCTAGTCCTGAAACTAGTCTAAAACATGTGTTTCGGTTAAAAACATCATAACTTCTTCATAATAGATCCAAATTAAGTAAGACCAAATTTATTGGTTAGAGTAAAGTCTATAGTATTCTGTGTACAATTTTCATATCCATACAACAAATATTCTATGTGGGGCATGCTCTACAAGTTTTCTCTCTAGAATAAACCATAATTCATCAAGGTATGTCATTTTTGCTATAACTCCTTTTTGAGAGGTTCCAAGTAGTGAAGTCTGGAGGAATTTCATAAAAGAAACTAAAGAACATTGTGTATCGTTTTTAGATATTTATTCATTACAGGTACATAGTTATGACTATTTCAAGTTAGGGTTGTTGACTAATCCCAAATTAGTCATGTGAGACTAAAGTAATGTTTGATGAAAATGCTAGTCTCTTGCTGTTAAAGTTAAGGAAGGTTTGCAGGTATGTGATATTATACACTAGTTCTATTATAGATTTACACATTAGATTTGAATGATGAAATTGATGAGGGATTTTGGTTGAGGTACATGTTGGGTACATGGTTGAGACAAGTAGTTGATGAGTTGGCACATACATGAGGTGTATAGTTGATGATGTTGGTACATTTTGAAGATTCATAGTTGATGAGTAGTTGATACATGATTGGTACATACTTGGTACATGGTTGGAGGAACTTGTTAGTAGTATTGTTGACACATGGTTTATGGATAATATATCATACTTGTATTGGTATATTATTAGAAGAACATATTGATCTTGGTGATGATTATGAGTTGTTGTGTTATGCTTGGTGGATGCACATCTTTATGAGTTGTCTTGGTGATTGATATTGGTGAGTAGATATGATTGGGTTGATAATATTGATGAGAAAGGTTGTTGCGACAGGTTGTTTGGACATGTTGTGACATGTTATTTGTACAGGTTTGGTGGATGGTTGATGCATGTGTTCATGGTACAGGTTGAGGTATAGGTTGGTGCATGGTTGATGCACTTGCTTATGGTACAGGTTGATTACAGGTTAGTGCATGGTTGATGCACTTGTTTATGTTACATGTTGATTACAGGTTGAGGTACAGGTTGATGCATGGTTGATGCATGGTTCAGGTTATTGGTACAGGTTGTTTGGTGCAGGTTGATTGGTACAAGTTTACAACAATATATATCATAGTGATAGTGCGACGGTGGTTCCATCATTCTACTTCTACGTTAGGGAAGTTGGACGGGGCAAGGAAAGGTTGTTATAACCACCTTCCGATTGTATCTAGAGAACATAAAAGGTCGTAGCCTCCTTCTGGTTGTAGCAAGAGAATTGGGGAGTTGGAGCTTCCCTTTGGTTGTGTCCTGATAAATTAGGGGGTTGGAGCCTCCTACCCATTGCATATGGAAAACAAAGGAATTTGGTGCTTCCAATGAATGTAATTATTAAAGACATATAAGAAAAACCATTATGTGGTTTTCTCCCTCTTTAGGTTTCTACGTAAAAACACTGGTGTACTCTATATGTGTATGATTGCTCATTTGTTCATTGTTTATTTACTCTGCAACTATTAGATGATAGTGCTACATTGATATAACACTTGCATATTGTGGTTAAAAAGGATTGAATTGCTCTATTATTGATTCACCTCCCCTCTCAGTAATCCAACATACATAATCTTAGTGTTCCATATTTTTTTTTGACAAATAATAACGGTGCTCCACATGGTGAGACACTTGGTCCGATATATTCTTTATCTAACAATTCCTGTAATTTAATTTTTAATTATGTTAACTTAGGGACACTCATCATGTAAGGTGCTTTTGACACTAGTGCAGATCTAGGTAGTAGATTAATACATAAATCTATTTCTCTCCTTGGAGGTAATTATCGTATTTCTTTTACGAATACATACTCAAATCCCTGAAGAACCGCAAATTATTATAAAATTGGTTTTCTTTATTTATCTAGTATATTTGTTACTTGGATAACATATATTTTGTAGCCTTTACTAATGCACTTTCTAAATTACATTTTTTATATTTGTCTGACAGAAACTGGTTTACCAATTCCTTCCAATGTTCTTGATATTCCATTTTCATCTTTGTATACAAATGATTTTTCATAACAATTTAATATAACTTTGTGCTTTTCTAACTAGTCCATACCAATAAGTATGTCATATGATCCTAAGGGTAATATAGTCAAGTTTACCTTTGTATCCTGACCATTTATATTCATCTCACAATCAGAAATGAATTCTGTTATTTTTTCTTTTTTAGGCCCATTTCTAATTGTACTAAATTGGATTTAGTATACTTTTTCTTAATCAACTTGTTTGAGTCTACCAAATTTGGGGTATAATAACTTAAAATAGCTACCAGGTCTATTAAAATAGATACTTTTCTGTCATGAATTTTACCTTCAATATCCACGATAGTGGATTGATGATCTGCTTGTCTATTGTCCAAAGCTCCGTTGATTCTATGAATACTTTTGTCAATATCACCAACTGTCGAAACTTCTTGTATGCTCTGAATAGTCTTGTTTGGAGCATTTCTATAAGGACAGTTTCTCAACAAATGTAGTTCGCCACATCCCCAACATTTCAATGGTTCTCTAGGATTATCATTCTTTTTTATTGAATCCCAAATTAAGTGAAGTGCTTCCATACACTTGTTGCGAGTTTCTATAGGAGTTATGTTCTTGATTTCCTTTAGAAATGTTTCAAAATGGGGCTGGTTTAAAACCATTTTTCCTTTGATTGAGTTTTTCTTGCTTATTTTCTCTCCATGCTTCTGGATTTTCAGATCGTTGTTTGTACTGATCATAGCATATTATTTCTTTTCGCAGTACTTCATTCAAGGTTTTTGAGTTATCAAACTTGATTTTCTCCTTATATGACTGAGGTAAACAGCTTAGAAACCTTTGAACTTTTACCTTTTCATCTTTAATATAAGGCACAAACCTCAACAATTCCAAAAATTTAGTAATTAGATCCTCCATGGACAATTGTCCTAACTTTAGCTCATAGAACTCTTTAGTTTTTCTCTCATAATAACTTTTAGATAAGTATTGTTTCTTAAAGTATTTCTTAAAATATGTCCATTCTATTTTTTCTTCCTTTAGTCCTTTGGCTAGTTTTAATTCTTGCCACCATATATTGGCTTTACCTTTCAGATTGTAGATAGCCATCTTTACTTTCATATTACTAAATTAATTATAAATATGGAAGTATTTCTTTATGTTAAGTAGCCAACCTTTTACCTCTTCACCAGTTCTAGATTCACCATCAAATGTTGAAGGTTTGATTTTCTTAAATTCTCCATCTAGATGGTCCATCTATTTTCTTTTTCTTACTGTAGATGCTTTGTTTTCCATCATATGTGTGTAGTTGGAAGAGTTGTTTTATTTTTTTATTTCATGACTAGAATCCTTTGAGGAGTTTTTACTAACTTCCTCATCCATTTCATTATCCTTTGGGATCTTTTTCGTTGATATTCTTTGTAAAAAAATCTCATTTATTTCTTGTTGATTTGCATGTGCTTTCTTTATTTTTTCATTATCAGTTTTGAATACTTATAATTCCATGATAATATTCCTCATTGTTTCCAATACCTTGGTTGTTGAACTACCCTCGCTGTGATGTTATAGGTTTCTAGGAGATTCTTGATTATTAATACCTTCAGGTCTACCTTCTTCTCCATTATGTGTTGACATTGTTACAAAATTTTTGACATAGTCTGTTTGTATCAAATGGAAAAAAAATTGTTTATTAGATTTTTCATTGAATACAATATTTCCTGGTGATTCCCTTATGCCTAAGTGTTGTAACCTACAACTCTGATACCATATGTAAAATACCACATATTTTTTTTTATATATTGTTTGAACATTGTTCTAGGAGGCTAAAGAAGTGGCATCACTTCATTTAATATAATTCAAGTCATTTTATTTAATGGTGTTGTCTCACTATGGATAAGTTTCTATTGATTAGGACCATGTATATATCATTCTATGAACCCTTGAATTACATTGATATAATCAACTCTAGGTTTATGTTTCTTGAAGGATGTTGCAAATATAATACATATATTATCTTCACAAAAGGCTAGCCCCAAAAATGATAAAATGATTATGTAATATATATACTTTGGTTTCCACCCTATGTTCATACCAACCATTGAATAACGGTTCCTCAAGTATTAAGTGCTCATATCTAAATATTTATTAAAAAGGTGTCAAATATTAGACTCATGATAAGCTTATTCTATAGCTCAACAGTTTGCATTTCTTTTACGAGTCTTATTGTTTACAATTGCTCTGAGAGTTGAGGCGAGGTGACTAAAGAGTGATTCAAACTTCATTATCGAACCAAACCATGTACATCAGTTCTGATCCTCATAACTTTCTCCCAATCCCTTAACTCCATGTCTTATCCTTCACATGGTCTTCCTATACATTCGAAAGTGAAACCCACCTTTCAACCTATAGGTAGTATAGGTGAAGGGATCGAGGTTTCCATTGGGTTCAGAGTCGATGGATTCGATTACCTTCTACCAATGCAAAAACCAAATAGATAAGTTCCAATCTAAAAATCCAGTTCCTCTACGAATTTAGTAGTGTTTCATTGGAGTCATGGCAGTTACGACTATCTCAATGATACAGGGTTACTGGTCCATTATCATCCATTCGTCTAGGTAAAGTTTTCTTTCTAGAATTTTAAAATATTATTTAAAAAAAAAAATCGGAACCTATTCTTTCACTCAAGAAACACTGCAGATGGATTTTTTATGAATAAAATATGTTTCATAAGGAGTGTTTTATTCCTACTATTGCTCAGTTCAGTTATAGAATACGAAAAACCATTAACTAGTTGGCTTTTACTTCATTCTTGTTATCACCCATATAGTATTCCTGAAATTTGGGTTTTTGCAGTATTTAACCTCTGATACATTCAAAAATATTATACAAGTACATGCAAACTTTGATAACTCAAGGAGGGTCTCAGGGATTAACATATACTCCCTTCAGTATATACGAAGGTTTATACTCTTGCATTTTTATTTATTTTTCTTCATTTTCTTTTCTAGAGTTTCATGAGAACTCTAATATAAGATTTCGTCTATAATATCATTTTCCTCTATGAGCGTACTGACTGAACCATAAGGTAGATGGGTTGTTATTATTTAAGTTTTTTACTCGAAACTAGATTCTCAATCCATATAATGAGGAAAATTTTCTTATATATCTTCTTTTCTAAAGAACGAACCAGTGATGACAATAAACTGATTCCATGTGGTGGTAAGAGAGAAGATAACTCGAGTTCATCCCATATTTTTAAAATTTTATGTATTTTTTATCCACTCGCTAATCTGATCAAAGTGATGAAGAAATGGGAGTTTCGACCAGTAGCCATAATTATGTAAACAAAAATTCTTGGAGGACCAACATTGCGTGTCTAAATATTTACACAGTAGCAAGGAACTTGCCATATTGGTTTATATGGATTTTATGCATGATTCCTTTTATTTTTAAATTGATGTTAGGGACCTAACCCTTCACGTAGGTAGAATAATATATTTCCATGTAATAAAGGTCAATATTAATAATACCTAACAACTAGGAAGAATAATTCCAATGTAAGAAGACCTAATAGAAGCTTCCACTTCTAGAAGGATCTTCCTCTAGATAGTTATTTTGATAGACATATTTAGTATAAATAGGAGTCAAGGGTATGAGAACTTTTGTCTTGGATATTATTGTAATAGAGATCTACTTTGTTGGAGATTTCCCCCTCGAAGAGGCAAGTGAACATTTCTCTCAGTAATCAAAGTGCTCTTTCTGGTGTTATTTTGGTATCATCTTGGTATTATTGTGGTGTCGTTCTGGTTATATTGTTATTCATATGCTAATTCTAGCTATTTATTTTGGTTTTGCATACCTTTTATATCTGGAATATTACAAGTGGTATCAATGCACCTTCCTTGGTAGAAAATTGTGGGTTAATTTTTTTTTCAGGGTAAAGACGTATTTTGACATCTTTAAGCTACAAATATCTATCATTGCGTGCATAAACCCGCGGTCAGGGATTCATACATGCAGAAAATACAAGTGGTACTTAAGAACACATATGTTGGCCACCCTTGTAACCCCTATTGGTACCCCTTCGAGGGGTAGCACGTCAGACAACACCTATATACAAATCGGCCTATATCTCTTGAAGGCCTCCATAGATAAACTGATCGACCTCCTAACTTCTATAGTTCCACCGAGAACCTCACTTGGGAAGATACTCTCTAGTACCTGGGTAGTCGGGTACTACGACTAAGGGCATGGTCTAGCCTCCTTAGTTGGTGCCCTGATATATTGGGTCGAGTAGTACTGTTGGATCTTGCACGTATATTAGAGAGATATAGCATAGGGCAAATCCTTCTCTATAGAAACCTTTAATACCTAACCTTTGGGAAGGAAACAAAAACAGATCATACAAGATCAATTTCCGCACAATGATGTCTCCTGCATTCGAGACCTATTCCGTTGGATTTCTCTCTTCTCCCTTATCGCAGTCACATCCCATTGGCACCATTATTTGAGACATATTCCATTGGATTTCTCTCTTCTCCCTTATCATAGTCAAACCTATAATTTTTGAGAAAATGTTTTTTTTATGGACCCGACCCCCTTCCAACACCCTTATTTCGGCATTACCCCATTGGATTCAACTCCTCACATTGATCTTTGTGATACACTTCACCCATAATCTATTTTTTGTGTGGTCCCACCCACCCCTTTTTGTGTTCCCTTGTCATCATGGCCCATACCCATAGGAAAGACTTGGAAGCTCACTTCAATACCTTGCACTCTAATTTCACATAAACCCAACAAGAAGTGAGACAAATCAGTGCCAATATTGTCTCCATCAATCAAAAAATGAATTCCTCCATCATCAATTCAATCATGGAACTCAAAAAAGAACTCAAACAAGACCTTACTACCGAGCTTGAATCGATCACTATGATGATTTGTGCCATACTGCATATCCCTACAAATATTGACTTACCTGGCCCACCTTTGCATACCGAAGGTGAAACTTCCTCTCATTCCCAAAATTTTCAGCCCCATCACTTTTAGCATGACCTACTCCTTCCACGTGTGAATGTGACCAAATTTGATGGCTCAGATCCCACTGGATGGGTAACTCAAATGGAACATTATTTCTCTTTGTATGGCATTACAGATGAATTGGCCAAACTCCGATATGGTGTTCTCCATATAGATAATGAACATTGGCAATGATGGAAATGGAGAAAAAATGCCCGCCAAGGGTATGTGTCTTGGACACACTTTGTGGAAAAGATTTATGAATTCTTTGACACTGACACCAACCATTTAGGTCATTTGACAAAGTTGAAACAATCTGGCACAGTGGAATACTTTATAACTGCTTTTGAGCCACTGGATTTTCGTACAGAGGGCATGTCTGATGCTTTTTTCCGAGAATGTTTTATCAGTGGCCTCAAGGATGAGATTCATGCCCATGTCCTCATGGTTCATCCTCAGAGTTGGGTGGACGCTTCTAAAATATATAAGGAAGCACAACAGGTTGTCTCTTCTCAAAACTGAAAAACCTCCTTTATTACTCACACTAAACCAATAACTCCCACCCCTACTTCTACTCCACTAAAGATACAAAAATTGACCAGGCCTAAAATGGTTGAACGCCAACTCAAAGGCCTTTGTTATAATTGTGATGAAAAATATTTTTTGGGACACAAGTGTAAGGAACAAAATATTTTTATGGCCATCTCAAAATATGTTTTAGAAGATGATGTTGAGGCTCACCTTGTGTCAGTGTCCCCTGAACCCACTGAGATAACCCCTCCCTTAGACCCTCCTGAAGTAGAACCAATCATTTCCATAAATTCTCTCACTGGCTTCTCTGCTCCCCAAACCCTCAAGCTAATTGGTTACATCAAGCACGGGAAGGTCATCATTCCTGTTGATAGTGGAATCACCCATAATTTTATTCATCTATGCATTGCCCAAGAAACTAATTTCTATATTCGGGTAGTTAATAATTTTCAAATCATGATTTCCAATGGTGGGTCGATGAAATGTGGAGGGCGTTGTGAAAATGTGTGTCTCCAAATTGGTGAATACCACCTAAAATCTCATACATTTTATATCGACATGGGTTGTTGTGACATTGTGTTGGGTGCATAATGGATAAGGAATTTGGGTCCCATTCTCATGGATTTTAAGGAATTAACCATGCAATTCGACTAGTGTTGTTGGGAAATAATACCCTACGGACTAGCAAACTAGGGCCTGATTTGCATGCAGATTTTGACCTTAAAGAAATGACCTTTTAACCTACCACCCAAAACTTAAACCCCTCTTTCAAGACACATGCGTGGAAAGGAACTACCAACCTTTTTACTGATGTTTGGTGTAGATCCTCCGTTGTGCTTTGCCCACTTCCTTGCACTGCTCCTTCCAAAGTTAACCTGCAATCAAGACAAAACACTACGCATGCATGCTATTTTTCTACTTGAGGGTTAGAGATTAAGCATAAATTACACCAATCATAGATAACTCATGCATTGGGATGGGAAAAGTATTCTTTTATTATTTTCAAAATGAATCAACTTACAATCAAAGTTGAGACCAACCACAGCTCCTTGATCTTGATCCTGGGCTCCTCCTCTTCTTTGTCCTCCAACTACTTTGTGTTAATTCTCCTTAGGCTTGAGGAAAGGCTAAAGGGTTGGGACAAATGGATTTGGCAAACGGGCATAGTTTCTTCACTATATTTTTCCTCTCTCAAAATAGTACCCCTACCCCTTCTTTTATAGGCTAGAAGGAGCTAGGGTTTTGGATGAACTCTCGTCCATGAATGGCTGGGAGTTTCAGTTAAATGACCCATAGATTTTTGTCCCATCAGAAACTTTCCATTTTTTTTTATTATGAAGGTAAACGCGGGTTGTAGTGGGCCTGCTAGCGTTTTCTTTTGGATACACGCAGGTTGTAGTGGGCCAGCTAGTGTGTACTTTTTAAAAATGGAGTTTTTAGAAGAGTTGTTCAGTAGTTTTTTGGAAAAGAAGGGATATGAGTTGGCCTGATGCCAGGTAAGCATGTGTGGTGCAATTTAGGGTTATAACAGATGCCCCCTAATGTGTGAGGTCAGAAGAATATCTGATGGCCAAAATATATTACCAATCTTTTACCAATTTGTATTGATATGCTGAATGAGTGAGCCTAGGAATCAGGAATCGAGAGGTGTCATCTGCAAAATAACAAATGTCTCACCGAGGCGGGCATACCCATGCTTGGGATAAAATAGAACCATGGCTACCAATCAAATACACTGTAGATCCATGTCAAACAACTAAAGAGTAGCCGCGAATAATACACAACGGAGCTACATCTCGAAATCAGAAAGATATACATATAAAGTATCCATCTCCCAGAAGCTGATTCGGCCTGATGGCTGTACTTCAGAGCTCGAGCAAAAAATTCAAAATCTTCTAAACTCGGTAGGAGTGTAATATGAGTGTACGACTGCACTACCCAGAGGTCTTCGACGGCTCATCGGTTATGGACTTGATAATCTTGATGATCGGACTGAAGGCTTCAGCGATTTCGAACAAAGACTTGATTGGACATTCAGGATGGCCGAGTATGCGGAAAAGAGACATATTGTAGAGGGGTCGACTCAGGCTCAGTGAAAAAATTCCCTTGGATAATAGCACGACAAGTGATAAGAATCGGAAAACATATCTGTTAATCATAAGTCTATGAAGTAGGAGGCAACGCAAACTCTCCATATGTTTGGAAGAGTAACCAAACAGTGGAGGACACAACTCTATATAGTGAGAAAAGCTTCCTAAGGCTGTACTACATCCCATAGTCTGATGAATCAAATGGACATATGTGCTTTATCCAAGGGCGACTCATTATGCTGCCAATAAAGAAAATACTTTTCCCATCCTCTTTTTGGGGTATATTTGATTTTTTTGTTCTTTTTGATAATTTGTGAAAAAGAGTAAAGGAATACTACGTTACAGTGGAGGAGTGAGTACTGCAAACATACAAGCTCAAGGCATAAAAACAAGACTGATGTTCTGGGGAAATGATACTCGGAAAAAATCCTCCAGTGGCCAAAGGTGTTAAGACGCAGAAGCAAACTGTTACAAGGCCGATGGGTAAGGTATGCAAATGCGGTTGATAGAACACACAATGGTAACGTCCTTCGATGTAAGTTTTAATGAGCCCAGAGAAGGTAAGCTCGGTGGTTTTTCATATTTAGAGAGTCTGAAAAAGCATAAAAGGAAACTCCATCGGGGTACCTTTTTTGACAATAGTC
This sequence comes from Picea engelmannii, assembly GCA_009831015.1. Lineage (NCBI taxonomy): Eukaryota > Viridiplantae > Streptophyta > Pinopsida > Pinales > Pinaceae > Picea > Picea engelmannii. The sequence goes on along the minus strand of ML778861.1, from coordinate 155,439 downwards.
TAGTC
>ML778861.1:133798-150762 GCA_009831015.1 Picea engelmannii | reverse complement strand
TGGCTTAAAGCGCAGATCGCAAAGAAACAGAGCAAAGACACACATTGGCAATCGAGAAAGCACTGCTTCTTATGCTTTTCTAAAAACCATAAAACACAATTTTTCCTTTTTATCTTTTCTATCAACTATCAACTAAGAAAAAATAGGCTAAGGGTAAGAGGCCCTAACCTACTGACTGTGCAACCCTAGACTCAAACCCCTGAGAGGAACACTTCTCACCACAGGAAGGGATGACTGCCCTACCCTGATTGAAAAGCAACTTGTCAAGCCTATTACTGTCACTGAAACAACACGCTTTCAAACGTGTGATGACCTACAACAGCGTGCGGGTACCCGCGGGCTGCACTTGCACAGGCCACGTGTATGTATAAACTCTAAGACAAAACTAAACACAGGCAGCCCAGACCTGGAAGAGGCCTCTAGTATTGATAACCAGGGTCTCCTGAAGGCTTGGATGCTTCTTCTTAACAGAAAAGAAAAATAACTGCAAGAAATAACCAAATGCAATAAAGTAAACTCAAACAAGACTATGAACCAGCAAGACTCAGACAGGATCCAGAAAGCCCCCTGAGAATGTATGATTCTGATAGGGAAGAGGAGGATCACCTCTCAAGCTCTCTGACTCCTACACGCTACTGAAACCTCTACAATAGGCGTTCAAATGCGGGATATAGAAGGTTAGGGCACGGGTTACAAGCGTGCATGCCTTCTGCAGGTCGCGTGTACCTCTGTGTATCTCGATAATTATCATCAAGCAACCGTCAAGGAAAAATTGGTATAAAGAACTAGGTTCCCTGCTAGTTCTGACCTAACAGAAAACAGACAAATAAAGAAAAAGAAAATCTAATCCTTTAAACTACCCAAAAACCTCAACTAAATATGGAAACCCTAAGAGTATCGTCCCTAGTGGAGTCGCCAATTCTGTTGTTGGGAAATAATACCCTACGGACTAGCAAACTAGGGTCTGATTTGCATGCAGATTTTGACCTTAAAGAAATGACCTTTTAACCCACCTCTCAAAACTTAAACCCCTCTTTCGAGACACATGCGTGGAAAGGAACTACCAACCTTTTTACTGATGTTTGGTGTAGATTCTCTGTTGTGCTTTGCCCGCTTCCTTGCGTTGATCCTTCTAAAGTTAACCTGCAATCAAGACAAAACACTATGCATGCATGTTATTTTTCTACTTGAGGGTTAGAGATTAAGCATAAATTACACCAATCATAGATAACTCATGCATTGGGATGGGAAACGTATTCTTTTATTATTTTCAAAATGAATCAACTTACAATCAAAGTCGAGACTGGCCACTGCTCCTTGATCCTGATCCTGGGATCCTCCTCTTCTTTGTCCTCCAACTACTTTGCGTTAATTCTCCTTAGGCTTGAGGAAAGGCTAAAGGGTTGGGACAAATGAATTTGGAAAATGGGCAGAGTTTCTTCGCTATATTTTTTGTCTCTCAAAATAGTACCCCTACCCCTTCTTTTATAGGTTAGAAGGAGCTAGGGTTTTGGACGAACTCTCGGCCATGCATGGTTGGGAGTTTCAGTTAACTGACCCATAGCTTTTTGTCCCATTGGCAAATTTCTGTTTTTTGTGATTCTGAAGGTAAACGCAGGCTGTAGTGGGCCTGATAGAATTTTCTTTCGGATACACGTGGGCTGTAGTGGGCCAGCTAGCGTGTACTTTTTAAAAATGGAGTTTTTAGAAGAGTTGTTCAGTAGTTTTTTGGCAAAGAAGGGATATGAGTTGGCCTGATGCTAGGTAAGCATGTGTGGTGAAATTTAGGTTTATAACAACTAGGATGGCCAACAATATAAGTTCCAAGGCATAATCACTGGTTCCCCGGAGATAATTAGTTCCCATCGCATGGAAAATATATTAGTTCCCATCGCATGGAAAAGATATTTAAAAACGGTCATTCTGGCATTATTTCCCAGCTCCATGCCATACAAGCAACTGAGACACCCTCTGTGCTTCAAGACCTCCAATCCATCCTCTCTAAACATCAAGTGGTTTTTTCCACTCCCCATGGAATCCCTCCTTCCCGTGGTGTTCATGATAATTCCATTCCCCTTGTCCCAGGTGGACTTCCTCCCGATATTTGTCCCTATCGTCACCCCTTTTCCAAAAAAAAATGAAATGAATAAAATTGTTTAAGAACTGTTCAACACAGGTGTTATCCACCCTAGTACGAGTCCCTACTCTTCTCCTATGGTCATGGTCCTTAAGAAAGAAGGTTCTTGGAACATGTTTCATAACTTCTGTGCCCTCAACAAACTCACCATTAAAGACAAATTTCCCATTCCTGTCATTGATGACCTATTGGATGAATTGAGTGGTGCCCAATTATTTACTAAACTTGATCTTTGTTCTGGCTACCACTAGATCCATATGAAAGAGGCAGAAATTCCTAAGACTGAATTTAGAACTCATGAGGGCCACTATGAGTTTTTGGTCATGCCCTTTGGCCAGTGTAATACTCCCTCCACTTTCCAAAGCCTCATGAATCATGTCTTCCGTGATTTTCTCCGTCATTTTTTCTTAGTTTTCTTTGATGATATCCTCATCTATAGTAAAACTTATACAACCCACCTTTCTCATGTGGATCAAGTTCTCCATCTACTCTCTCAGCGCCAAAATTTCCTCAAACAATCTAAATGTGCTTTTGGCGCCTCAGAAGTCAAGTACTTAGGTCATCTTGTTGGCAAGGCTGGCGTCAGGGTGGATCCTAAAACGATTGAAGCTATGCAAGATTGGCCTCACCCAAAGACTCTCAAAAGTTTGCGTGGATTTTTGGGTTTAACAGGTTATTATCACAAGTTTGTTAAGAATTATGGAAAGAATGTAGCGCCTCTCACTACACTCCTTAAAAAGAATTATTTCACTTGGACTCCAGTAGCTGCTCAGGATTTTCAAACCTTAAAGATGGCCATGTGCACCACTCCAGTCCTGGCCCTTCCTAATTTCAAAATGACCTTTGTCCTAGAATGTGATGCTTCTGGGAAAGGAATTGGCATTTCCCTTATGCAAGAGGTTCGGTCTTTGGCCTTTACCAGCAAACAACTGTCCGAGAACAATTTAGGAAAATCAATCTATGAAAAGGAAATGTTGGTTATTTTGCATGTGGTGGATATTTGGTTCCCTTATATATTGGGGAAATGCTTCCAAATTAAGACATATCATCAGACTCAATTATATTATGGAACAATGCCTTTCCTCCCCAGAGAAACAAAAATGGGTGACTAATCTCTTTGGATATGATTATGAGATCATTTACAAAAAAAGCAAAGACAATGTGGTTGCTGATGCACTTTCCAGAAAATATGAAGATGAAGGGTCCCTTTTTTATCTCTCCTTCATTGTAACAAATTGACTCAAAGTTGTTAACCAAGAATGGCTACATGATCCAAAACGTTCGCATCTGATACAACAATTGTAGTCCAATTCTCTAGTTTCCCTAGGGTACTCTTGGCTCAATGATGAGATTAGATACAAAGGTCGTTTGTATTTAAGTAAAAAATCAAAACTTAAATCCATGGTACTTTCTTAGATTCATGCTACACCCACATTTGGGCACTTTGGGTTTACCAAAACCTATGACAAGGTCAAATGTTCCTTTTTTCCTGGGATGATCTGAAACAGGAGGTTCGTAATTTTGTGGCTGAATGTGATGTGTGTCAACACAACAAGGGAGAAATAGTAAAATCGCCTGGCACATACAACCGCTTCTGATTCCACCTATTATTTGGCGGGATATCTCTATGGATTTTATTATAGGATTACCTAAATTAGGAAATAAATCAATCATCATGGTGGTAGTTGACCGTCTTTCCAGGTATGCTCATTTATGTTCTCTTCAACATACATTTACAACATCCACTGTGGCTCAACTTTTCATGGATCAGGTCTTCAAGATTCATGGCATGCCACATTCTATTGTATCTAATAGCGACCCAAATTTCACCAGCAATGTCTGGCAAAAAATATTCAAGCTACAAGGCACCCAATTGCATCTCAGCACAACTTATCATCTCCAGACTGATGGTCAAAATGAAATTGTCAATAAGTGTTTGGAAACATATTTGAGTTGTTTTTCATCGGAAATTAAAAATCAGTGGGCTCAATGGTTACCACTCATTGAATGATGGTACAACACTTCATACCATACAACTACCTGCATGACTCCTTTTGAAGTGGTATATGGACAAAATCCACCTTCAGTTCTCTCATATTTTCCAGGTGTCTCAAAGGTTCAGGCGGTTGACCAAATTCTTACAGTTCGAGAGGCTATTATCCGTACCCTCAAAGAGAATTTGGTCATGGCCCAAAATTGCATGAAGTAACAAGAAGATCAAGGTCACTATGAACGTCAATTTACAGAAGGGGATTAGATGTTTCTTCGACTGCAACCTTACAAGAAAATTTCCCTCAAGGATGACCATTGTCAGAAACTGGCACCCACATTTTATGGCCCTTATACCATTCTCAAGCATGTGGGACATGTGGCCTATCAGTTATCTTTGACCAATCATTCTAAGATCAATCTGATTTTTCATGTTTCCTTCTTAAAGAAGGTGATTGGAACTAAGTGTCAAATGCAAATGAACCTTCCCGAGTTGGATGAAGAAGGATCCATTTGGATACAACCACAATAATTTTTGGACTAGCGTGAACATTTTCTGCATCAATGAACCTTCAAGGAAGTGTTAGTCCAGTGGAAATATATAGCTCCAGCATTTGCCACTTGGGAACCAACTACCATTCTGCAACAATTTCCTCATATCAAGCCTTGAGGACAAGGTTGTTTTTAAGGGGGAGGACATGTTAGGTACCTAACCCCTCACATAGGTAAAATAATATATTTCCATGTAACAAAGGTCAATATTAATAAGGCCTAGAAATAGGGAAGAATAATTCCAATGTAATAATATCTGTTAGAAGCTTCTACTTCTAGAAGGATCTTCCTCTAGATGGTTTTTTTGATAGTCATATTTAGTATAAATAGGAGTCAAGGGTATGAGCACTTTTTTCTTGGATAGTATTGTAATAGAGCTCTACTATGTTGGAGGTTTCCCCCTCGAAGAGGCAAGTGAACATTTCTCTCAGTAATCAAAGTGCTCTTTCTGGTGTTATTCTGGTATCATCTTGGTATTATTGTGGTGTTGTTCCGATTATATTGTTGTTCATCTTCTAGTTCTAGCTATTTATTTTAGTTCTGCATACTTTTTATATATGGAATATTACAATTGACTTATTGAGTTCATAATAGTTCTCATTTTGGAATGCATCAATTTCTTTGATATGATTAAATTTCTCGACAAAGTTTTAATGACGAGTTCTTTCATTTACGAGGAAACCCATTAGAGGAAAAGGAGAACAAATTTTCCACTGCTACTCTTCCTTGGGTCCTCCAAGTTTGGCCTTGGCACTCAAGTCAATATAGGAAAATTGTTATCCCTTTACAGATGATTAAACCTCTCATTCTTCATTGTTATTTAAGTATTAGATACATATTCCCAAGTTAACTAAACTATGTATTTTTCTATACCGAAGGAGTATGAGCTCTTTACAAAGTTTTTCATACTCGACATTGAAGACACAATCAAGACTTGAAGAAAAGGGGGCAAGTTTAATTGTTTGCAAGAATTATTGATTATTTAATTCCTATCACTCTCTTCAATAGGTATTATACTTAAATGTTTCCCTTGTTTTCTACAGGCGGAAAAGGATCCACCCTTGGGTATCCTTGGTATTTGGGTTCTAATAGGGTGATATAACTTAAATTATTGAACCAAGTCAACCTTTGGTTTAATTCTGTCCATTTTTACTCACAATAATTCATGTAATGAGGATAATGTGGTTTGAGCTACTAAACTTTCATCCTGTAATTGTAAGGGTTGAGATATAATCCCTAAGCATGAAAACTATCATTCTGATATTGAAATTTCATTATAATGTTGTTGGCTATTTTAGTAGACTATCCTATGGGTATATATACTTTGCATGGTGACTTTTTTATTTTTACTATATTTGGACACTTAAAAAAATTCCCCATATTTATCATAGTTATCGAATGTCCACCAAATCTCACATACACATAAATAGCCTGATTGTTGATTATTTTCTAAGGTACCATTCATGTAGGTTCAATTTTCTAGAATACAAAAACTAGATAACTCTAGAAACTTATACAAATTGTAGAAAAATAACTAATTTAGAATTCTATAATTAAAGACTTTATGTATTGATCTGATTCTGTAGTGAATCAATAAACTTTTACTCTATTATCTAAATTTTTTCTCTGTAATAAAATAAAATCTTCAACAAGGATTTGAATATATCTCTATATACATGCAGAATATTTATATCCTTTAACCTCAAGATAACTTCCCACAATATAGAAATATTTATAACTAATTAACATACACATATGCAAAAGATAACTCAAAATGAATAGGTGATACATATCCAAGTCAAACCAGCCAGAAAAAAAAATGGAACAACCACATTCCACCCAACCATAGATGCAGAACGACCAATATTACATTCCTTGATCACCCGCTAGCCTGAACATGACTCCATAATGGAAAAAAGAGCTCCATTCCTTAGACAATATACCTCTGTACAATTCATAAAATCATTTTCCTAACACAGTGAGTGCTCACATGACAATTCCTCCCCAAACCATACTAAGAAGTGTCCTTCCTCCCACATATGTTGCATAGATCCTTTTTCCTTTTCCTAATACTTTTCTTCAATCCATTTCCCTCCTTGGAAATCCATGGCCTTACAAATCCATGATTTTTAGGGATTGTCACAGACAAAACTCCACTTTTGCAACTTGTTAAAATAAACTCTGATTTCACTCAAACATGTTCCCCACTCATGGAGTCATAGTCAACTATTTTTAACCTAGTTGTTCCATATGTTTACTTCTTTAAATATATTAAAAAATTATGTCTTATACATTTTTCCATCAAAGAGGACAGTTGTAAAGTCAAGCTCTTGCTCAACAGTATAAAATATAACAATTAAATGTCTTATTTATACCAAGTACGAATTTCCATAAATGAAAATTATTAAAAATAGAAATAAAGTGTTTTGATTTTTGGAGGATATTACACAGTGGAACACCACAGTGCCTTTTGGAGGAGGCAAAAGTTATAGCATGAATGAAATAAGAAAAAACTCTAAGAATTGGAGCACATTAAGGGTGGCGGAATGTGAGAGTGTATTTTGGAGGCCACAAAAGTTTGAAGGGAAGACACAAATACCTTAGTCCCATGGTGAAATATTTTCAACGGACAAGATCTATTTTAAAGATAATAAGACGATGGACGATTGTCGAAGCTATGATGCTCGAGATAACGAAATGATCTTCCCTATAATGCCATTAGTAGTCTTTATGCTTGAATATTTTGAAGAGGGAACACAAGTATTAGTCATGTGGATTCATGGACAGCGAAGTCCATGCATTCACTCAAGAACAATAATAATAATAATAAGATATTAACAATTCAACATAAATCAGAAATAAATTATTTCTAATAAGATTCTAAAGAAAAAAATGTTGTATAAAATCATGGATTTGTTAAATTCTTGTATCCTTACAAATCATGTTGCATTCACAGAACAAATAACATAATTCGACGTAAGAAGAATTTTGCAGGAAGATCAATAAACCAAGACATAGATGATGATGAAGGAACTTACAATTATTAAGATGAAGGTATAATATTTGGTATGGGCATGGATGTTGCAGTGAAACAACCTAATCGACATAGAGAATATGGAAAGGAAGAGAGTATGAATTTGGTGGGTACCATAAAAAAAATTCAAAACGATTTCCAAAGTTAGAAATCTGATAACGAGAAGCTTATGAAAATCCAAGGAGCAACAAGAAGGCTTTAACATCAAGTTAATGCATATCTTGGATAATATAGAGAAGAGGATGTATAATGAGATTGAGTTAAGAAAATAATGGAGTCTCTGGTCTCATGATAAAAGGAGAAGAACTAGAAGTGTTTGTAGTAATCACCATCACTCCCTAAGGAATTAAACTAGCATAACACATAGTAGTTCAAGTCCATTCCATGTCAGGAAGCATAAGAAGAAGTATGGAGTGGATTCATGAGATACGGGGAGAAATGAATAAAATAAAATCATCTACATTTGATGGTGAACACAATAAGGATGAGGATGTTGAGACCTGGTTGTTGGGCATGAGAAAGTATTTTTACTTGCATAATTACTCTTCACAGACAGAAGGAAGAATTTTCATATATCAAATCAAATTAAAAGCATCAATGTGGTGGGATCAATTTGTGTAAGTGAAACACATTGATGAGAAAACGGTTACTTGGAGAGAATTCAAAAGGTATTTTCAAAAGAAGTACTTAACCAAATGATACTATGATAAGAATATGAAGGAGTTATTTGAACTAAAACTTGGGAGTATGACCATAGATGAGTAAGAAATGAGGTTCTTAGAGCTACTAAAATATGTTTCTTTCATCAACGATGAAGAAGTTAAGATTCATAGGTACCTGAGTGGGATGCCATCATTTATCAATGACATGATATAGTATGATGATCCCAAGACACTATAAGAAACCATAAGGAGAGGTAAATTCCTTTATGATCAACATAAAGGAAGACCAAATTTCTAAAAGGCATGGGAATAAAAGAAGAAGAGAAATATGGAACAGAGGAGGAATGGGACAAAGCCACCATTATTCTAAAATAATTCTCAAGGACAACCCTCTCCTAAAGGACCCAACATTACTAATATAATGCGGCAAAGACAAAGGAAACTACCTATTCAATGTTTGGGTTGTGGGGGAGATTATATTTACAGAGATTTCCCTCACAGAGGTGAAAAAGTGAGGAATCTTCACAATGTAAAACAAGATGAAATAGTGGAGGACATAAGGTTAAATGTACCTAGGATCTACATAGTTATGGATAACAAGAAAGTTGAGTTTCAGTCACATATGATTGAAGTGGAAGGTAAGATCAAAATCCAACCCATTGTTTTTTTAATTGATTCAAGAGATATTCATAGTTCTCTAGATCCTAAGATGGTGAAAATATTTCAATTTCCAATAAGAAAGCTTGGTAAACCTTGGTTGGTACAGCTAGATACATGAGCTAAAATTAAAATTAATTATATGGTTAAGGAATGCCCAATAGACATGAATGGATTAAGAACAGGGGAAAATTTGAATATCATACCTTTGGGATGATATGAATGCCTAATTGGTATGGATTGGTTGGACCAACATCATGTTGTTCTAGACTATTATAATAAGGATTTTATCTGCTTGGATGAAAAAGAGAACCCGAGGATAGTTCAAGGTATTCCAAGAGTAGTAACCATCAGGGAAGTTATATCCTTGTAGCTAAATAAAAACTTCAGGGAAGGATGTCAAGTATTTGCAGAATATATGGGGCAAACACCTAAGGATAAAGTACCAAGTATCTAATAGTATGCAGTCTTAAAAGAGTTTGAAAATGTATTTAAATAAATATTGGGGCTGCCACCCAAAAGAGATTTTGACTTCTCCATAAATATGATGCTTGGAGGAGTCCCAATATCCAAGACTCCTTATAGGATGAGTACACCATAATTGAAGGAGTTGCAAAAGAAGCTAGAGTAAATTCTAAAGAAGGGGTATATACACCCAAGTGTGTCATTTTCGGCTTCCCCAATATTACTTGTGAAGAAAAAGGATGGAACCTTGAAGCTTTGCATTGACTTCAGGGGGTTGAATAAGGTAACTGTGAATAACAAGTATCATTTCCAAGGATAGATGATATTTTTTATCAGTTGAAATATGCTAAAGTATTCACTAAGATTTATCTCAAGTCAGGTTATCACCAAGTAATAATTAAGGAAGAAGAAATTAGCAATACTTCCTTCAAAACTAGGTATGACCATTATGATTTCACAATGGTTCCATTTGGGTTATCAAATGAACTATCTATCTTCATGTGTTTAATGAATGGTATTTTCATAGAATACTTGGATCAATTTGTCACTGTATTTTTAGATGACATACTTATTTATTCAAAATGTGAAGAAGAACATGAGAAACACTTGGATATGGTTATACAAGTATTGAGAGAACATCAACTATTCGTAAAGTTGAGAAAGTTCTCATTCTAGCAAAGGAAGATAAATTACTTGGGGAATTTAATTTATAGAAATGGATAATAGTGGACCTAAAGAAGATAAAATCCATTGAAGGTTGGCCAACACCAAGGAATGTCTCTATGGTGAGATCATTATGGGACTTGCAGTTTACTACAAAAGATTTATTTAAGGATTCTCAAAGATTTCACACCCAATCACTTCCTTGCAAAACAAGGGTGTGAAGTTTGAGTGGACATCAGATTGTGAAAGAAGTTTGAGTGGACATCAGATTGTGAAAGAAGTTTCCAACACTTGAAGTATTTTCTAACTAGTTCTCCAATATTGAGCATTGTTGATCCAAATGAAGGTTTCATTGTATGCACATATTCATGTAAAGAAGGACTTGGGGTAGTTATTAGTTAGAATGGACATGTGGTGTGCTACAAATAAAGAAAAATAAAGGAACATGAAAGACACTATGGTACTCATGATTTGGAATTGGAAGCCATAGTGCATTCCTTGAAGATGTGGAGGCACTATATCATGGGGAAAATATTTGAATTGAGGATAGGACATAGTAATATTAAATATTTATTTGGACAAAAAACTCTAAATTCCAGGAAAAGAAAGTGGTTAGAATTCCTCAATGAATATGACTTTGATATAAATCATATCAAGGGTGAAGAGAACAAGGTATTTGATGCGCTCAACAAAAGAGTGCATGAGATGTATGCTACAACCATTAGCATGTACACATCATATTTGAAAGACATAATTTTAGAGGATGAAAATCAAATCTACAATTCATGGAAAAAAAAAATTACAGCAAGGTTTTTTGCAACAAGAAATTAAGAATTTTTAGTTAAAAGAGGATGAAATTATTTTGTACAAAGGAAGAATTTATGTGTCAAATTATCAGGAATTGAAAAATGTGATTTTAAAATAAATGCATAATGTTCCTTATGATGGAAACACATGTTACCAAAATACTATTAAAGTTGTCAATACCCAATATTATTGGTCATGTATGAATAAAAATGTTGTTGATTTTATTGCAAAGTGTTTAGAATGTCAAAATATTCAAGGCTGAGCACAAACACCCAATTGGTTTTCTACAACCATTACCCATTCCTGAGTGGAAATGAGAATTTGTAACAATGTATTTCATCACCAAGTTTCCCAAAACAACCAATCAACATGATTCCATCATGGTGGTGATGGATAAGCTTACTAAATCTTCCCGCTTTATTCTAGTAAAGCTCAATCACAGGTGATCTGGATGGAATGGCCTCAGCAGGCAGAGAAAGGGAAAAATTAAAAGTTCCCAAAACTTCATGAAAATGGCATGATCGGGAAGAGAGTGTCACAAGATTCCCAGTGACACAAACAACTCATCAGATGGAGTTACGGATTGAAATATATTCGTGTTCAAATTTCGGTCAACCCAGCGCAGTCAACAGGGGATGAGTCCATATCCGTACTGTTGATGTCATCATCCGTAAGGATGATGTCAACATCCATAAAAAAACATGGCAGGAGCAGGAATGTGACACATGGCATGTTGAATCCAGCACGATGTCAGCATGATGACATGGCAGTACTAGAGGCTGCCATGTGTCACCCATTTTAGCATTTTCGGGCCTATCCATGGACCAATTTGATCATGCGACGTTGAAGTCCATACAGTCCATACAATGACATGGAAACTGATGTGGCAATCTATATAGTTGAGGTGGAAGTTGAGGTGGTAGGTACAATCAACAACTAGCGTGGCATTCCATATAGATGACATGGCATTCCGTACAGCTGATGTGGTAGTCCTTACAACTAACGTGGAAGGTATAGTCAACAACTGACATGGAAATTCATACATGTGACATTAGCAGGTGACATGGAAGGCTCGGTCAGCAGGGCCAATGGGTGGATACCACGTGGCCCAATCATAAGCTTCTATGTGGTAGACGACAAATGCCCAGTGAGGGCACATGCCAAATTTTTTGAGAATTAAGTTTAAATTAAACTCCACCAAACTTGGCTACATTCCACCAAATATGGTAGGGATTTGCCAATTTTAGCATTGCATTGGGAAGCATGCCAAAAAAGGAGGCCAATGGATTTGACCCCATGACCTCCTCTAAACTAATGCCTTAACTTAGCCTCTGCCAACCAATTCGGCTAAACTGGTTCATGGGTAATTACACCCTCTCTTTTACTTAAGTGTTGAACTCTGCAAGTGCATGGGGAAGCATGGCCATGACATAGAATGGCACGGGTTTCAATGCATATAGTGCATTAATTTCCCAAACTTTCACGTGGATCGAGGCAGAAGGTCTAGAAAAGGCCTGAAGGTGACTGTGTCTGATGGAGACCACTTGACAATTTCTTTTAGGTATTTCGACGACGTGAATCCAATGACGAAGTTTGTTTTTGCAGCAGATCTTCAGATCAAAAAGCTAATTTTTGGAGAAGACAATGTAGGCATGATTTTCATTATGTTGTTTTTTCATTAAATGTTGCAGCATAGCATGGGTGTTAAAGGTCTGAAGGAGCATTGAGAGGCTGCGGCAAGGCAACAAGATCAACTTATTCCTTCTATCTTTTATTTTCTTCTCTTCTTCCACATCGAAACAAGCAGTTACATGTGACAGAGAAATTGTGTCACTTGCATGATAAGTGGCCAACGAAGCATTTCTAAATCTCATGGTTCCAGGATATTTGTAGGGGCTGCATATTTATGCTTGGATCTAAGTAGCAGATCTAAGGCACTTGATGGCTCCATGGTGATGGGGATCATATTTTATTCTTCCTATTTTTATGTATTGAGTATGTGGGAATGATTTCCATGTCAGCATCATGGATGCCTCATGAGCATGAGAACTTGTGAATATTTTATACATTCCTTATCACATTCCGATCTCTTATTTCTATCACCAAAAAGGGACTTTGGCCTTACAACTTGTTAAAGAGAGACATCATTATTGCGAGGAGAATAAAGTGGTCAAGCTTTGGGAGCATGACCTGGAGAGGAAGCCCACATCGGGTGAACTCTGTTATCAAGGGAAGTGTCATATCTCTTGTGTGTATTTTGTCCTTATGTTTACTTTCATGAATTTCTGCACAGAGATCAGTAAATGCAAGCATGACATATAACACATAAGGAATTTACAGAGACTTTTATTCACTTTGGATTCAAGCTCATAAGACTTCAACTTTAACTTTAATTGCACATCGCTCAATTAAAACAATCTATAACTGGCCCTTTTGAAGGAGTGACAAAATCAATCAATTATTGGAAACTAATCACCCCCGGGTTCAGATCAACAAGGAAACCAACATTTCTTATATTTATATGAGAGAAATTGCTCAACTACATGGTATACCAAAGACAATTGTGTCTAACATAGATCCAAAATTTACATCATATTTTTGGAAAGGATTATTCAAAGGGATTGGGACCAATATGAACTTTAGCACAAGCTATCATACAGATTCATATGGACAAACATAGAGGGTGAATCAAGTGATTGAAGATATGTTGAGGATGCATGTGATGGATAAACCATCCAAACAAGAGGATTATTTGCATTCGATGGATTTTTTTTATAACAATGGGTATCAAGCATCTATGAAGATGAGCTTATTTGAGGCACTTTATGGAATAAAATGCAACACTCTAGTGAGATAGTAAAACCCAACAAATAGAGCAGTGTTTGGACCATAATTACTCAATAAAATGGAAGAGAAAATGGTGAAAATAAAACATAATTTAAAGGCTTCCTAGGACAAGAAGAAAATTTATGTTGATAAGGTCATAACTCACAAAGAGTTCAAAGTGTTTGAGAATGTGTTTTTAAAATTAAAGGCCAAGAGAAGTTCCCTAAAGTTGAGAAATTATTCAAAAACGGTAGCTCGATATTGCAGGCCATTTGAAATCTTGGAGAGGATTGGTACTATAGCATACATGCTTTCCTTACCTACATAAATGTGTATTCATAATTTATTCCATGTATCATTTCTTAAAAAGTATGTACATGATGATAATCATGTCATTGATTGAAATGTGATTTAGGTGGAGAAAGAAGGATACTTTGGAGTTCAGCCAGTATGCATATTGGACCGAAATGTCAAGCTATTCCAAAATCAAGAAATGGGACTGGTAAAGGTCTAATGGACCTGGTACGGTCTTGAAGATGAAACCTAGGAACATGAGGATGTTATACGGGGTGGAATACCCAGATCTTTTTGAATATTTGTGAAGTTGTGTTTGTGAATTTGTATATAATGCACCGAGGAAAATGCATAAATAAAGGGGAGGGGGATGTAATACCCCTAATTTTAACCCCAATTGTAAATATAATGTAATTGTACATATAGGATGGTGAGATAGGATACTTTAGAGTTAGAGTGCTTGTGTGTTTATTAGGCTAGAGAGCCAGAAGCTATAAGGATAGTAATCCTATATATTGTAAATGTAATCACACCCAATTTTTAATGAAAACACATCACTGCTACAAACCAACCATGTAAAAGAGTATGGGGGGGGGATAAAATCCAATAGAATGGGAAAAGGAGGCTAAGAGTCTAGAAAGGGAGCTAATCTATAGGGGATCAAGCCAAAAAGGTATATTTTATCAATATTCCTAAAGCTAAAGTCTAAAGTAGGGGACAATGGATTTTATCTTAGGTCCCTATGAATAAATGTACCACCATGTAACGGAACCCATGTGTGGCTCATGTAGTTTCCAACATGACAAGTTTCAAGTTGGGAACATACACATAAGTTTTGGGGACTTCAACGCATTCCACCATAGGGGGGAATGATTTTTATTCGCACCTTACTACATCCATGGTACTATAATTTGTACCTGCATGCTGCTAGTACCCGTACATATACCGATAGTAATATTTTGGTTAGATTTGGAACTGGACTGAAGAGGCGAGTTATCAAACCTGTGTGACACTGAAGAAGTAGGTTGTCAGGCTCATGAGCATTCTCTTTGAGTGAGAGAACTTCTTGGAATTGATTTCCCAAGGTTCCAAACTGTAGCTACAGGGATCTGAGACTTCATGTCCACCCTATTGTTGAAGCGTCTGAAGGGAAGTGGGGCAGTTGAAGGATTGTTGAGCAGAGAAGAGGCACACTTCCTTGGGTGGGACATGAATGTGGGGAACGAGGGATTGTAGGTTGTTAGTTTGAATTGTCACCTTTGTATGATTTTGTATGTTGTTAAAGATACCTTATCCTGATTAGAAATCCTTTTCCCACATGGAATTTATCCCCAGCTCGGGGTGAACCACTGCTGGGAGTTTATGAGTGTTTTGGTCTAAGGATGGGAGGAATGTGGAATGTATTCATGCAGTTGGTGTTACTTTTACTAAATATAAGTGTTTACTATGTGTTAATATATGTGTTATGTTAATATTATTTCAATTATTCTTATGGGTTTTTTTGTATATGGTGTATTTGTATATAGATGTTGTTATCCACATTAATATCAACAATTACAAAATTGTATCAATTACTTAAATGGTATTAGAGTTCATAAAATTTGTGTGTGGCATTGCTGAGCTAAGAGTCAGACGACACTACAATGTGGTTTCAGAGTTGTAATTGGGAGAGTTTTGTGTGGTGTGGTGCAGTCGAGGTGGTTGGGAGCGTTACAAGATGTAATGGAGCAACTGACGTATACAGATGTTGTATAATCGTAGCCTACATATATGTACAAAAATTTGAAATTTTGACTTTTGACTGAGCAAGATGGGGAAACTAAGTCTGTAGAAAGAAAGGGTAGGCCACCAAAGCACGATGCATAGAGTGTGGCAAAAATTTCTATAACAAACACAAAATTGGTCCCACATTGTTTCAGTGAAACGTGTGGCTTGTTGAAACAATTTTGTTGAATCTAAAATACCTTCAACCTGTTCTCCATATATCTCAACCTTCTTGCAAAAGTGGTGCACTAAAGTATTTAATTTTTCCATAAAGTCGTGTTTTAAATTATTTTGACATTTTTTATTGTTCCAATATTGAGGGTATTCCAAAGATGTGGCCTCCACCAATTTATCCCAAGGAAATTGTTCTCTTATCTCTGATGCTAGTGATTCTACAATTTATATCAAGTTGTGTCTCACTAAAATGACAACATTGTCAAATAGGTCTATTGACAAAGGGAACTCTTTGGTGGTTCCATGTCTTATCAATATAATGAAAATGAACAATATTCTCACACACTACCATAAATAGTATACCTTTTTCATAAAACTTCAAATAAATTTCAATATTTTCTATATTAATGATCATAGTCCAATTTGTAAATCGTGTACCTACAAAATACTTTGGAATCATATACAAATTATCCAATGAAAGGCATGCAAATTTTCTTTCTTTTTTGTATTCTAAAATATACATTGTGTGACTTTGAGACATTTTCATGAGGATGTTCATTTCATCTAACATAGGAACAAATCCAACCAATGCTAATAATGTCTCTATGTTAGTTAGTCAAAAGATAAGATATTGAGATCTATATATATTGAAGCAATGTTCATTCATCGCTCGTACCAAGTACTGGTACTTGTTATCACATAAATTTGTCAAGGGACGCAGGCCGCAACCATGAGCACAAAGCATAGCACTCAGAGCAACCCATTCTATGCCTGAAATCAATGGTCGAAGCCCAAAATAGATCTGTACCGTTTAATTATCTAGAATTCCACGTGATCCAGGTGGATATCGGGGGCCACCCACCTTTTCCAAATGGCTCAAAACAATTTTCTGGCCATTTTGGCAATTTACTATTTTTAGCAGGTTTTCACTTCCGGGGCC
>ML778861.1:89592-107824 GCA_009831015.1 Picea engelmannii | reverse complement strand
GTGATGGCAAGCAAAGCCCGAGGGCAGTGATGAAAAGAAAATCCTCTGAGAAGATCATGGTAAGGCTATTGAAGGAGTAGGGGTTGGATTCTCATCCATTGTATCTTTACATCTCTGCATTTATGGATTCTCATCCATTTTTATGTGTATCTTTTACATTTATGTATGCCCAACCAAAATAAAATGTCATCAGTGACCCCATCGAATCACATGAGATGCATTAGTTGCAACAAGAACAAAATCATGTATGTGTGCATCTCAGGTTACACCATGTTCATATACCCACGGAAAGGGTTGTCGTGACCTTTGTCTGCCTCCGCCAAGGCTGTCGTGGGCTGCCTAAGCCCTGCCAAGGGCTATGTGACCTCTGTTTTCCTCCACCTAAGTTGTCGTGACCTCTTTCTACCTCCGCCTAATATGTCGTGACCTCTGTCTGCCTCCGCCTAAGATGTCGTGACCTCTGTCTGCCTCCGCCTAAGATGTCGTGACCTATGTCTGCCTCTGCCTAAGCTGCTGAGTGCATTCCTTCCTATGTATTATCCACTGTATCATGGATTTATCTATTGAACAGAAACCCAAATTGTTCTTTGGAGATTATACCTGACAATATATCCTTCAACTTATTTGCAAAAAAAAATGGATATAAGATTGTAGATCAAATTACATAGTGAAATATGCCTAAACTCTTCAAAAGTAATAGCATATTGTTTCTTGGGAATCAAGGCTATGAAGTTAGTATTCACGACCCTTAGAAATTTACTTGAGGCCTTATACTCTTGGACCACTTTAAGAAGATCCTCTTTTAGTGATTAAAAAAAAGGAGCGTGAGCAAGGAGAAAGAGAGGTTATCCCTTACCTTCACGTAGTTCAGGTAAGTGGCCTATCGGTGAAGATGATGCACTATTTCCAATAACATTAGCCCTCCCCAATCAATACCTTATGATATAAGGATGAGGCCTTGTCTAACTCCAGCCTACTGGTTGCCCTTAGAATCATATTCCGCATTAGTCAAATAGAATTATTCTAATGCTTATTCAACCGCTGGCTGGGTCGGTCACAACACAATTTATGACTCTCTATCTCATTTAGGACACACTAGGGTCCACTTGAGAAGTGCCATGTCAAATGGTCGAGTTCGCTGTCGAATATGGTGAGCCTCATCCGGAGACAGGTGCAACCATAATCCCCAAAAATCTCGGGACTTCAGGTACATCCCGTAGATTATTCACTCCTCTATTTGTTGAACCCGCATCTGCACATGATCCCAAAAAATCCTAGTAACTTGGAAATCCCACAACATATGCTATTGCTCACCAATTTGGAATGGTTGCAAATAGGGCAGAGAGATCAGTTTTCACCAACCAAGCCTTGAATGGAAGGCTTTGGTAGATAACCAAACACACAAACACACGAAGCCTATATGAAACCCACACCAACCACATTGTGCAACTATTTCTTGTGATCTTTAAGCCTTAGGCCTGATCTGAAATATTAAAATACAGCGGTAGTAGTTCACTTCATCCCAATTTCACCAAATAACCCAAGAGAATAAGTTCTTCAATACCACAATGCTACAACCCTTAGGGAACACTTTTCTAGGCATATAACAGAAATGAATTCTCTTATTACAACAGATAATAACAACAACAAATATTTTATCAGGGGAAAGTGACCTCCTATCATCAAATCTAGAACTGAAGTTGTGTAAAAATTTCCCACTCCTACAAGTGACTATGCATTTAACTCATCTTGATCCCTTTATTTTTATTCTAGTCTCCTTATTTCTTCTTCTTCTACCTATTTTTTCTTTGTTTCCTTCTCCTCTGATTTTCTTTTCTTCCCTTTTTCTTATTTCTCCATTATTTCTTTCTCTGTTTACTCCTTTATTCTTTTCTCTTCAACTACCTTTAGTTCTTCCACCCCCTTCCTCTTCTCTTCTACAACCCTCTTGGAGGCTTCCTCTTGTTTGTTCGTGATCTCCTAATATCTAGACTGTGTCAATGGATCCTTTCATTTAGTGCCCAAACATATTAATAATTCATTAAGAATGATGTCTTCTATATACACCTCTTCATCCCTCTAGGATTCATCTGCATATACCCAATTGTACTTTAAAACATGCTAATGTTTCTCCACTACCTTTTTGCATCAATTCTTCTAAATATATTATTGCAAAATTGGAAATAGATAATAGATTTAGATTCTTATTTAGACTCTTTGATATATTTCAAATAGTAACCTTCAATGAATAAATGAAAGGTAGGCTATGGGGATTTATTTTCATTCACATGCACTGTACTGATTCAATTAATCTAGGTTTCATAGGACACTTATTATAGCAACACCTTATCGATGGTAAATATGGGGAAAATATGAGGAGTCTTTGTTCCACCATATATCCACAAGTTGGTCCCCTTTTCCACGATGTGTTAGTCCTCAAGTGTGGATAGTGTATCCAAATATTTGTCATACATACATTCTTTTTACTCCCTGTGGATGAGTGCATACAATAGCCTCATAAATTCTTCACATATATTCACATAAATACTAGTATATTTATATTCCCAAAACACTTTTCAGTAAACATGAATCAGGGGATGTATAGGGATCCATTCCCATCCCATTCTTGGAAAAGTGTTCCTGGAACATAAAACATATAAAAGATAAGAATAAATGTAGAAATATGAAGGTTTCCCAAGATTTGTATCTTTTTCATCTATGATAGCTTGCTTCATGTTGGAAGAAAAGATATCTCCCTGATTGAAAATAGTACCAAGTGAAGTTGCCTATTGTATTAGAGGCACCTAAGACTCATAATTGCATTGCATCATTCTCTCCACATACCATGGCAATAAAAGTAGCTACCACTTTATAAGGAGGCCTTAAAAATTTTGTGGGATATGAACTAGTATCCCTTTCATTTCTCTTTCCTTTCACCCATCACTTACTCATCATGTGGAAATCCAAGTCTATGGCGGTGATACATTCTCCAATCAAGAAAATAATCAAGGTAGAGCCAACTTTGCAATCTACTTTCATTTTCTCTTTTTCCTAATATTTCCACTTAATCTCGTCACATTGATAATGCACCCCTCACATGATACATCACATCCAAATTGGGGTGCAACAATTCATATCACACCAAATATTAATCTCATGTGATGTGTTGCATTTGAGAGTTTTATGGCGGTGACATTTCAAACCCAAACATATTTTAGGAGAAACATGTCACACATTAAAAAAAATATAGATCGCAAGGAAGATTGAAGAAAATTTATGTATTTTCTCAAAGTAAACAAGGGAGAAAAAACCTTTGAAAGGTAGGGTTTCTTAGTAGGGGAAACTCTTCATACCTAGCCAAAATGAGAGACATCAACAAGTTTCAAAGAAGGTAAGTAAGAACACAAACTGAGGAAAATCAAAGAACCTTAGTAAATGAAGAGGTAGGGCCCCCTTTTGGACAAAATATTGTCAATTGTTAGTCTTTGCAAAATTTTAGGGAAAAGGGGGTTGTTTCTTGCTCAATAATTGGTGACATACATGGTCATGAAACCATGAACCTTTAACGATGATTCTTCAATATAATAAGTATTTCATATAAAATCCTATATTTCCTTTCACGAGTCCATAAGAAACAACCCTATGTTAAATTTGTAAGTACTAGATCTCATACGTGTCACATGTTCTTTGAATTTTAAGGTTCATTTATGGAAATCTACATTCCATACTTAGTTTCCTTTCATGGATCAACAACATAATTTCTCAAAGTGTTATTGGTGTTCAATTTTTATAGTTTACTTATGTCATTTGATTATACTTTATTGGTGTTTCTACACTTCCAGTTTTAGTATGGTATTGATCCTACTTTCGATGGAAGGGCATGTCGGACCTTTGGAAGCTTGAGAAAAATGTAAAGAGGGAAAAAAGATATCACGGGGTAAATGGCCTCTTATTCATATACTATGAAGAAAGGAGAAGCCTAGGGATTCCCTTGGAGTGACCCTATCAACCCACACTAATACATATAGGCTAAAAAACTAGCCAACTATTATGATGATTGTGATAAAATCAATTGGGAAAAGACAAGTAAAACTAACATTTTGAAAAGCCATACACGAGGCGATGTATCCTGCTGACCCTTTCAAAGCAATTGTTGAAGTAAGTGACTCAATAGAGGTTGCACCCATTCATTTTGAAATCCCAAAATATGTTACATGGCCTGACATGTCTTCATCTAGTTGGCCTCAGGTGAGCTCCCTCCTAAGTTTAAGACTTTGACTCTATATGAAAATCACTCATTTATCTTTGTTGACCTTGCCTCAACTAGTTTGTCAGTGATTGAAACTTGACTTGTTGAACCAAATTGATAGGTCACTTGGTCTCTCTACATCACAAATATGAGTTGATCAATCTGCCCCTTATAATACGAGTTGATCAATATGCTATTTAAGAAGAATGCATATTTTTTGTTTGCCTTTTGTCATCCTTTTATCCTACAAAATTATCATTACTAGAATTGAAAGGGGAATTCTTCTTAACTTCTCGCTCATTTGATGGACTACAGGTACAACCAAATAGGTATTTGTTAGATATGTCTTCGTCAAGCGAGGAAAGTTCAGGTAGACGGAGAGTAACTAGAGGTGAGAAGATTAGAATAAAATTCCATAGATGCATGGAATTTTTTCTTGCTGAAGGGGGGTCCTTCTCTTATGATGCTAAGAGCATAGATGACATCGAGGTGCCCTTGACGCACAAACATTTAGTGAAACGATGGGTACCCAAGGACCTTCCTCAAGTAAACACTGACTTTTGTCTGGACGAGAGGATATATCGCATTGCTCCATCATCGTTACATGGTTTGGGGATATTTTCCATGGATGGCATAAAGGTTTTTGACGGTGGATTAACTGAATTGATGGAGTATGTCAAGCCTTGTTACAATTATAGAGATTGGATGAAGCTAGTCCAATATACGCGAGGTATGTGAATATACAGAGTGGCTGCAAATTATATACAGCTAAGAGACAATGATAGAAACAAAGGAGGGTCTATGTATATTGATGAAAGGCCAAAGGCATCGGGCAATATTGTGGGGTTTATAAATAGTACACGACCCAGGACAACAAATAAGCAACCCAATTGCATATTTGAGGGGTGGGAATGTAACCATGTACTCGTATGTGCAATAAAATCAATAACAGCAGGGGAGGAGTTGTTGATTGATTACAACTTGAATCGAATACATACATACATTGCTATTATGGGGGCAATAATTTGAAATCTATTATGTTTACTTATCATGATGTGATGTGGTGTAGTTTGTAAATTTGTATTCTCATTGTTTGTAAATTTATTGTTGTTCATGATGTTTATTTGTTATGTATTTCTAACACCTAAATCTTATGCACACCATACTCTTAGTGTTTTCATGAGTCATTTCATTTGTTATAGTTTTGTAATGCCTAATTGTTTGTAGGGTGATCGTGGAAAAGCACCAGCCGACCGCTCAAAACAGGTAAATTACAGGCAATGCACTTCACTATAATGCATATCATACTATGTGAGTTTGCATGAGTCGTTTCATTTGTTATGGATTTATAACACCTAATTCTTGGCAGGATGATCATGGAAAATCTCCAGCCCCCCCAGAACAGGCATATGATTAACATTTCCGAATTACATTTAATGTGAAATTTATTATTTGTTTATATAAATGAAAATAACTTTTCTTTCTTGAAATATGTAGTCCACGAGCCATGGTTGTGATGATTGGGTCAACAACGACTTGTTGGATGACCCCAACATAATGGTAACAATCAACAAAATCATCAGAAAAATGAAAAGAGAAATCCTTCACTTGATTGTAAGTAAAGATCAAAATCAAGAAACTAAAGAAAGGATAGAGCAGTTGAAGGAAGACCTTCAAAAATAAAAGGTAATAACCATATCTTAAAGTGATTTTTTTTGGTCATAAGTTCAATTATGAATGTTTCATGTTTATAACTTTTACATTTTCTAATCAAAAAAACTTTTTCTTTCTTATATAGGATTTTTTGGCTCCGATTCAGTCGACTCCTGCATAAGATGTTGGTAGTAGTCATGTTGCAGAGAGTACACCACAACGTCTAGCCAACACGAGCCAACATATACCGGCTAGGCTATTCAACACTCCACTTGTGATTGATCCCAGTCATACTTAGACTGGGTCCACACCTATAGCTGGGGACTGTGAGTATGACATACCCCTTCAGTCGGAGGTGGCAGAGCCACACGCAGGAGCTGGTGGCACTGGCAGTGATGACACTACCAGTTCATTTCCTGGATCGTCATGTGTTGCCAACACGGGAACACTTTCATGCACTTTTTTTGTGAATGAGAAAGGAGTTCCAATAAAGACATTAAAATGTCCAGGTGTTTTTAATTGTTTTAACTGTTTGTTGCTATATATTTGAAGCATATATCATCTTATATATTATTATTTTCTAATTAATGATCATTTATTTTTGCATGTAGGAAACAACTTTTTTATAAACACTTGCATGACCAGTCATTGGAAATTTTTGGTCCCATGCATGAGGTGGAATTCTCAAAGTATTCACCTCAAAAAAGAAATCTTGGACTACCTTGAACGTATGTTTGGGGTAGATACCTTCGACAAAAGAGAGGTATCCAACGTGGTGAGCCTATATTTAAAATATATACGTGACATGTATAGGGTTAACTTGCAAAATAACCCTAGGTATGAGCATCCACCTGTTATTCCTGAGAGGGAATGGAAGGAATTCATTGAGGACGCAAAAGAGAAGAGATTGAGAAAACAAGGAAGAAATCCACCTGGTCAAGGAAGGTAAATTACAATTTGAATTCAATACTTTTAGCTTTCTTTATTTTTAAATACAATTGTGGTATATAACATACTTGAAATTTTTCATAAGCTCCCTAACACTTCAAAAGCCACCAAGGCAAGGGTTGATAAACATGGCCAACACAAACTAGGCCAAGGTGGCTATTCGAAGTTACAGGCACGAATTGTAAGTAATCAAACATCTTAACAATATTATTAGTTATATCGCCTTCCAAGTTTTTGGTAATTCATGGGGCAACCAATAACAAAAATCAATACTCTTATGCAATGTAGGGGTACGATTTTGGTACCAAAGCCACTACGGAAGACCTCTGACTTGGTTACAAGTATGGATACCAAGCTGTTATTGATCACCAAAAAATCTTGGGACAATCGCCAAGATGCAGTGTGCATGAGATGGTATATTATAAAAATCTAACTACAATAACACAGTTTCATTACCTTTAAAATACATTCTCGTTTGATATCGTCCAATAATTTTATATGTTTCTTTGTTATTTATAGTAGGGGAGAAACAATATTACTGAGCCCATCAATCGTACTGTAGAACAGTTTGTTTATAGTAGAGAGCAACCACAAGATGGTGCTTCTGTGCAGCCCCATGAAAGTGAGGTGGAGCCTCCTGACAGTGAGGTGCAACCTCCTGAAAGTGAGGTGCAACCTGATCCTAACATAACTGGGTCGATGCAGCCCCATAATGTTGTTGCACATGAGAGCCACAATGGTAATATGGTTGTATATTAATCATATATAACTTAATAATTTTGTACTTATGAATTTTGTGATTCTATTTTTTCTTTTTACTAATTCAAATATGATTGTCTACTTATAAATTTTGTGGTTTCAGTGGTAGAGCTGCATGACATACATCGAGATCCTCTAACAGAAGAGGAGCACAAGGTAGGTAAATTATTACATTCCAGTCGTATTTTTTCTTATTAATGAACTAAGTCAATCGTATTCAATAACTTGCCCTATAAATTTAATATTTTTTGTCACTGTAGGCGATGACCCGCATCTGGTGCCTCAACGTCATGAGTACGTGACAAGGAATGCAATGAATGTGAAAATTCAAGGACAATCAACAATATAAGAGCACGCAGTAAAAGAAGATGACACAGATATCGATGAAATACTTAGGAAATTAGCAACAAGTCATGCAAAGAAACAAAAAAAAACCTAGTAATGATGTATAATATTATAATACCGATCATTTATAATAATAAAAAATTCACATATGCCTGTAAATATTAAGGTCTTGCATACCTTTTTTTTTTCTTTGACTTTCAATGAGTTCTTGATAAATTTACTTTTCCGTGACATTTTTTGAATATGTTTAATGCATATTATCTAGTAGATAGTGTTATTTTTCTTTGCCTTTGACCATTTGACCCTTGGATTAGACTAGAAGGTATAAATCCCACATCAAAGCATGGAAACCCCCTTTGTACGAGGATGACACCCACACATTATGATTCGACCTTTTGACAGAGAGATGACCCTTTATGTTGTCATCTTGTGATTGGTTAAGCTCCTCTTGTTGACTTGTATATTTTGGTCACCCTTATTGTGGCTAGGTTCCCCCTCTTATGTGTTAGTCATAGCCTATCCTTGGCATTGTCAGCCTGTATCTGCCCCTCAGTAGACTTGTTGTGGCTTCCTTGACCCCG
This sequence comes from Picea engelmannii, assembly GCA_009831015.1. Classification (NCBI taxonomy): domain Eukaryota; kingdom Viridiplantae; phylum Streptophyta; class Pinopsida; order Pinales; family Pinaceae; genus Picea; species Picea engelmannii. Next base: position 99,289 of record ML778861.1, on the reverse strand, counting down.
TTGTAGCCTATCCTTGGCATTGTCAACCTGTAGTTGCCCCTCGACAACCTTGCCATGGATGCCTTGACCCTGCCGCAGCCTATCCTTGGCACTGTCAGCCTGTAGTTTCCCCTCGAAATCCTTTTTGTGGTTTCCTTGACCCTATCATAGCCTATCCTTAGTGCTATCAACCTGTAGCTGCCCCTCAACAACCTTGACCCTGCCGTAGCCTATCCTTGGTGCTGTCAGCCTGTAGATGCCCCTCAAAAGCCTTGTTGTGGCTACCTTGACCCTATTGTATCCTATCCTTGGCACCGTCAGCCTGTATTTTCCCCTCAGCAGCCTTGTCATGGCTTCCTTGACCCTATCACAGCCTATCCATGGTGTTGTCATCTTGTAGCTGTCCCTCGGCAGCCTTGACCTTGTCGCAGCCTATCCTTGGCTCTATTAGCCTGTAGTTGCCCCTCGACAGCCTTGTCGTGGATGCCTTGACCCTGCCGCAGCCTAACCTTGGCGCTGTCAGCCTGTAGTTTCCCCTTGACAACCTTGTCCTGGCTGCCTTGACCCTACCGCAGCCTATCCTTAGCGCTGTCAGCCTATAGCTACCCCTCGATAGCCTTGACCCTGCCGCAACATATCCTTGGCACTGTCAGCCTATAGCTGCCCCTCAGTAGCCTTGTCGTGGCTGCCTTGACCCTATCGCAGCCTAACCTTGGCACTGCCAACTTGCCTCTGCCTCTTGTGACCTCTATTGTACCTCTATGTTGTGTGGCGTGCCTCAAGGAAGGATGTTGTGACCCTCCAGAGTTTGCCTAATATGTTAAGAGCAATGTGACCCAAAGTGGATGGTTACAAGGCAACATTGCTCTCTGAGGGTTCTTTGATTGATTGAGGCCATCTTGTTTTTGGGGTCTGTTGTGATTTCTTTTTCCTGCTAGTCATCTCTCTCTCACTTGGTAAGGTCTACCCTCAAGTAAGTGCTTGACACTTCTCCCTTTACTGAGTACATCTATGGGGGTTTCCACACCCAGGTAAGTTTCTAACACTATCTCTTTTACTACTTTTATTTATTATGTTCATTGTTCAGTTTCATATTGAAGATCATTGAATTATTTTACAACAATACCTATCTTCATAGTATGTTCAGATTATTAATTGATATTCAATTGATATGAGTGGTTATCTTCTTGTTGTGATTTGAAATTTTTTGTTATATTTCTATTAACTACTTTTTCCCTTATGTTTAGATATGATCTGTAGTAAGCATATTGTGAGAAAAAATATTAAATTTATGTCTACTTCAGTTTTTACCCTAAATTTATCAGTTATATTGGGTATTGGGGAATTGAGAGTGATATGAGGTGGGGGAGGGGCCATAAAAGCTTCCACCTTCACGTAGTTGGCCCTGTTTAGTAGATAATAAATTAGGAATTGTCTAATCTTGGACTAAACCTCCCTCAATCCACCGGAGCAACAACAAAGCCCCTCCTTGGCACTATCAGCCTTGTCGTGGCTGCCTTGACCCTGTCGCAACCTATCCTTGGAACTGTCATCCTATAGATTCCCCTCGACATCCTTTCCATGGTTGCCTTGACCCTGTCACAGCCTATCCTTGGCACTGTCAGCCTATAGTTTCCCTTCGGCAGCTTTGTCGTGGCTTCCTTGACCCTGTTGCAGCCTATCCTTAACGCTGTCAGTCTGTAGCTTCCCCTTGATAGCCTTGACCCTGCCGCAGCCTATCCTTGGCATTGTCAGCCTGTAGCTACCCCTCAGCAGCCTTGTCGTGGTTGCCTTGACCCTGCCGCAACCTATCCTTAGCACTGTCAGCCTGTAGCTGCCCCTCAATAGCCTTTCCATGGCTCCCTTGAACCTACCGCAACATATCCTTGGTGCTATCATCCTGTAGCTGCCCCTCGATAGCCTTGTCATGGTTGCCTTGACCCTGCCGCAGCCTAACCTTGGCACTGTCAGCATGTCTATGCCTCTTGTGACCTCTGTTGTACCTCTGTGTTGTGTGGCGTGCCTCAAGGAAGGCTTTCATGACCCTATAGAGTTTGCCTAGTGTGTTAAGAGGAATGTGACCCAAAGTGAATGGTTAAAAGGAAACATTGGTCTCTGAGGGTTCCTTGATTGATTGAGGTCATCTTTTTTGGGGGTCTGTTGTGATTTGTTTTTCCTACTGGTCATCTCTCTCTCACTTGGTAAGGTCTTCTCATGTTGTGGTTTCCCACATCATTGGTATTAGATCACTTCAGATCTTCCTTTCGGTTAGGATATTATCTCCATGTTTGTTGAGTTGTTTTTCTACATGTAATGCTATATAATCCCATGATTGTTTGATGAAATTTAGTCAGAGATTTGATTTTTCACACCTTTGGTGTAGAAATATGCTCATGTTGTGGTTTCCCACATCATTGGTATTAGATCACTTTAGATCTTCCTTTGGGTTAGGATATTAGCTCTTTTTCTTTATTTTTTTATCCAATTCTAGGTTTGGCATTATTGTGTTGGATTTATTCAACAATTTGGATGTTTTCATTGTCAGATCATTTGAGTAGTAAATCCTTAACCCTCACGGGCCATTGTAGATACACAGTATCTTTCTAGTCACAAAATCTACAAACGTAGAAAGAAATAGAGGTTTTTGATTCATTGGTGAATGTTCTAGATTGTTTTGGTGAATGCAGCATCATAGGGGCACACTAGAATAACTTCTTTTCATCAACCAAGTAGAAAAGTGTTAGAACTAATTGACAATATCTATTTGTTTATGGAGGGAATTATGTATGCTTTGGCAAGGCATATGAGGCATGTGCGTAAGGAATCCTCCATTTCAAAATCATTGTTATTTTGGATACTAATCAATCATTTACGTATTACCAATTTGCACAAGAAAGAGTGTAGGAAATATCTTAATTTAGTTTCTGCAACCATGGTTGGCATTATAACCCATTCGTCATCCCTGGCTGAAACTACAACCTCCTATCATCAATGGTGTATTAAATACAAGTCTAACATTATTCCATTGGCTATTGAACCATATTCATGTTCATGCAAACCTAAGAACAATATTTTTTGAAAAATTCCCTTCTCTATCTAATGCCATTTATTTTAGTTTGTGTCATTGATGTTTGTGGGACCATCAGCCAGACCATTCACACAGGTCGGTCAGATGCATAATAATCTTTATTAGCCAACCTTTGAGTATCAGGTTTTTCCTCATGCTTATACTCTGCCTTCCATGTGCAACCTTGGCCTTAGCTTCTTGAATGATGTTATATGGATCCCAGGCTTTTCCTCATGCTTATACTATGCCTTCCATGTGAAACATTGGCCTTAGCTTCTTGAATGATGTTATGTGGATCATATTCAGGTTATATTTCGTCTCTTTTCAACATTTTTTTTTTTTAAATATTTAGGTCCGTCGGTCTTTCGACTACTACAGGTCGAGCTTTTCGATGGGAAATGCTCCCAGCAAAGCGTCGGAACCACAACACACTCATCGGTCATATCGACGGATGTAGTAGTGTAGCGACAATAGACATCAATCTGTTCTAACGGATAGCGTTGGAATAAAATGAATGCTTCTGATGTTGTTCGTCAGTAATAACACCGGTAATATTGCCTATGCTATGCCTTTTAACATCCTTCATTGGTATGATTCGTCGTACATGTATCCGGTAGACGTTGCAACTACTACTTTCTTTCCGACGGATGATGTCATAACCATTGCAAAGTGACCAACGAAAGTCGTCGGTAGTTTTTCAGTTTCCCTTTGAAATTAATTTTTAAAGGCCATCAGTTGTCAGACGTTAGTGGAGTCGAAATACTGACGATAGTCCAACGTCGAAAAAACCACGAGAGATTTTTTGATGCCTATTGAGACCTCATAAGCGGTGGTTGAGTGACGTCAAACGTCGGGGGAACGACAATATGGTATCGGAAATTCTGTCCATTTATCGTAGTGGTATGCAAATCCTAGGTAGACCAAAGACTCCGTTGACATCCTCCAACAAAGGGAAGACACGATCAACAAGGTAAAGATAAAAGAAAAAGAAAAAGAGATGTATATACACTAAATTTACATTAGTATACAAAGAGTTCTGCCCAAGCCTGAGGCTCAAGCGTAGTACCTTTTCAAGTAGAGCCCATTTCTGGGCTCAACCAACTTATTCCATTTATAATCTTCCAACTCACAGGCTCCTTTTTCTAGGACTCATCGCACGATGTAAGGACCATGCCACATGGGTTTAAACTTGCCTGCCCCTAGTGGTTCCTTGGCTTGATCATACAAGAGGACCAAGTCACCCTCAACATACAACCGAGGACAGACAGACTTGTTGTATTGAACCTTAACACGTTTCTTGTTTTCCTCGATAGACGTAAAGGCATCCCGACACTGTTCATCAAGACTCTCTAGGTGCACAAGGCATTGCTCTAAATCCAAAGTGTCAAATAGGAGATCGACTGGCAACTTGAGAGAAAGGATTTCACATTCAATGGGAAGGATCGACTCCACACTGTGCACTAACTGAAAAGGGGAAAAATCGGTGGCAGTCTTAATCAAGGTTCAGTATGCCCAAAGCACAATATATAGCATGATGTGCCAATTGGAGTTACTCTGACTGACAGTTTTTTGAAAGATGGTCTCGAGAGACTTGTTGACGACTTCTACTTGTCCATTTTCCAAGGGGTAATAAGGGGATGAATGACCATGTATAAACCCCATCTTAGATGCTAGTTCTACCATCATTTCATTTTGAAAGTGACTTCCATGATCAGTGACAATCTCAGTCGGGATACCAAACCAGGCGATAATTTGGTTGAACACAAAGAAGGCTGCAGTATTCCCATCGTATTTTACAGTAGGAATGGCCTCGACCCACTTAGTGAAGTAGTTGATGGCCACAATAATATGTTGGTGCCCCCTAGTCGAAGTTGGGTTGCAATCGAAGAAATCTACCCCCCACTTGGTGAAGGGACCGACGGTAATGACTGGGTGAAGAGGGGTTGGATACGAGCTCATTTTCTAAGTGAACACCTGGCAAGGGTGATACTATATTTCGGTCATAATTTTGATTACATAATTTATTTAGAAAAATTGCATTGAGTTATTCTTGTGTTTTCAAAATTCGTTCATGATCTATTGTAACATTTTGTAATTCTTCCCTTAAACGTTTGACAGTTTGAATCAATTCAGATTGTTTGTTATCCTTGCTTTCATTTAGATCAACCCAAATATTTCTATCTCCAATATTTCCTTGTTCGGGATTTTTTGGCAAATTTGGAAGTGATCCTTCCTCTAGTGGAATAGGAATTTATGTCATTTTACCTGCAATAATAATGGGTTTTCTTCCTAAAAGTAAGAAGAAAAATATCATTTAGAAATCGATATTCTATATACCTTAAACACACACATATATATCTGTATTATTTCTTGTGAACCCATTATAGGCCTAGTGTTGTTCCTAAATATTTGATACCATTTGCAACAACTCCTAAAATAAACTGGAAATTTTCAAACCAAAAAAAAAATAGTTTTATTTTGCTATTCCTACATCTAGTGTAATTTTCTTGATAAACCTATAGCACTATACTCATAATTCCATAGAAAATATGCTACTTCTATATGAAGAAATAGGTTTAATATTTAGTTCTCAAGAATTTCTTATCTCTTATAGCTAAGAGACTTCAATCTATACTTTCTGATTTGTACCTAAGTTAAGGTGTAAAGTTTTCTCTTCTCCTTGTACGCCTAAGTCATTTGCAAGAAGTTAGTGCTCCTATGACTAATTATTCGTCTAATCTTCCATTATTAATTTCAAGACTAAGTGGGGTAACCTACAATAGGGTGATGTTCAATGTATGTGTTAGTATTGATTGTTTGATCTTCTTTCAAAAAAAAAGGAAAAAATAGTGTCATTTCTAAGTGTGTTAAGGATAACCTTAATTTGACAGACTGTCGAAACCTTAGCAAGGGAGCTAAAATAGCAGGCTAATGCATATTGCAGTGAGGTCATCCAGAACGTGGATCATCGAAGAGATCGATGACTCCTATCTATTGCGGAGTTACAAAATGATCGAAGTTTAATGTGTAAAGTGGTCTCTGCAATTCAAACCGTGGTAGAGATTGTGGGTATGTGGAAATTTGTGATTGATTGCGGAAGTTAGAGTGGTGTGCACACAAACCACCCTCGAAAACATCTAAAATCACATGCTAATATAATGTCAATGGTCCACTTCGAAAGCTACGCATGACAACAAAGCTTGACATCAAGCCAAGTCATCAAAGGGGAAAGTCACGAGGACCATGCTTGCACACCATTCCTCCACGTAGTGCCAAATGCACACATAAGTTACGCCTAATAAATATTAATTATTTGACACTCCCAAAATCAAATACACATCATTGAGCATTTAAAGATGAAAATCATGGAGAACGTGACAGCATGAGAGGTCATTATTCCCATAGGATCATTTGCTAGTAGCCAATGATTATGATTGATTGTGGATTTTTGTCAAATACAGGTAGTATCATTCTATTTTGGAAGATGTCATAAAGAGAAGTTAACGGTTTATTTCAGAGAGAAATATCTGCAAATTAAATCACCCATCCAGTTTATCCTGCTCATTTTTATTCAGTTCTTGTGCAATTATGGGGGAAAACAGACCCATGTTTCCTAACGAACTAGAGGATGCTAAGGGGAAAATTTAAATGAAATAGAAAGACTCAGTTGTTTTAAGAAAATAATAAGGTTCGAAGAATATGAAAAAATCATTTCCAGTAGTGCCAGATAAAGAGGGAGAAAGGCATGTTGCACAAGTTATAATGAAAAAAAATCATAAAAAATATACTAATAAATTGAGGTTAACCACAGAGATCAGGTTGAACCTTGTTCTAAAATATTTGATTATTAATATATATAAATCCGAGGATGAAGACATCACACAATCTAGTAGAAGAAAAAGAGAAAAGCAACCAAAAGGGGTGGCTAAAGATGAAGCAGTCAAAGGCATCGAGGAAGATCAAACTAGATGGCTTGATATGTTAAAAGAGGAGATTAAAAATCTCAAATAAGATTGCTTGGAAAGAATATCCCATGAGTTGCAGACAAGAAAATTTTTATGGGATGATCCCAAATATTTTGGATTTTATTTCTATTTGTGTAGATTTGTTGTAACTGTTTAGTAAGACATTTTAGATATATAAGAGATTATTATCAATGTAGAAAAGGGGGGAGGGGGGGAGTAGGACTTTGATCCAGAAAGGATTTTGGACTGTGTATAAAATTCTCAGAACATATTTATGAATTAATATAAAAGTATTTTTCTTTTGGAGGAAAAGATTCATCACGATGTTGTTCTTAGTATGTTTTTCCTGTTAATGCTTATCTCCATTATTGTCTATTCTTTCTAGTATTTAGCTGAGAGTAAATGTTTGTAATGCATCTGCATTTGATGCTCCATTGATACAGTAAATACTTGTTCAAATGTTAAGGATTTCATGTTCAAAATTCATCTAAATTCGGTGCTTTGTTTATGGCGATCTATCTCCTCTATGCTTTTATTCTAAAGTTATAAATTAAGAATTCACCCTTTGTTAGGTTCTATTAGTGTAATGGGATGTCCTTTCTTTTTCTGTTGTCATCCCAAAATTGATAATTTGATGAAAAACAATACATACTTTGTCTTTGTTTTTTGAGAGTACATCACCAACTATTGATTCAATATTTTTAAATTCAAACTTTGAGCCCATTTCTCAATGGTTCCCTTCTTTCGTTTGTCCTACCAACCGTTTAAAAAAAAAAACCCTATCGTATGGAAAAATATGACCTTTGTGTGCCTATTGCTAAATATTTTTGAGCGTTTTCAGTCTTTTACATATTAGAGAGAGCCCTCTCTAATTGTATAGGTCAAGATACAACTTAAAGTTGGTTTGATATTACCTTGGGGTTTCTTTGATACAACTCAAAGAAATTACCAAGTGCTAACATTACGAAGGTTGAACTTGATTTTTAGTCTTTCCCTGGTGGGTATTTGACCTAAGGTCGTATTAAATAAGTACTCAAGTATACTTTTTATAGTTATATGGTACTCATGGTGGTCCTACCAAGAAAGGGTAAGGTACTACGTACTCAAACTCATAAAATACCTATCATTAATTTATAATTGAAGATTAGTCTATGATCCGCCTACCTAGAATTAAGTATAACAATGCCTCAAGTTATCCCCTGTCCTTGTGGCTCGAGGAAAAGTTTCCAACTGTCCTATTCTTGGGATCTGGTCAGCCTCCATATTATTTCGACCATGACTGGGGTTTTTGGCCATTATTCTTTGTTGTTTTCCTCCATGCCTCGACCCAACCGACCTCCTGTGGTTAAACGCTACTAACATTTTTTGTTAGTAGATTTTCTTTGGGTTAAGTCATTCTAGAACTCATACATGGTTTTCAGATTGTAATGACTTTACTTCCTTACAGGGAATTCTATTGAGCAAGGTAAAAAATTCTTCCATTATGTGTCTTTTAAGTTTTGGTTACTTCTTTAAATGGTTTATGGTCGTCTTTATTTTATTTGTAAATTCTTTGTTATTGTATGGAGATTCTTCAAAGATGTAAGAGTTTGTCGAGAATTTGTAAAACTTTGGGTCTTTGTAATTTGCAAGAGTACCTCCCCGGGTTTGGGCGAGGGGTTTTAACTTAGCTGATTTCATGGCTTAAAAGAAGACTTGTTATTTGGTTTTCCCTGTAATTTTAATTACTTTGATGGAATATCTATCATCATTTTATTTGTCTATTTAGCTCTATTTAGCTCTGTGTATAAAGACATCATTTTGTAACCAGATAAAGAGATTTTGAGTTTTTGTTTAAGTAATAAGCCCACTAGGCTTTTCTCATCAATACTTCGTTTTTATGAGATAGTTTGTTTTCTATATATAGTTATTATTCTAATGATGGGCCCTTTGTTTAGCTCTGGAGGGTACCCATCAGGTTTCGAAGCCATCTTGGCTATCTTCATTGCGTTTGAACGTTATCTTTTTCATCCAAAAAATTATCAAGTAACTTCTTGTTATTATTGTTTGTGCATAGCGAGTAGTTCTTGGGTTTATTGTTTTTTAAAACTAGTTTTGTTATTAATAACTGTATTTTTACAGGGAAATATAGAGGTCGGTCTACATCACGTATATCCCCATTTGTTAAAAGCAATACCTACTCGGAGGCATATGTAAATGGTAAACCCTTATTTCTTATTATTTAAGATATATTACTAACACCTATTTTCTTTAAATTGAACCCTTATAATAACAAATGTTTTTCTTTGATTACAAGGTATCTGCAAGAGGGCACCTTGGGCTGCCGAAACGATTATACCTGGGAAAGGTAATTCGGGTTTTGATACATTTTTACATCCAAAATGTTAACTGGTAAAAGCGATTTTTGTGGTTGACTATGAGGTTGGTGTATCAGAATCCCGCGAGAGTTCATTATCTTTGTTTGTTATGTATCGTTTTTATAACCAATATCCCTTTTCCTCTATATAGTAGTATATTTACAGTTATGTGGAAATGATAGGTCCCTTCCTTCATTAATGTATGTATCATTTTGATGAGACGAGGGTTCTTTGTTTACTTATGCACTCCTTATTTATTTTTTGCTAGGTCTTTTGACACATATATGAGCCTCCTTCTCTTTGACCACTTGTAAGACTTTAATCTCACA